>JAJPUD010000766.1:310874-367721 GCA_023553655.1 Myrmecobius fasciatus | reverse complement strand
TTTATGGTTGGTACTGAGATTGTAAGGAACTGGGGGATTGGAAGCAAGGTAACCTCAGCCTTAATTTTCTCTGCTATGACTCAAAGCAAATCCCTTTCTTAAATCTACCTATTTTCTCAAGATTAAGTCCCTTTCTCTCTTCACTGAGGTGTTCTGGGAATGAATGAAGTCATGAAAGGGAAACATGTAAAGATTTTTGGAATTTGGGGAGGATTGGACTTCTAGAAAGTTGAAGAATGAAATGGCCATTGTAGAAGAGCTCAACTAAATTTTGTCTGAGGCTACATTTTTAAAAATCAAAGGGTCTAGGATAACAGTTGTTGTATGTCCCAGATGAGTAGGGAAAATAGTTACAAGTATTTTCCAAGGTTGCAGTTGTTCTTTCTCCTCTTAGTTATTAACATGGTCAAGAAATACCTACTATCCTCCCATCTTTCTCAGTAAGAACTAGAGATGAGCATTTCCCCTTTTTATCCTAGGGTACTAATACTGGGGTCATTTTCTTGGTAATCTCCTAGGTTTGGGATAGTAGGTGAGAAGAGCCTGCTTGGAGAAAAAAATCATTATACATAGTATATTCCCCAAATCCAGGACACATGGACATAAGTAAATCTGTTTCAAACTCTAACAACATCATGTACTAGAACTTCCTGGCACCACAAATTCCAGTTCTAGGAGGGCTGAGCTGGAAGCCAGCATGGAACAGGATTAAAAGGCCTTCTTCAGTGGGAGGATTCCTTTTGTAGGTAGAATGGAATGGAAACAATCCCAAAGCAAGATCTTAAGGCCTGAGCTGTTTGTTCTTTTAGGGATAGTTGTTACTAGTCTAAGGGTCCCCACACCAGAGCAGGGTTTTCTCTCTGTTTGGCTTGGCCCTTCTTCAAGACATTGTCATCAGAATACTCTCCTCTTCCAAAACTGAACAAACACTTTATCCATTTTCCCAGAACCTCTAAATGTCTTTGGTTACAATGCAATATGAGCTGAGGTTAGAGAAGGGGAAGTTTTTACTCATAGGTGACCCAGAGAACACTCTTTATTAAACAAGATTATTTTCTCCTATCTTGTTAGTATAATGGAAAAAGAAGGTGAGTCATAGAGATTGTATGCTTTGTTCTGGAAAGCTAGGCTATTGCATTTTTAAGAGACCTATATTTTCAATTTTTTTTCTTCAGTGTTTTAACATAATTCCTTTTATTTCTATAAACTCAAGAGATTCAAAGCAAAGGCTCTCTCCAGGTCAAAAGAGGCCAAATGAGAAAAAATATATATATACTTTTCTTAAGTTATAAAACATAAAGTTTGTTTTCAGTTAATCTCTCATGCTTACAGTCAGCAAATCAGTTGAAAAGTCTAAAGCAATTCTGTGTAGAGTTCCTCTGTGAAGAGAGGAAGTCACACTACCTTCCAGTACCCAGAATCCTGATACTCCATCTAGGTTAAGCTCCCTGAATCTCTTCTCCATGAATGAGGTAGCTTTCTCCAAAGCAGGAAGGATCATCCTCCCCATGGCCACCTTGCTCTCTGAGAGATTCTGTTGTTGGAGAAATAAGGATGGCAACAGCAATAGCAGCAGCAGCAGCAGTCCCATTAGGTACATGTCCCAGTCCCCTGCACTCAGCCCAATGTTCACAGTATTTCCTGTATGAACTGGGTGCCTCACATACTCTTTCTTCTTTCTCATTGGACAAAAGTAGAGACAGACTTTTTCTGTTATAAACGAGCAGAAAAATAAGTGCCCACAAAAGGGCCACCTCTGTACTTTACAGCAGCTGATTTGGTACTGATACTGAGTAATGAGTAAGCATCTATGTAAAATCTGTCCTGCTCCTATGACTTTGCTCATAGTTTGGGAATTTGGTGAGGCTTAGTGTGAGGCTTTAATGGTATCTGGGGTTAGTGGCTCAGGTTTGGAAATCCTTAGGCACAATATTTAGAAGAGCTAGGAGCTGCCCCACAATATCATGGCAAATACTATTACAAACATTAATCATTCAGAAATATCATGTAATTGTTATAGTTTTAGTTCAGCCTTAAATATTGATAAGATACATTCTCTCTGTACTAGAGTAACCTGTGAGAGGAGTCTAAAATCAGGTGAGCATAGAAGTACTTGGTGTTCTTTTACTTGAAAGGTTTCTTTTTATCCAGGCATAACCAGGCCTTTAAAAATAACTTTCCCTGGTTAAAAGTTTACTAATAAGGAAAGACATTTCCATATTAATTGGTATGAGAGGTCCATCTTCCTCATCTGTAAAACAAGGGAATTGGACCCCATGATCACTGACATTTCTTCTTCCAGCTCTAAATTCTGGTTCTAAATGGGCTGTATGAAAACTAGTGATTTGTGGTTCTTTTTGGTTTCTTTGTTTCCTCTCCTTTTCTTCAGCCGTATTGTCTAACATATTAAGGTCATGTTTTCTGACTAAGATTTCCACTTGTTCTTAGCCCAAGATCTTCAGTGAATCATAACATTCTTTACCAAAATGTATTATTTACAAGTTTAATGTTTCTCTGAAAATGTCCTTAACATTTTTCTTCATAATTTTTTTTTTGCTGAGATAATTGGGGTTAAGTGACTTTCCCAGGCCAGCTAGAAAGTGTTAAATGTCTGAGACTAGATTTGAATTCAAGGCCTCCTGACTTCAGGGCTGGTGCTCTATCTACTGCACCAACTAGCTGCCCCCTTTCTTCATATTTTCTATACTCCTATGACTAGATCCTTGAAGAGAAATGAAAGTATTCATTGAATTCTGAGCTGTTGCTGAATATTTTGCAGAAGATAAAAACAAACAAACAAAACAACCATGGATTTTAATACCATCTCACTTTGAGACAGTCGGGCAGACTGTGTCTCTGCAAGGATGTGCTTCCACCTGCTATGTTAGCAGCCAGCATTTTGTAGCCTTTAAAGACAGAAACTTAAAAAGAAATCATTTGTATCATACCGTATTGGCGTGTCAGCACAATAAACAGCTTTGGATGCTTTGTTTCCATGGATGAAGCTATCTGAATATATAAAAATACACTTAAGAAGAGGGAATTTAATGCATTTAAAAAAAAAACCATCTGCAACAGAAAAAAAGATGACAGGTGTTATACATTCTTCCAGCTTTTTAAAAAGCTGACTTAATAGATTTTTAAAATTTCCCAAGAAACTAGAAGACAAAGACTACATGTGGATGTAAAAGTGCAATGTTATAAGGAGATATGCCTTGTAAGAAAGGACCAACAGGAGGATTTCAGAGAGGCCTGGAGAGACTTGCATGAACTGATGCTGAGTGAAATCAGCAGAACCAGGAGAACATTATACACAGCAACAAGACTATACAATGATCAATTTTGATGGACATGGTTCTCTTCAACAATGATGTGATTCAAACCAGTTGTTCAGTGATGAAGATAGTCATATCCCTTCTCTTTTTAAAATAATAGCTTTTTATTTTCAAGATACATGCAAAGATAGGTTTCAACATTCACCCTTGCAAAAACTTGTGTTCCAAATTTTTTCCCTCCCTTCTCCCGCCCCCTCCCCTAGACAGCAAGTTGTCCAATATATGTCAAACATGTCCATAAATTTATTATTCTACAGAATATATCCCAGACCTCTCTCTACCCTTCTACTTATCTGATGGTACAACAGCTAAAAAAGATTTCCTATTAAGGAATAGAGCTTTTATAAATTCTTCCTTTTTCATTCTACAGTGTATAGCAGGAAGCTTGGATATATTTTTTTAATCTAATCTTAATACTAATTATTAAGAGCTTCTACCGTCACTGAAGCATTTACCAAATGAGAATATGTTTGTATTTTACAAGGATCTTACTAGGAATCAAACTTAACAAACACTTCCATGTGCTAGCACCTTCTAAAAGTAGAAGGCCTGAAAAAAATAATGGACCTTGACAATAGAAGCATAGTTAATAAATTTGGTAATGGTTCCCCTCTATTATGAATTTTACCTAAAATCCAGTTTTACTAGGAAACTAGTAGATACTCTCTAAAGTGATCTAATTTATTTTTTTAAAATCTCACCATAGCATTGATTTACAATATTATATACATTACATAACTTCCTATCATTTCATTCATTACAAACAAAAAATCACAAAATCTCTCTGCAATGGTCAGAATCTTATGTTTGAACAGCTTAAGGAAGACAGCAATTTTTAAAGAGAAGTATCAGTATATAATATGGATGATAATACAAAGCACAGAGCTCTACACTAACAGCCCTTCACAAATACCTCCCTCTAAATCCATATCTTCAAAGCACATAAAATATTTTCTGTTTGTTTCTAGGTAAGATTGGGATTGAATGGCAGAAACTTTAGTCACAGTCAGAAATTGTTTCCATTTGAAAAAAATTCAAAGATTGTAATTCTAAGGTTAGTGGTGTATATTGTGTAAATATTTCAAGGCTACTGAAAAGCTTAGAAAAGTCTTACTTTGTAGTTCCTATATAAAACAGAAATGCTACTCTGTGAGCAACTCCCTATAAATCCAGGAACTAAAAATGAGTGAAAATACAAGTATTTTACCTGTAAAGATAAAACTCAAAAAGTTGCCTTCCCCACCCCCCACCGTGTTAACATTAACATGATTCATTTCAGCCTCCAAAATTTTGATCTCTGAACTTCCTTTCTCTACTGTAAATTCCCTACCTCATTCTGAACATAACTCCTGGTCCCTCCCTGGCTCTCATTGCCACCCTCAGGCCCTTTGGCAATCATTTAAGACATGTTCTCACTAGCACCTTGATACATTTTGGCCTTTCACTCTCCTATCCATGGTTAGTGTCAATAAATTATTTGAGCTTCTGAGCTATGTGTTACAAGGGAAAATCCTAGCTATGTTAATATGCTGTATTTGTATCATCTGCCCTCAGCTGGGCCCTTGGTGTTTCCTGTGTCCATTAGTTTATGACTCATCATTCCCTATCCTGGAGATTTCAAACTTTTCTAATGTCCCCAAACACCTAATCTTACCCCTTAATTTTTGTTCTTTGACAGCACTTTCTACTTTCTGACATAGTCAAGATCATCTGATATGAGCTACCTCAGTGTCCTTTTTCATCTGGAACAATTTGTCTTCCCATTATTTTTTCTCTGATTTCTCAAAGGAAGAATTCTAGTGATGAGACCCTGCACAGTGGGTGTGTAGGCAGAGAAATGAAAAAATTAATAAAATTGATCCCTGGTATAGGCAGGGAAAAGGCTCTGAGAGAAATCAGTTAGGCTCCGTGGTCCCATCCTCTGTGGAGGTTATCATCAGAAATCCAAGTTATGTCAAACCCCTGGGGTTGGCTATCTGTGGATACCTTGCCACATCCCACCAGGACTCCCACCCAGTGTCCCCGAGGTTAAATTTTCCCTATAAAAATGCTTAGGGAGGGCAGCTAGGTGGCGCAGTGGATAGAGCACCAGCCCTGAAGTCAGGAAGACCTGAGTTCAAATATGGTCTCAGACACTTAACGTTCCCTAGCTGTGTGACCCTGGGCAAGTCACTTAACCTCAATTGCCTCAGCAAAAAGCAAAAAAACAGAAACAAAAACTGCTTAGGGTCCATGCCATAGCTTCTGCCCTCCTTTGGGTCAGTTTGACACAGTACTCTGCCTCATGATGTCTTTCTCCTTCCCCTTCCATGCCACATGGTATCTCTCCTAAGTCCACTATACTTCCCACCCCTACTTCTCTTCCTTATAACTCATTCTGTTAAGGTGCTAAGTCCCTTTCAGGATTTAGCTGCCAACTAAGGGCAAGCACCAACCTCATGAGGAGCTCCCTTTCTACTGGATAATTGTGAGCTCCCCTGAGGAACTTGTCTTTCTTAGGTTCTCCCACTCTTTTCATATTTACTATTCCTGGTGTCTATTGTATCCCTTCATTTTGTCTGCAATCGCTTCCCTAAATAAATCTACCTTTTGCCAAAGAGAATGGCCTTTATGAATTCTTCTCCTGATCTAACCCCATCTTTTGGTGCCTACCATCATCAGGTGTCTAGATCAGTCACATCATTTTAGTCTTTGAACCCCATCAATAGGATTTTAGAGTTGGAAGGGCCCTTAAAAATAAAGCCTACCCCTCATTTATTTTTAGAAATCTTCCTCCTAAATATGCACATTCCCCTAAGGTTCTCTCCTGAGCTTTTGCTTCTACTCTTGCACCAATATCACACACTCACATCTTCAGCTAATACTTCCATGGAGGAAATGGCCAAATCTCAAGCTTTCCAGAACCAAACTTCCAACTACCTCCTGGAAAACACTTAAAGGAAACAAGTCTAAAACTAAATGTATAAAAGACATCCAAAAAAAAAAAAAAAAAAAAAAGCAGCTAATAATAACTAGCATTTACACACTGCTGTAAAGTTTGCAAAGTCTTTCATTTGTTAAATTGTCTGAACTTCATAACAAGTCTGTATGGTAGGTGATAATCTCACCACTATTTTTACAGATAAGGAAACTGAAGCAGAGAGAGATTAAGTGATTTACCGAAGGTCAGAGGCAGAATTTGAATTCAGGTCTCCTTGTCTCCAAGTCCAGCACTGTACCACCCATATTTAGCTAACTATAGTGCTTTAAGGATTGCAAAGCACTTTTAAAATATTATATCATTTGATCCTCACGACAATTTTTTGAGATAGGTGCTGTTATTACTTTTAGTTTACCAATAAGGAAACTGAGATGGTAATTAAGTTCAGGGTAACACGGCTAGTAAATGTTTTAGGCTAGATTTGAATTCAGTCTTTCTGACTTAAGGTATAGCATCTAGCTACAAAAATATTTATGGTAACTTTTTTATATTAACAAAAACCTAGAAATTAAGAGGCTGTCCACCTACTGGAGAACAGCTAAACAAATTGTGGTATATGAATGGATTGGAATATTATTGCACAGTTAAAAGTATTAAAATTGACATTTCAGAGAAAACTGGGAAAACCTGTATCAACTTATTACAACTTGAAATGAGCAAAACTAGGAAAAGATTTTGTATGATGAAGTATGCTACCCACCTCTAACAGGGTGATGGATTTGAGATACAGAATAGAGCAGAATTCTTTTGGACGTGGCCAACACAAGAATTTGATTTTATATATATATATATATATATATATATATATATATATATATATATATATATATATATGTTAAGAGGGATTTTTTTAAAAATTGTTTTTATTTGGGGGTAGAAGAAAAATTAAAAATAAATGCTTAATAAAAACAATTTTTTAATGAATAAAACTTGCTTCCCCTAAAAACCTATTTCTCTTCCTGTTTTTTCTCTGTATAAGAATAGTTTTACTATATCTTGTCTAGCTTAAAGCATCAGGCATGGCTGAAATAATCCTTTCCCTTTCTCAAATTTCAATTCCCTTACCTACTATTCTGGTTCAGGCCCTAATGACCTCTTATCCTCCTTATTGTTACTAAATGCATGGTAATGTCATTTTTAATAACTTGTTCAGATAATATTTCTTCCATGAAGCTTTTCATAATCCTCTCTGCAAGAATGAGTTCCTCTCTGAATCTCAAAGACATTCTTTTCTCTCTCCTATATATTTAATCATTGTCTAATATATTATAATTCATGTACATATTGCTTTCCTCTGTAAAGCTTATCATTACTTAAAATATTACTTAAAAGCAAAAATGCAATTTTTTTCAACTTTTTATCTATAGCATTTTAGCATAGTACCTTGTACACATTTTTACTTAAAAGATATTTATTGAATTCAAGTCTTTAGCCAAAGTGCTCAAGTGTGAGTAAACAAAGGGAATACAGTCCGTTCCCAACTCTCATCCCATCGAAGCTGCTTTGATTCCTTAAGATTTTTTCTGAACTGGTTCAATCTGTTATCAGGACTGGAAAATTCTGAGAAGAGCATCTATAAAAGAAAAACAAGAGATGAAGGTCCCACCATATAGGCTTATTAGTCTCTTCTCCCTTTCCTCATGAGGCAGTGAAATTCCAGAAACCTTACTTTTTCTTACCATTCCACCAAGGAATCATTAGCAAATGAGAGCAGATAAAACAAGGATGAGGGCAGAATGCAATGAAGCTCAAGAGTCTAAACCCAACATTTTTTACCTTGAGCTGATTTGCAAGCTCCTCAGAGTCCATAAAGACCATGCCATTTTCATCATGTTTCACAAGTTCATGTAAACTGGAAAAAAAAAAAAATATCAAAGAACTGAAACCATCTTGGAAGAAGAAAGGAAGGATGATTATAACTTCCTCTCCCCCCTGTAATGATCTACTTCTAAGGGAAAAGGGAATGAGAAAAATGTTTATTTGTTCACTGTAATATACTGACAAATAGAGGTAAAATTCAACTCTCAAAGACAGGCTCAGCCACATTGATGATTATATTCTATGCAAGGTATATTAACTGTGTTAACAATGATAGGTTTATTAACTGTAAAACAGTGATAGGTTCAGACTATGTCTGGAGTTCAATTCATCTACAGAAGCTCTAAGTTCATGGAAATGATTCACCACCCCTGACCCTTTGCTTTATAAGATGCATATTCTAAAATCCCTACCACTGGAAATGTATTGCACAAACAGGTAAGCAGCATCCAAACATATCCACCACTTTCATGGGAAGATCCAAGCCACTGGAAGATCTGTGGAGGCAGATACCAAGATCTGCTGATCCTGTCAATGTAGGAGGGAAAGAAACAATTTAAGAAGGTTAAACTAACCTATAAAACAATCCCAAAAGATTCTATAGATCTGAACTACTGGTTCTGTGGGCAACAGATGGGATGTGGGTTAAAGCGGCAAAGTTTCCAATCATCTTGCTTAAATGTACCCCAAAGGTAGTGTTCACAACTAGCAGAAGCCATCAGAACAACATGCTGATAAACAGAGATTGGATGGGCAGCTGAAATTTATAGAGATAAAATAATCTACTAAATAAATCTGCTAAAGAAAGTTCCCCCCCCAAAGGCAGAATAGATTTTTTAAAAATCTATTTGCATTTCTCTCTCTAATAAAATATGCTAATAATTATTTAATTAATAAATTGGTCCCTGAAAAATGTGTGCTCAAAACACAGAACACTGAAATTTTCTTCCAAGTTAGATAATAGAAAATCCAGTACTAAAAAATGCTACTATGTCAGACCCAGCCCTTCAGAAAAGAATAAAGGAGTAGAAGATTTAAGTTCTCTATTTTTAGAGAACATATTTTTCTTCACTGGCAAACTGCAAAGTGATTTCTGGAAATAGGGGAAGAGAGAAATCAATGACTCCTCAATCTAGCTGATACTTAATGAAGCCTTATTTTACTAGAATTCAGCCACTTACACCCACCCTTCAGGTACTTCTTCCCCAAATTTCCCAAAATAAATCAAGTAAAACTTTTTAAAAGTTTTATTTATTCTCACTCAACAAGGTCCTGATATATCTGTTAGCCTCTTCCTTGTTGACTCACCAGTCCATAATCTCTTAAGCATCATTCCATTTACAGGATAAACCTATTCTCCATAGGCTGTTCTTACCCAGAAGCAAAGGATAATCTTCAGCTTCTAACCATGGTGTGCAGATCTGAACGTGCTTGAGACACATTTGGTTGATGATTTGGCCATAATGCTCTTTAAGAGGTCCTTTACCTTTGGTGAATAGGAAAATACAAAATCATTGCTCTTCACTCTCTCCCTGTTCCTTAAAATCATACCCCCAAACCTTCAATTCTCAATTAGCAACCCTACATTAGAAACAAGCAGTCCCTTGCATGGAAACCTATTACTCTATAGGCCTCAGCTTGGCAATCCAAGTCCGAATCTTTTTTTGCTCCCATTCACAAATAAGATTAAAAAAAAACCCATGATCCTCAAGAAATTTAAGAGGCTTCCCTCCATTTCACTATCATCAGTCAGTAAGGGCTGATCAGTCAGATCAGGCATCCCATCAAGGAAACAACTGATCCCTTTTAAATACCTACATGATGAACTTTTTGAAATAGAATCCAAAATAGCTTCCCTATTAATCTCTTATGCAATTTTAAATACTACCTGACATTTACTTTGCCCAAAGATGAGAACATAAGAAAAATACAAGGCACCTGTTATCACACAGACTAGAGAAGGGAGGTTTGCTCCATCAATGATCCATTGTTCAAACCCTAAAGAATCAACAAGCATAATCAGATATTTGCAGTGAAAAGAAGTAGATGAAACATTATCCCTCCCAACTAACAACAAGAAATCAGAGCCCAAAGAAAAACCTAAATCCTAGGAAGTAGTCATCTTGTTCCTTCACTCCTTAAGTCTGCTCTTTCCTGAGGAGCAAAACCTTAGAAAGGAGATGTGACTGAAAACTGGGTTTTGAGAAAACCTTCCCAGTAGAAAGCAATGGGACCCCTCTGTTGATTCAAAAGCAAAGAGAATGTGTTAGCAAGAAAAGGAAAAGAGTCGGGCTCCAAAAACAAAAAGCCAAAATGCCAACCCTGGTCACCAGATCTCTTGACCAGGACTGATTGGATCTAATGCGTTAGATTAGATGAATTGAAAGAGAGGAACATAATATTTACTTGATTTTGAGCCTATGGTTCAAGCTGTTTGACTTCTGGGATTCTAATCCTTGAGGTGGTATCATGGGTCCAGAGCCAAGCAGTTCAATAAGACAAAGAAGGGCACCTTTGTCACCCTCCCAGTCTTTAACAAGCACTACTCAAGAGCAATGTGATGCAAAGGGAATCAAGAATAGCTTTATTCTAATAATCCTGGATAAATATGACACCCAAGATCACAGAAACACACCTACTTTCTAAAGCTTTCAGCAAGATGGAGAAATCTTCATCTTCTGAAATGAGAAACAAAAACAGCATTTAACCAGTCAGGTCTATTTCTTAATAATCCTTGCCTCATTTGTGCTTTAGGCAGTAGGAAAGATTGGAGCCCAAGAAAGATATTGTTTTTGTACTCCTAAATAGGGTACAATGTTCTTCCCCATTTGCAACCTGGTGATTCCAATAACTATAATATTACTTATGCTCAACATGAAATAGTAAAATAGGAAGTAGGCTTCTCCTACCCCATCTGCCACCCACTCCAAAAGTCCTCAGCATAATAGGCACTTAAGAGTCAATAGTATAGTGTCCAAAGTATCCAGTTCAAAGAGACCTCAAGACCTGTCCAGCTTGTGCTGCTGACCAGCAAAGCTGGTCGCCCTTCAAGTTGTGTCACCTTCTTGTTCCTAGGATTTCGCTCAGTAAATACAGATCTCTCAAAGGCTGGGTCCAAGGGTTCTGTCCTAAACAGAGACAGAAATAAATACATTATCAAATGCTAAAGATCCAACACTTTCCTTGATGTGGATGGAGTCCCTGAGAAATCAGAAACCTTCCTGTACCATTATAATCAGAGCAATTCCCCACACAGAGGACCTGGACCGGGCACTCAAGCCAACCAGGGTCTTCCTTATCTTTAAGGACGTTACCTCCCAGGTGATATATACCAACAGACTTTCTTGTCATCAAAAGTCCCAAAGATAAAGGGGGAGAAATATCAACACTTTTCTTACCTTATCTGAATACTCCTAAGTTTTGCAAAGATTACAGGCTTAAATGAGAAAACAAACTAATATTTGGAGTATAGGAGACATACCTTGCTCTGAATGGGGAGTAGGTCTGGCCCAGCTTCATGAACAGCTGATGTTGTATCTCTAGGGGAGTATTTGTAAAAAATGATGCTGGCTTATCATAGACAGTCACAGCTCTGCAACAAAATCATTGAGAAGCTCTAAGGACCAGGGAAATCTAGAGACCAAGAAGATAGGCTCAGGGTCCAAGAATATTACATTCCTTTTTCTTTCCTATTGTGGAGCAGTCAGAACTCAGAATTTTTCAAAGAAACCTTCAGAGATGTTTCAAGATAAATTAAACCATCTAAATGGATGAGAAAGATTTACTTACCCCTGCCTCTTCTGTATATTAATATAACTAGTAAACATATTCTAGTGCCTGCTGTTTTCAAAATCTTTTACAAACATTCCTGAGCACATAGTCCTCTACACAGCAAACCTTTCCCCTTCTTCCAAGCCTGTCTCTCCAGGTGCCTCCAATACCTTATGTTCCAGTTCTTTGCCAAATCTTCTCTCATAGCATTGGTCACACACAAGTTCAGATCTGATAGGCGGCCGCAGAGCTTTTCATACCTGGGAAAGATACATTTATTACCCTCCTATGCAAGGCCCCATCCCTTACCACCATGACTACTAATGACCAGTCAGTGAAAAAGCATTAAAGTTCTGTAATTAACTACTTCAGGGGGCTGAGCATTGAATGGCAAGAGTCGATTTATCCAAATCACTTGCAGGAAGGTATCCAGACCTGTGCAGATGCTATTCTGGAGTCCCTACAGAGTAAACTTTTTTGATTCCTCATCTAACCCTCTCTCAGACGAACATAACAAACAAACTTTGTCACGCCCCTCTGTACTCTTGCTCCTTTTTTATATATCCTCCAGCTGTGTCCAGAGTGCCCAGCTTATCACCTTTCATTCAAATCCAATCCCAAAATCCTACTGCTCCTCTCACCACTTAGCCAATTGTACAAGAGGATGGGCAAAGCCATGTGTCAGACCCAAGATGGTATAGCCATAATTGTGCCAGTCAATGATCAGCTTGCTTCCACGAAGACAACACACAACCCAGCACACAGCAATGCTGGGCAGGCCAGGTGGATTCTGTGAAAGAGACAGAGTCAAATCAAAAGCAAGAAACTTTGAGGTTCAGGACAAGAAAACCAATGGCAGTTATTTTCATATAACCCAAACCCAATTTAACTGATCCCACGACCAGGGAACAGGCTCCCTTAACAATGGCCACTGTGACTGAAGAGGAAAATTCCTCAGATCTCCCCTAGTGATAACTTTATGGAGAAGATGCATGGGAGTGTCATGGGTCGTCCCAAATCTCATATTACTAACTATCTTTAGTATTACAAGGAGGGAGCAAACTGACCAAGACGGTAGGACAGAAATATCAGAGCTAAGAGATTTAGTGGCAGTACATGAGGATTACTATATATCCTAACCCCTACCATACAAGTGTCAACTTTCACACTCATGGGCTTCATTTTAGAACTTACATATACATAATCCAGGAGGGAACACAACCCTCAATCATTAAAAAGTCTCACTGACAATGCTGCAACACCAAAGGACTGAAGACAAAATAGGAAGAAAGCAAAAGATTGCCACAAAACTATAATCCCTTGAAACTCAAATCATTGTTGTTAAGTGCTATAAAGTAACATTTCATATAAAGAACGAACACCCACCTGGAGTAAAATGTAAACCACTGGAGAAGTCTTTAAAAGCAAGGTATACAGAAGGAGTACTGCCTGGATGACCACTTTTATACCATACTGAAATATATGGGGACCAACTGAAAATCAAAGAGCAGTAGTAAGAATCAAATATAATTTGGTTCTCCTCACACTTTTACTCTACTACCTATTTCAAAAAAAAAAAAAAAAAAGAGAAGAACAAATCTCACCTTGAATTCGATTAATTTCAGGCATGTATAAAATATGGATTCTCTTATTGTTTAGGAGTTCACCATGAGGTCTGGAGCCTAAAAGACAGATCATGGTAAAGTCCAATGAGGAGAGAATAAAGATGACTCCTAAACCCCTATCTTGAAGTTCTATCTAATACTCCCCTAAACTTCAGGCCATCACTTATAATAGCCTGACACCTACACTTATATGTCCTGCCAACATCTCCATTTCATTATATCCAAATCCAAATTTATCATGTTGCTATAAAACCAGTTTTATTGACTCCCCTGGCGGTATCACTACCATTCTTTTAGTTACTCAAGCTTGAAAATGCAGTCATGTAATAGGTCCCAGGCCAAGCCCCATTTGATCCTTGTTTGGACCCTGATTGAATCAGACTTAATGTAAACAGCAATGGTTTCTGTTTTGGGCCAGAAACCCAGAAGATCTTCCCCATCCAGTCTGATTTTTTTTCCTTTTTTCTTTTTGACTAAGTACAGGAGGCCATTTTCCACTTCATTTCTTACCTATCCTTAATCACCACAATTGGGTGTTACTTCAGTCAAACTGAGACCTGTTAAGCAGACTAGTTTAAAAAGAACAGGGTCTTCCACTGAATCCAGGGCCATCTCCAATTGTCCTAATCTATATTCACCCAGATGGAGAAAGTGAGGCAGGTGACCTTGCCCAGTCCTCCTTCACTTAAATCCAATTCACTTGCATGCCATGGTACCACCTTTCTGTCATGGTCCTCTTCGAGAACGAAGGACAAACAACAATTTGGCCTGGCTCAAATCCCACCTACTGTAGCATGCCTTACTTCTCTCTACTGCCAGGGTCTTCCCTCTCCTTCTATTTACACTGTACATATTTTATATGTACAATTTTTCACTTGTTTTCTCCCCCATTCAGAATGTGAGTTGCTTGAGGGCATGAGGTGTATTTTTGCCTTTGTATTCCCAGTGCTGTCACTCTCAATAAACTTTTGTTTTTGAATCTCAAGTACCTAACCTAGTGATTGGTATATAGCAGGAGACTAATACTCAAGAGCAAGGACTGGATATGTGATTTCATGGAGTTCCCAGTTAAGAAAATCCTTCTCTACTAATGCTGATATGCAACTTTTCAGCACCTTACAGCCTTTGAGCTGCCTAAAGCATGGAGAAGGCTATTTAGTCACAGAGTAGCATGTTTAAAAAGTTTAAAAAAGGCCTTGAAAAAAGCAAAAACAGGAGATCCAGAGATCTAGAAAAAGATCCCCAGAATATTAGGCTGAAGATGCATAGGATAATGTAGCAAGTCAAACAAGAGGAGAAGACATAGGGAGGCTGCAAGCTGACAGGATGGAGGAAGTACTCAACTAGATGAGATCAGAAATCTGTTTAACACTGAAAGAAATACCCTTGTATTCCAAGAGCTCCCCAAAGCAGTACTAATGAACTTTCCAATCTTCCCCAGCTGCCTAATTTCACAAAATACAGGATAAACCAAAATGGACTACTTATTTTCCCCTTCCACTTGTGCTTTGAGCATCTGTACAGTTTCCCAGGTCTGTAACAGATTCTGCCCTATTCCACTCCACCCCTTAATCCAATATTATTCATTTTCTCCAAAACCCAGCACAACTGATATCTTCCATGAACCTGCCTCAGGCCCAGGAGGGAATCCTGCATCCTAGTATCCCTCAATCTATCCTCTCTGACTTGTATTATGGTTATCTGCATGCCACCTAGTTAATTTCTACACTAAACTGTAAATTCTTTAAGGGCGGAGGGGCTATAAACGGTGAGTATAAATTTGTTCATTCGTGGTGAGTATTCGTGCGGAGATTGAGGAGTTAGCTAATAGACAAGGGCGGGGGGGGCCAGGCCGCCGGGGCGGGCCGGAGATGTCACCACTCCAGATGCCCACCACCTCTGATCTGCCTCTATGTGAAGCAGACAAGGCCAAAGGAAGGGCCCGGCCTCTGTACTCAGGGAGCGCCGGGCTGACCGGACAGCACCCGTTCCGTGAATCACACCAATGAGACTCCGCGGGGGGAGGCCCGGGAGTCGCTTGGAGAAATCGTGGGGGACTGCACGGAGGCCTGGTCCGAAGCAGGTCCACTGCACCTCAGTGCCTCAGAGGAAGGCGAGGAGCCAAAGTCTCTCGGTTTTACCCTCCTCAGCGCTTACCACTGTATCCCAGCAGGGTCACATCGAAGTCGCGCTGGGCCAGAGATAGCGCGTGGTACTGCATCCGAGGACTGCGGCCCACGTCCCCGAGCACCACTACACACGCGCTCCGGACTCGAGGCCGCTTCCGGACCTGCCACACTAGCAGCAGGGACCCCAAAACCACAGCCAGCAGGATGAGAACCAGGCTGGAAGCTGCCATCTTGGCCAGCCTAAGGAAATCATATGCTCGGGTTCCTGTTCCGGCCTGCGCAGGGGTGGGGCAAGGAGGGATCTAAGTGCGCAGCCTCAGACTTGGGGGTGGGGATGGGATATTTTGTCGTAGATCTGAGTGAGAGCTAAAGCTGCCGGGGAAGATTGGGGGGCTGGACGTCTGGAAATACTTTGAGGGACCAGGACTAATCCTTGAGGAGTGGGAGACCGCAGCCTAGCAACCTCGCTCCTGGGGATGGGCAACCTAGCAGTGTTGAAATCAGTCGGTCAAGCACGGGAGCCCAGGGGTTCTCCCTCAGGGTCAGGGCGCCTCACTCACTCTGCCCCTCAGCTTTGCCTTGCTGGCTCCAAGCTTGTCATTTGGAAGGGACTGTGATAAAACAACAGTGTGATAAGTAAAATTATCAAGTTTTTGTTTCCGTAGTTGAAAAGTTTCAGTTTCCCACCTTCCTCTCCTTTGCAGGGCTGGTAAAGAATATGATTTAAGTTTTAGTCAACAGAAATAACTGCAGGCGCTGGTTAAGTGCAAATAACCTGGGTTTATGCCCCGGCAAGTACATTTGTTTAGTAACTTCAGCTCCCTTTGAGGAGACATTCGCCGATTTTTAACATGATGTGGCAAGATTTGGGGGGGAGGGGGGATGACGGACATGGAAACATAGAAAGGAGTGTATGTAGTGGGAGTGACATGAAATTATCTCTAATTTTGAATGAGAAAAAACAGACATTCAAAGAACTTGCAGATTTTTAGGACTTTCTATCAATAAAACCTGAACTTAACAGAAAATTTAACATGTAAGAGCCAATAAATATCAAAGAACAGTTTTAAGGAACTCACCATGGACAAAGTGTTTAAACATGAACAAATTGTGCTTTTTTAAAATGGTTTATGTGTACTTTAAGATTTACATCAACAATAGGGCAAGCTCAAAAGAAAGATTGGCAGAGAAAAAAGTAAAAATAGTTATGTTATGCAAATGAAATACAGAGGAAGAAAAGACATAGAGGCATTAGAGGGGGCAGGAGGGCTTGTAGCTCCGAAAACCTACTCCCATCAGGAATGGGTTCAATAGGCAACACTGCATATATACCACGCAGAACCCTCCAAAAATCTATAAAGAAATAAGGAAAGAGGGATAGCTGAATGGGGAAGCAAAGGGTGAGGGAAGAAGACAAGAGAGGGATCCCTGGGTGGGGGAGGTTAAGTTATGGAGCAGAATTTAATGAAAGAGTCAGCATGAAGGGGAAAGACATGTATGTATCTGGGGTATGCATGTGTATGTGTGTTTATGTATGTATATAATCTACACACACACATATATATATATATAAATATGTCTTTTCTTAACTGTAGCTTGCTTGGGACAGTTATGAAAGGGAGATATGTGTGTGTAAATGTGTGTGTATACATTATATATACATAGATGTACATATCTACATGTGTATAAATATATCCTTTCTTAACTATAGCTTGCTTGGAGGTGGTGAAGGGGATGAGAGAGTAGAAAAAGAATAAAGTAAATAAAGTATGCAGCAGAGAACAAAAGAACAATTTATAAGAAAGAAAAGAAAAGATGGATATTCATGAATATAATTTCTTCTAATATATTTTCTTAAATTGGCATTTGTTGTTATATATTTTGAATTCTCCCTGGACACATGATAATGTTCTTTTCTATTTTGTTTCATTTTTGCTTTGCTTTGTTTTTCTATTTTTCTTTTTGTTATCCCTTAATATCAGATTCAAAAGAAAGCAAGGTAGATGCCATAATTTCTTCTTGGCATTTCTCTATAATTTTAGTGTATTTTTATTTCTAATTATTCAGGATCTATTTATCCAAATCCTTGCACTGCTTTTCTTCTCTCGCCTACGAGTCAACTCACCACTTTCCATTCTACCTTTTAGTAATGTACTGTTCAGGAGCATTTCCATCTGCAAATAGTCAAAAGAAAGAAAAGTCAAATAATCTTAAAGTTTTTTTCAGCAAGTTTTTATAGAATAAGGAAAGGAAAGGGCAACATCATTATGAAGCTCACAGATTGTTTTTTATTGATTCTATGTTTGCCAAACACTGATGACTAAGAGTTAATTCTTTCCACAGACAGTAAAGCAATGGCTCTGATAGGTAACTACTCCAAAACAGTTTATTATGATACTCCTCTTAGAGATCCCAGGAGTTAACAAAGTAAACTATACCTAAGATTGAACATTAAAAAAAAAGCCCAACTCATTTAAGTCAGTGTCAACAGAAGACAATATGGGGATAGGAGAATTCAGAAGGGGCAAGGCAATCTTAACTTTTCATTTCTAGATGAATCTAGTCCCGGTCTATTATATTCATTTCCTTGAAAGAGAATAACTTTGATTTCCTCAAATCTTACTGGAATGTTGTTAACATGAATAAATCAGCATGAATGACAGTTTGAGACTCAAAAACATTCTAAAAATGTAAAACGTTGTATCAAGTTAAATTTCTATGCTTAACCTCTAAGCAGCATTGAAAAGCAAACCTGAAATCTGACAACAAAAGTCTCCAGAAATGGATGCTCTTTCTATCCTACAGCTGGCAGTTATAACCTTGGGTGGCTTTCTTTATCACCTTTCAAGACATTCACCAATCATTATTAGACCCCATTAAGATTTAACAATGACCAAAAAAACAAACAAACAAACAATTAAAACGAGTAATTATAAATCTGCTGGAAATCGAACACAACTAAAAGTTATACATATTCCCCAGGAAAAAGATCAGAAAAACAAAGGCAACAAATCAGTGATTAGTCTGAAAAAGTACTGACTATATCCAGTAAAATTATTGCCATGACTGGTCCCCCCAAATAATTAAATTTATTTTAATTCAACATCATTCACCTTTCATGTGCAATGAATTGTGCCAGGTGCTGAGGATACAAATATAAGAAATGAAACAAGTTGTACTCAAAAAAGAAGTAACATTCTAATTGAGGAGAAAACAAGTATATGAATATATAGTATAATATGAAGAAGTACAAATATACAAATATATACAAGAAGTACAAATATATAAAAATATATATGAGGGGCATCAGGACAGGTTTCATAAAGAAGATGGTACTTGAGGCATATTTTAAAGGAAGAGATATCATGGGTTATGGGTAAGAAGAGAGAACTTTCCAGGCAATTGGGTGAGTCAGTACAAAGGTATGGTGACATAAAGTGGAGCATCCTGTGTAAGGAATAGAGATAAGGTCATTTTAGTTAGACCTCAAAATATAGAAGAGAATATAGGAGAGAATGTCTGATGTATCTAGAAAAATGAGTTGGAGTGAGACTGTTATAAAAGAGTTATAAAAGAAAATCAGTGGATCCATAAGAAGCATTCTCTGCTTCACAGGGCTTACTATCAAAGTAGTTGCCCCCATTTACTCCTAATATAACACTTGTGGAAAGATAAATTCTTCTCATTCCATTCTGGAAAATTATGAGGCTGTGTATTTCAGACTCCATAACTTCCATCTACCAGGTTGTGGTGCAGTCATTTTTCAGTCATGTCTAACTTGTCCTGACCCCATTTGAGGTTTTCTTGGCAAAAATAGTGGATTAGTTTGTCATTTATTTCTTCTGCTCATTTTATAGATAAGGAAACTGAGGCAAATGGGGTTGAGGCTTGCCATGGGTTACAAGCTAATAACTGCTCTGAGGCCAGATTTGAACTCAGGAAGATGAGTCTTCCTGATTCCAGGCCCAGCATTCTATTCATTATACCACTTAGCCCATCTACTGGACTAGAAATATAGTAAATAAACATTTCTATATCCTTAGGAACAGGATGCCACAGTTGTTAGAGTAAAAGTATTACATTCTCTGCACTTGTTTACCAGATTCAAAAGCAAGATCATTTCCCTTTCACAATTGATCTTATAATTAATTATGCCTATAAAATTTAAACTCCCTGAAAGTTGGAACAGTATCCCTATCACAACAAAGCATCTAGCATATGAGCTTAATAAATGCTAATTGATTGATTTAATTTCTAATTATAATTGATTATTCAAAATACAAATAAAAATCAGTTTTTCAAATAACTGAGTGTAGATTATGTATTCTTCACAATGCATTCTGCTAATGGTCTCTTTTGAGCAGTCAAGTGTGATCACATAGTCTTTCATAGCTAAGCCTCTCTGCCATAACAATTTGTGTAACCATTTTTATGGACAATTTTGAAGAATCAATTGTTTATACCATTAAGTTTAGATTTGCATCAAATTAAGAGTGCAAATGTTCTTTGCTATGCTTTGGGACACAGACAGAATGTTAGGAAAGGGTTTAGGCTTTCTGAATATTATTGCATAATATAAATTGCATAGCAATAGTGAAAGTGAGTCTTAATGTGTTTAGGCATCAATTATTCTGTTCTATTCAGTGTGGGGAATTTAAGCTTGTCACAGTTCAGGATTAGCACTTTTGCTAAAGTATCTGTTAGTGCTCAATTTAAGTCCAGGTACATGCATGTCTGGATTCCAGATAAGTATATCTGAATTCCTTTGACTGAAATTCTCAGACCTACAATGTACCTGTGAGTAATGCTGCAGGAGCCATAGCATGTGCTGATGTGCTATCCAAGGTACTAATTAGTATGATAGGTATTTGAGAACAAGACTCCTCAACTGAAACACCACAAAAATCATTTAAGCCTTATGGCTAGTAGAGACTTTTACATTCAGGAAATCCATTCAATTTACTCCAAGTATGATCATCATCTTTATATCATCCCATATGTTATTCTATACATAATATCCTCCATAGGATATTATGTATAGAATAGATAGGAGATTACACAACCTCCTCTACTCAATGATTTCTTATAATTCCATATATATATATATATCCCCAGCTATGCTACAAGATGGGAAACAACTAATTATCATTTTCTTTATAACAGAGTATTTAAATTTGTAGTCAAAGGATCTGGACTTAAATTCTATTGTGTGACCTAATGGATATCATTTATTTTTCTAAGATTCAGTTCAAACTTCTATGAAATAAGAAGGCTGATTTATATAATCTCTGGAATTCTTATAAACTGTAAATCCTTTAAGTTAAAAGATTTTGTGAAGCAGCCATCATGAGAAAAGTGGACTTCTCTCAGGAAAACCACAGAATAGAGTCTCTTGAGGTAGTAAGGACTAAGAATTGAGTTCTGTGACCTTTGAAGTCTGATTGTAGCTGCCAGATAGAATTTAGTTTGTTGCTGATGTTGACCTCTGCCAGGAGATACCTATTCATCGGAAGTCTTCTAGAATTAGATAAATAACATATGTTCAACACTTATAAGAGCAAGACTTTTCTGTTTTCATTACTAAGATCACAAAATCATAGATGTAGAGCTGAAGACTCTACAAGTCATTGAATTTACCACCCTCATTTTATAGATGAAGAAATGGAGGCACAAAAATGTTATGTGACTTGTACTCACTATTATCTTTTCCTTCTATGACTGTTTTGAATACAAGCCTTCTGGGAAGTAAAGTTTCATTGGTTTCAGTAGAGGTCAAGCAAAGTTAAATAGGAATTTTTTATATGATTGACAAAATTGGGAAGCAAGCCTAAAGTGGATGTCAACTTGAATTGAGTAGGGAAATTAAATTATTTCTCAGCTCATTAAGTTATTCAATAAACAGTTATTAAGTACATCTTATATGCCAATCACTATGCTAGGCATTGGGGATACAAAGTAAAACCTGACACCATCTATTCAATCAGTGGTGGACACAGGGTGAGGAAAAGAAAACAGATTCACAAATAAGTTAAATGGCAAATGTGGGCAAAATTATTTTCAGCAGTGAAGGACATGAGCAACTAGGGGTATTAGGATTGGTCTTATGTAAGAGGTAGCCTTTCTTTTTTTTTTTTTTTTTACTGTCAGAGTAAAGAATGTATTCCAGGAAGCAGCTAGATGACACAGTAGATAGAACAACCAATCTGAAGTCAGGAGAACCTGAGTTCAAATCCACCTTTAGACACTTAACACCTACTAACTATGTGATCCTAGGCAAGTCACTTAACTCCAACTGCCTCAACAACAATATCAACAACAGCAAAAAGAATGTATTCCAAGCATATGGGACAGCCTGAGCAAAGGCAAAGAAACAAGAAATGATCCTTTTCCAACTCTAAAATTCAGTGGTTTTAATAATTATGTATATAGTGACAAGATGTGGTGATGCATTTCTCCCCAGAAATGTATTGGCATTGTCCATTTTTCTTTTCTTCTTTACTCTCACACTATTCCTATCTTCATCTCCTGAATCTCAGTTTAGCAATGACTGAGTCTGCCTGGTGAGCTTAATTTTCCAGATGCTCTCTCTCCTAGAATTGCTGAAGTCCTTTTGGTACTTACTGCTACATCCCACAAAGGATATAAATATCTCATTGGACAAACAGACATAGATAAGCACAGGAGAAGGGGGCAGAGGCTTTGCCTAGAGAGGTAGAGCCTTTTCTGGGAGTCTATTATTGCTCTGGTTGAAGGTTGTACATAGGTCAGTAGGCTGGAAGACCAAGACACAGGTAGGCTGTGACCTGCACTATAGGAAAGAGTACCCAGATAAGAATCACAGAACCATTTAAACTCCTGAAAAAAAGTATTGTGGCATTCAAAGCCCTCTATAATCTACAACCATTCTACCTTACTACTCTTCTCAAGCTGTTCTCCCTTATTCCAGCTAAATCAGACTACTCAGTATTCGTTGTTTTGGTTTTACCTTGTTACTTGATAGAGATTCCCCTGACTATGAAAAATTCTACTCCACTTTACCCCATACATTCTTTGCCTTCTCCAAAATCCAGCTCAAGTACTACCTCCTTCATGGTTTCTCTTATTCCATCGCTCCCCAACTCTTAGCTTTCTTCAACCCCTTGGTGTTCTAGAATCCCTCAATCTACTCTGGTTTCTCTACACTTAATCATTTTCTAACTTATAATATAGTTTTTTTGTTTTCGTTGTTCGTTTTACTACTAGACTACAATCTCCTTAAGAGCAGGGACCAGGATCTATAACAAAATGTTCTACACACAGAAAGGGGGAGGGGGGAAATGTTCATTAAATTGAATTAAGTTGAATCTAGGAAAGAGGATTTCTCAACAGAAACCAAATTTGAACCTTGACCTGGAACGTCAAGTTTTCACACGGGATCCATGACATTTCTTTCAAAAAAACAAAAACAAAGAAACTTTTTCAATATAATCAGTTTCTTTGCAATCAAATATATTGGATTTTATGCAATTAAAATAATTAATCTGAAAGAGGATCTATGACACCATATAAGCTAAGAACTGCTCTGAATAGAGGGGAAAACACTCCCCAGTGAAGTTCCAGTTCTTCCCTAGATCAGTACAGAAATTCACTTGTGTGCGCGCGCGCGTGTGTGTGTGTGTGTGTGTGTGTGTGTGTGTGAGACTATTGCCCTCGGGGAGAGGCAAGGTTATGGGATGATACAGATTAGTTTTCTTCAAGCACACTAAGTATAAACAGCTGCGAGGACCAGAGTCCGGGAGGACTGCCCAGAGGACTGGAGCAAGTCTTAGAAGGAAATCCACTCTTCAGTTGCAGTGGGCAAAGCAGATGGCGAAAAGCCCCTGGGGGTTTACCCCTCAACGATCTGCCCTTTAGCCCTAGCACATTCAAGCCACCTCGGCCTTACTGTTTCCTCAGCAAGAACAGATTTGAACAGCAATAATGCAAAAATCTCACTCGAAGCCGCCATTTTGACCAGTCCAGGAAAACTATGCGGGCAAGACCTGGGGCGGCCTCGGGGAGGCCTTTGGGGACCAGAACAAGCCTAAGAGCTGGGCCGTGAGGGGCGGGGCTTGGGCTGAAGTAGTGGCACCTGACTATGGTCCCGGTGGCAGACTAGTGGATGCGGGATGCGGGATGCAGGCTCCAAGAAATGCAACCTTAAAAGTGATGAAACGAGCCTACAAGCACAGACATTCCCACAAACCCAGGAGTAAGCTTCCAACCAAGACTAAATTCTTTTCTCACGCTTCTCAATCCAAGTGCAGTTGGTGGCCATGGCTAGCCCCTTCTTCTCAGGAGTTACTTCCGTGGACGACGGCACTGAAGTCTGGGCTAGAAGTAGAGCCAGCCTATGGTCTGGGAGGTTCTTGGGCTCAGGGTGCTAGGCTATTTCCAACCGACTGTGAGGGGAGTGTTGGTAATCTGAAGAGTTTTCCTCATAACCCTGTGATATGGTACAGGAATTATTTTCCCATTTTACAAAAAGGAAAACTAAGGTTACAAGGATTTAACTAATTTGATCAGGTCCCAAAACCCAGATTTTCTCAGACCATGGTAGTCAACTAGCACTTGTTAACTGCCTGTTATGTAGCTTAGACCAGGAATTAACAAAGAAAGACGAAAACCAAACAGGGTATGCTCTCAAATAGTTCAGGCTAATGATGATAATATGTAAAACAACAACAACAAAAACTACAAACAAGATATATACAAGATAAACCGGGTGTAGTCTCAGGTAAAGTCATAAGACTGAGGATGTAAAACTTTACTACGGAGCAGAATTTCAATTCAGTAAATATCTAAATGTCTATTGTGGAAAGGCATTGTGTTAAGTGCTGGGATACAAAGGCAAAAAAAAAAGTTTCTGCTCCTAAGAGTTTTGATTTAAAGGAGAGGAGAGGAAGGAAAAAATTACACAGAAAAGTTCTTTTAAGATGATTTGAGGCAAGAGTGAGTGCTAACAGTGATAACAGGAAATATTGCTCAAAAGAGGTGACACCCGAGATCAAGCTTAGAAGAGAGATGGGGAATAAAAGAAGTTGAAGAGAGTTTGGAAAGCATTTCAAGTCAAACAGTGAGAGGGGGAATGCTAATGCATTGAGTGTCTTGTTACCTAGAGTGAAGTAGCAGGAAGTTTGTCATTTGTTTTCACTGGCCTTTACTCGAACTAACTAACTACTACTATTCAGAGCAGTTCTTAGCTTATATGGTGTCATAGATCCTCTTTCAGATTAATTATTTTAATTGCATAAAATCCAATATATTTGATTGCAAAGAAACTGATTATATTGAAAAAGTTTCTTTGTTTTTGTTTTTTTGAAAGAAATGCAAGCTGCTCATTACACGCCCCCCACTCCCAAAGTGTAGAACTGGTTTTACTTTCAAACTAGTGGTGGGAAAGTAAATATAGCGAGGGGACCGTAGGGACCAAGGTCTCATCTCTACACCAATCCTGCTCCTCCCAACCTCCTCCAGTCAAAGCTCCTGACTCATTTGCCTAAAAAGATCTGCTTCTAAATTTGACTCCATTGAACTTTTATTTCACACCAAAATCTTAGTCAGGAAATGTCCAAGATGGATGGATAGCTAAATGGATGAACACACATAATTATAATAGCTAGAATGTAGAAATATTATTTTATCTTCATAATAACTCTACTACTAACTTCAATTTACAAGATGGAAAAATTGAGAGAGACATTAAGTGACTTTCTTAAGGTCATACAAATCTGAGGTTGGATTTGAACTGAGACTTTCCTGTTACAGGTCTAGCAATATCCATTGCCCTCTCTGGTATCTCTCTCAAAAGCATTTACTGAGTTACTATTGGGTCTGTATCCCAAATAGGTCAAAAAAGAGGGAAAAGGACCCACATGTGCAAGTGTTAGTAGCAACTTTTTTTTTTGTAGTAGCAAAAAACTAGGAATTGAGTGGATGCCCATCAGTTGGGGAATGGATGAATAAGTTACGGTAAATGAAGGTAAAGGGATATTATTGTTCTATAAGAAATGATGAGCAGCCTGATTTCAGAGAAACTTGGAAAGACTTACGTGAACTGATGCTGTGAAGTGAGCAGAACTAAAAAAACATTGAAATAACAATAAGATTATGTGATGATCAACTATGATAGACGAGGCTCTTCTCAACATTTCAGCAATTCAAGACAATTGCTATAGACTTGGCATGAAAAATGCCATTAGGATCTAGAGAGAGAACTATGGAGACTGAATGTGGATAACCGTATAGTATTTTCACCTTTTGTTTTTTGTCTTTGTCTTTTTCCTCTTTTTGTCTGATTTTTCTTACTCAACATGACAATTAGAAATATGTTTAAAAGAACTGCACATATTTAACTTATATCATATTGCTTGCTGTCTTGGGAAGGGGGAGACAAGGAAGGGAGGGAGAAAAATTTGGAACATGAAGTCTTTCAAAAAGTAATGTTGAAAACTATATATGTATTTGGAAAAATAAAATATTATTGAAAAAAAGCATTTATTGATTTCTTACTATGGTAAAAAACTCTGTTCTAAGCACTGAGGCTACAAAAAGAAAAACCACTCATCCTCTTCTCTCAAGGACTTGAAATTCTAATTTTATACACACAGACACACACACAGACACACACACACACCCCTCCACCCCTGCTCCCATCCCCACTTACCTCCATATATTCACATACATACATATAACTACACATATGTATTTGTGTGTATATGTGTGTGTGTGTGTAGCCTTTTTAGCTCAAAGTCAGTTGGAAAAATCTAGTCCTGATATGTCTGCTTGGGTATCATTCATTTCCTTTGATTAAAAACCATGTATGCTTGTTATATTAATCGATTTGATAGTATCAAGGACTTTGATATTAAGAAGTACATTCTTTTCTGCATTTTCAGGAGTTATAGATTCTGGAGATATGAGCTTTAGCATTTTCAAAGGAACCTGCTAAATATCATCAGCGTGATGGTTGCTTCCTTGGTTTATTGCTTGGGGCTAGGGTAGAATCAGGTCCATGCCCAAAGTGAAGGGCATGTTTAAGACTCCTAAGTTATAGGTTCTGGGCCATCATCATTGAGTTCTAAGGGAAAAGGGTGGTAAAGGGAGGGGTAGTAGGGATGGTGATTTGGCCCCCAGTGCTGTTTTTTGTTTCACAGTACATTCATGTCACCTACAATAGATCCAAAGTATATTGGTTAACCATATTTATAATGCTTAAAAGGAAAAAAGTAAACAGAAATAAATTCCAAAGAAACTGGGATTCAGGGGATAAACATACATCTCCCAGGAAGAAAGGGAATAAGGTTTCTGACCTCAGCTCAGGTCTAATTACCCAGCATTGCCCTTCTACTTCTCATGAACAACTCTCATACACAGCTTCTATCTTGTAGTCAAGTGTTCAAGACCTCATGGCTGGCATTCTCATACCACAGTGCTCTACGACATACCTTCAAGGTTTTTTTCAGTGTACTTGCCAGCCCCACCCCAGTAAATTTTCTCCATGTAAATTGCTTTTACCCTTTCCCTCCTTCAGAAAGGTAAGAACTAGCTTTGTCAGCCAAAGTCAGGGCAACTCCACAGGGATCAAGCAGGGAAGAAATCACCTGACCTAGCAGACATTCCTTCCCATGTCCCTAATCTCCTTAACAACACCAAGAAGGCACTACACCAGCATGTGGGAAATCATCTTAGAAGGTATAGGAACTAAAAATGGAACAGCACAGTCAGAAAACAGCAAGTTTGCCAATTTGAATAGAACATGGAAAGTAAAGTAAAGGTCAGTCTGACAAATAAAAAAAATGCTCTGAAAGACTAATAGTGATAATTCAAAACAACTCTGAGGTTCATCAGATTGACTAAGATGTCAAAATAGGAAAATAAGTTGTTGGAGGGGCTATGGAGAAAGGAACACATAGATGTACCATTGTGAATTGATCTGGTTAATCTAGAAACAATTTGGATCTATGCCACAAAAGTCATTATGTATGTGTATGCCCTTTACTCCAGTGATACCACTACTAGGCCTATTCCTTCAAAGGCACTAAAGAAAAATGAAAAGGACCCATGTATAAGAAATAATTTGTAGTAGTTCTTTTGGTTGAGGCAATCACTTGGAAAGGAAGAGAATGGGAAGATCTGCATGATAAGATGAACTGAGAAGAATCAGGAGAACAATTTATACGATGACAAAGTTGTAAAACAAACCTTGAAAGATGTGAGAATATGGATCATTGAGATGACTAACTGTGATTCCAAGCTGCTCACCTCCTAAAATAGGTAACGAATTCAAGATGCAGAATGAGACACATTTAGCCATGGCCAGTGTGAAATTTTGTTTTGTATAACTGCATATTTGTTGTAAGAGTTTTGCTTATCTATTTTTTCAATTGGAGGAAGAAGAGGAGGAAAGAGAAAATAAATGCTTTTTCATTGGACAGAGGTTTAAAAAAACCAAAAAGATAAGCTAGAGATAGATTTTGAATTGCTATAAATGCCAGGCTGAGTACTTTGTATTTTATCCTTGAGCCAAAATCGAAACAATAAAGATTCTTAACTTGAGGAGTGATAAAGTTAGACCTGTGCCCTAGGAAGATTATTTTGACAGTTGGGTGGAAGACAGTGAACAGAGCTTGGAAGTAGGAAGACCAATTAAAAGATGTTACAAGAATTGAATTAGGGCCTGAAGTAGCAATAGCCACATGAATTGAGAGCAAAGAAGGATGTCAGAAATGTCTTAAAGGTAGAATTGATATGATTGACAACTGATTGGAAATAGGTGGTGAAAGAGAAGCTAGGGTCAGGGACTTAAAGACTTACAAATTAGGGATTTAGATGACTAGGTGTATAATTGTGCCCTCAATAAAGAGAGAAATTTAGAGGAGAAGAAAGTTTAGTGGTTAGAAGAAGAGGAGGAGATAGCATGTAGGTTCGGAGTTGAGTTTGAGATTCCATTGTGAATCTAGAGTTACTTGATAGATAAACTTGGGAGACATCTTGTAAAGTTAATAACTGAGAGTTATGGGAATATATGAGAACACGAGAGATCACTTTGGCAAAGAGCAGGCATGTCTAGGGCTACAGAAAGAGTACAGGATTCAGAGCTGGAAACCACTCTTGAAATAATGTGAAGGGTCTAGAGAGCCTGAATACTGGAAAGAAAAATGAGTTCTTTGTCCCTACACTCTGCTCTAAATGTTGTATCAAAGGATTTCCAAACTTGGTAGAAATGTATTCCTGAGTCACTAACCACTACAACTTAATCCAGTCACACTGAGCCCACACTGAGCCCCCAGGGGTCCTAAACTGTGAGCAAAGCATACATTTTGCATAGATCTTTACTGACTATTCAGGACCATTACCAAATCAGCTGCCCGGGGGGTGCAGAAGTGGCCCTTTTGTGGATACTTACTCATTTGCTTGTTTATAATAGTAAAGGTCTTTGTTATTCCTTTAGTCCACTGAGAAGGAAGAGAGGGAAGGAGGGAGGAGAGTATGTGAAGCACCCAGTAAAAAAGCTACTGTGAATATTTGACTGAGTGCAGAGGACTAAGACATGTTCCTAATGGGACTGCTGTTGCTGCTATTGCTGTTGCCATCCCTATCTCTCCAACAACAGGACCTCTCAGACAGCAAGGTGGCCATGGGGAGGATGATCCTTCCTGCCCTGGAGAAAGCTACCTCATTCATGGAGAAGAGATTCAGGGAGCTTAACCTGGATGGAGTCCTAGGATTCTGGGTACTAGAAGGTAATGTGACTTCCTCTGTTTCACAGAATGACTAGAAACCAAGATTGTTTTCAGACTTTTCAACTTTATTTGCTGACCTTAGGCAGAGGAGATTAGCTAAAGCTCAAATTTATGTCTTAGTAATTTGGGAAGAATATATATTTTTCTTATTTGGTCTCTTTCGACCTGGAGAGGGTTGCCACCTTATACCTCTTGGGTTTGTAGAAATAAAAAGAATTGTGTTAAACATTGACAAAAATAATTTTTTTTATTAAAGCTTTTTATTTGTATAACATATGTATGGGTAGTTCCCCAGCATTGATTTTTACAAAGCTTTCCGTTACAAATTTTTCCCCAGTCCCCTCCCCTCCCCTAGATGGCAGGAAGTCCACTACATGTTAATAATGTTGAAATACTTGACAAGTTGTACAAGAAAAATCCTATCTACAAGAAAAAAAAGAAAATCAGAGAAAGGAAACACAATGCAAGCAAATATCAACAGAGAGCATGAAAATGTTACGTTGCGGTCCATATTTCATATCCCTCTCTCTGGGTGTATATGGTTTTCTTCAGTGAGCAATTGGAACTGGGACAAAAATAATTTTTAAAGCATAAGTCCTTAAAGAATGTTATAGCCCAGCTTTCCAAAGCAAAGAACAGTCTCTATGGCTCATCTTCTTTTTCTATTATACTAACAAGGTAGGAGAAAAAAATTCTTATTTAATAAGGAATTAAATAAAAATGTTTGTTAGTTCTCTGGGTCACCTATGGGCAAATACTTCCTCTACTCTAACCTCAGCTCATACTGCATTGTAACCAAAGACATTTAAAGGTTCTGGGGAAATGGATAAAGTGTTTGTTCAGCTTTGGAAGAGGAGAGTATTCTGATGACAATGTCCTGGAGAAGGGCCAAGCCAAACAGAGAGAAAACCCTGCTCTGGTGTGGAGCCAGACACACCTCTTAGACTGTAAGAACTATCCCTAAAAGAACAAACAGCTCAGGCCTTAAGATCTTGCTTTGGGATTGTTTCCATTCCATTCTACCTACAAAAGGAATCCTCCCACTGAAGAAGGCCTTTTAATCCTGTTCCATGCTGGCTTCCAGCTCAGCCCTCCTAGAACTGGAATTTGTGGTGCCAGGAAGTTCTAGTACATGATGTTTTTAGAGTTTGAAACAGATTTACTTATGTCCATGTGTCCTGGATTTGGGGTATATATTATGTATGATGATTTTTTTTTCTCCAAGCAGGCTCTTCTCACCTACTATCCCAAACCTAGGAGATTACCAAGAAAATGACCCCAGTATTAGTACCCTAGGATAAAAAGGGGAAATGCTCATCTCTAGTTCTTACTGAGAAAGATGGGAGGATAGTAGGTATTTCTTGACCATGTTAATAACTAAGAGGAGAAAGAACAACTGCAACCTTGGAAAATACTTGTAACTATTTTCCCTACTCATCTGGGACATACAACAACTGTTATCCTAGACCCTTTGATTTTTAAAAATGTAGCCTCAGACAAAATTTAATTGAGCTCTTCTACAATGGCCATTTCATTCTTCAACTTTCTAGAAGTCCAATCCTCCCCAAATTCCAAAAATCTTTACATGTTTCCCTTTCATGACTTCATTCATTCCCAGAACACCTCAGTGAAGAGAGAAAGGGACTTAATCTTGAGAAAATAGGTAGATTTAAGAAAGGGATTTGCTTTGAGTCATAGCAGAGAAAATTAAGGCTGAGGTTACCTTGCTTCCAATCCCCCAGTTCCTTACAATCTCAGTACCAACCATAAAGAAGAGGTTACCTTGCTTCCAATCCCCCAGTTCCTTACAATCTCAGTACCAACCATAAAGAAGAGGGGGGAATGGTATCTCCTTGTTGGTTGAAAAGAACTAGAACAATGATGGTGAGATTGCAGGGGCAGTAGCCTCTGCCTAAACAACAAACAGAAATGAGATTGAAACACATTTCTCTGAACAAGGAGAGCCAAAGCACACCAGTGGGGCAATACCCGAGTCACAGACCTGTCATGTTCTTCACAGTGCAACTAAAAGGTGTCTTGGAGAAATGGGGTCAGGAGCCTGCCCTAAAGCCCCTGAGCCTGAGGGTAGAAAAGATAGTGAAGAAGCTGTTACCACTCATCACCAGAGCCACAATCTACCTCAAGCTCAGTGACTCTAAGTACTTAAAAGGTAAATATTGTGCAAGTCAGTAGGTTTATTTGCTACGGAAACTAATCTGATCTCTCTTGCTTGAATGATCCCAGTAAACCTATAGGGTTCAACAGATAAATTACCATCCAGCCTCTTTACAAAATACAGGAGCACAATACCCAAATGAGAGTAAATAGCAGAAAGTCTCTCCTTTTATAGAACTTTCTAATACTAAAAACTCCCTCTGGTATTTCTAGAAATCTGTACTTAGAAAAAAGGCTTCCTTAAATGATATGTCACTGTACTCCACTCCATACTTATACTGTAATTGTGGTTAGGTCTTGTAAGATTCCCTCACTTTCTAAATAATTAGAAGCTCTTGTTTGTTCTTTGAAGAAAATTAAGTATCATTCCCCCAGTAATCATCTTCTTTGGCGTTTATCATGAGCTCCTCCAGGGCCAGGACTATCTTTTCCTTTCTTTGTATCCCTAGCACTTAGCCTTAAGGTAGCAGACAATTAACAAATATTTATTTGACAGTAGGACTCTGTTCCTGTTGATAAGAATATATTTCCTAAATGATTTCAATTCCAGTTCTCAGGTGGCTAGTAAAGGTCATAAGACCCTAGTCATATATTTGTGAGACACTAGAAATTTGGGCATGGATTATGTATGTTCAGATGAAAATCTTGTATCAGAGTTTGTGTTTCTCTTCCTGTTATGTCTTACTCTGACAGAATTTCAAGAAACTCTGAAGCCAGGGTTTTGGAATCTCCCCCATTCATGGAGTCACACAAATACTTCTCTGATCTACTATGAGTTTCATAACTCAGATTCTTTTTCAGAAGAATTAAGTGATTCATGTATGACCCTCTTATTGGGAACCAAGTGAGTAATTGTCCTATCCCACTGACAGTATACAAACACTCCTCACAGAAGCTTCTCCCATTTTTGTGCATTTTCCCCCCCTAAAAGCAATAATGACCTGTTTTAGCATGGCCAGGCCTACAGTTCCCCTGAACTTCATTGTTTTTTCTAAATAACAGCCTGGGACTGCTTGCTCTTCAGGAGGGCTCACAGCCCTGCACTGTCACTGATGTATGCAAGGAACTCATGACTAAACCTGGCTGCATGGGGTATGCACTATCACACCAACTCCTCTATTTCATGTTTGCCAAAATGGTAAGTGACTATTTTGTGGCCGCTTTTTGCCCATGATTTTTTTTTCTCTGATCTTCATGGCACATTGCTCTCACTCTCCATTCACCCACAGTTTTTAGATTGAAAATGTAATCTAATGTCTATTTGTCTCTTCACATGTCAGAAAGGATCTCTGCACTATTTTTGTGACTAGAGGTTAAGCTAAATCTCTGGCAGATGCTTCTGATCCAAAATTGGAAGTGGGGACAGTTGTCTCTAACAATTCAGTTCAATATTTCAAAGACTTCCTATTTGTACTTGATAAAAAGGGAAAGGAATAGGTGAGTAGAAGGTATTTGAGATTATGCACTATTGGTCTCCGATCCCACTGAAGCTGCTGTTCAGAATTAAACAAACAGGGTGATTCCTAGAAAGAAGTATAGTCAAGAGTCCCAATTATTCATGTTGCAAGACTTCATGCAGAAAGAATCCTGGCCAAAAAACCTTAACTTTATATACACTGACAATTTCTGAGGTACATTTCAAAATCACATATTTTTCTATTCACGATTGTTATTCCTTCCTGCTGTCAAATCTAAATTTAGTGTGCTTTGTTTTCTGGTCCCTAGAAAGGATGCTCAGATGGCCTGTTCCTCCAAACCAAATACTACATGGATATTTTGTGTGCTAACATGATGGCACTGAACTTGAAAACTGCTGAAGTTGAATTCCCATTTCTCAGTCGAGATATCTTCATGGAAAATAGTATTAATTGCTTTCCATCCTTCAGATAAGTGCACATAATCCTCCTGTCTTCTCTCCTTTCTCTCACTCTCTTACTCTCTCTCTCTCTCTCTCTCTCACACACACACACACACACACACACACACACACACACACACCATTCTTGGTGACAGTTCTGACTTAGATTTATCAACAATCCCTTCCCCTACCCTACAATGCAAAAAAGAATGTCTGAACTTTTGAGTGACTTCAGGACATCAGTTACTGACTTTTTGCTCAGGGATAAAGTAAGCTGGAATGGTAGAAGTTATTTGATTTGGAAGCCCAAATACCTTAAAATTTTTTTCATTTCCACCAAAACCCATGACTTTATCCAACATTTAATGAAGCTCTCAATGGCTCAGGTGATGCTAACCTGAAAGTTGAACTAAACTGTGTCCCTTGTTGCTATAGTAAAGATGTAATGTTATTCTTCCCTGTTAAGAGTTTAAGTGACTTAATATACTCAATCCTGCTCAAGTTTATATCGACCCCTGGGGCCACAGCAGACATACCAATGGGGATAGAGGTGGTAAACAAAGTCACCAAAGATGCTGAGAAGATAAATCATTTTCATCTTTTTCTCAGTCATGTTCTGTGGACTTTCTGGATACTCAGATTTCTACAAGCCTAGATGGCTACAGTCTATTCTTACCTGGCAACGACCTAACGAGGGATGCTTTGGGAAGCCTTGTGAGTAAAGTGATTGCCTTGGTAGTAGGGAACTTGAGGAATTAGAGAAGGTGAAAATTCGATCTGCCATATCCCATCAGAAGAAACTGTACAAACAATTTACTGAAGCTTTTGCAAGGATGAAAAATTATTTTTCCAAATATTTGATAATATTCGATGGAAAGAATAGTACTACTAAGAATCATTACTGTTAGTTCATGGTCTCCACCTAAGAAGCAGAGAAAGCACAATATGAAAAGAGGAGATTCTGCAGAGCATTTTCAGGAAAGCAAGGAACTGAGCTTAAAGACTTACAGTGGGGATGGGGCAGCTAGATGGTGCAGTGGATAGAGCACCAGCCCTTGAAGTCAGGAGGATCTGAGTTCAAATCTGGTCTCAGACACTTAATATTTCCTAGCTGTGTGACCCTGGGCTTAACCCCAATTGCCTCAGCAAAACAAACAAACAAACTTATAGTGGGATTTCTAAGTTGAGATCATTTGTCTTCAGAGTCCTAAAAAGGATTTGGGGGCTTGAAGAGCCTAAGAAAAGTTGCCAATAAGGAAATATGAAGGAAGGAGAGACCTTATGGGAGAAGTAGCAGGAACTCTAGTTGAAATAAACATAATGATAACTCACATTTATACAGCAATTAGAATGTATAGTCAGGAAAGAGAAAAACCATAAACACAGCACTTTTAGGTAAAAGAAGTATCCCATAAAAGGTGGCTGGAAATGAGGGTAGGGTAAGGCAGGGGACATTTGTAAAAATTCATATTAAATAATTTATGTGATATTCCTCTCTATTTTGGTTGTCACCAGATGACAATAGCAAACAATTACCCACAGTTGCTGAAGACCAACAACAATCACTGAGAAGAGTTAAGAGGAGAGAGAAAAAATTTGCAGGTAAATCCATGAAAAGCTATTAGTATGTTTTTCTTATTCCTAGAAGACATGTGTGAAAACCCTGGGGCTATATTTGTCACCTCTCCCCACAATCGTTGCATACACAAACAAAACTATGAGCCACCCCCACACACATACACACTTATCATCCTATAGATCCCCTATTTTACTAAAATAAATGCATGACAAATTAAAAGGAATAAATTTCATTTTCTCTTCTGAAAATGTATTTTGATTACATTCTTCAGGAACAAACATTTCCAGGAAGAGCCCTGCCTTCACCCACATTAGTGGTCCAGAAGAATAAAAGGAGATGTTAATTTGGGTTTACAGAATGAGAGTGGTTTAGTAGCAAAGAAAAGAACAGTTATGTCAGAATTGATAGAAATATTTGCTGTAGCTTCTAACTTTTCATATTTTAGGAGGAATTTAGCTTATTTCTTTTTCTTTTCTTAACAATTCATTCCCAAATTTAAAGTAGAGAATAAAATAGTTGCACTTTTCTGGTTATTCTCTTACCATGTCAGTGTATATTTTACTCTCAGGTACCTAGGATGTGATTATCCAAAACTTTCCAACCTTTCCTTCTCTATTTTGGTTATTTAACTTCTCGATCAGCCTCTCCACCTATAAGTGGAGATAGGAAACTCAATTTTATAGGTTTTAGTAAGTCTGATCAGGCAAGGGGGAAGCCATCACAAGGCCCTCAGATTTTTCTTTGCCAGTGCCAGTGTCTGCCAAATACTGATGAAATGAAAAACTATTTTTTTCTCACCTGCAGAGAAAGATGACCTCATTTAGTTGTGAGAGACAGCTATTTATTTCCTTGAGGCAACCTAGGAATTCAGGAACTCTTCTTAAAGGTCAGGAGTTAACAAAATGAACCAAACCCAGAACCTTTCAAGACCATACAACTTTAAAAAATAGTTCATTTAGGATAGATACAACAAAAGAGAGGACATAGGTCAGAGACTGAGAAGCAAGGCAATCTATTTTCTGTATGTCCCCTAAGTTGGATCCTTTTTCATTTCTGCAAAATGGGGAAAACAGTCATGTCTGTCTCACATCTCCACAGGGCTGTTGTTAGAAGGAATAAAACAATGTGGGCAGCATCATTTGAGATATTTAAAAGCTCTGCTAACTATTTAATAAGAGATTAACACATGAGCTAAATGTCCCAGGCAAAAGCTTAATAAGTGATGGCATCAGGGTGGAACTGTGGCAACCCTCAACAACACAAAGTCTATCTGATGGGCAGCTTAACAAGATTCTTTCTTTACAGATGGATGTTCTTCCCATAATACAGCTGTGGCAGTTGCAGCCTTAGGAGGGTTTCTTTATCACTCTGCAGAACATTCACCAACCATCACCAAGCCTTGTTAATGCCTCACAACAATCAAGCAATAACTAAAAGGATGATTTGATATCTGCTGAAAATGATATAGTCTTTTTGGTAATGCTTCCCCTTAGGCCCTGAGATCACATAAATTCATAAGAAAAGCAATGGAAAAGTACAAGCAGACATACAAATCAAAACAAGTGTAACTGGAAATTGAGCTTAGCAGAGTTAGCAGAAGACAAAAAGTAACAGCATTAACTGATCACCCTGATTGAAATCTTAATTTAACCAACATTAGGTAACTCCTATGTGCAGACAACTGTGAAAAGTGCTGAGGCAAAACAGTGATGTATAAATCATTGTATCTCATGGAGTTTTACAGAATGTATCTTCCTATCTAATCCCAATGTAACATTCCTGGGAAGGTAAATTCTAGTCATCCAACGCCAGGAAATTTTGAGGCTGGGTATTCTCAGACTTCACAATTTTCATTTATTCTTGTTTAGTAGGAAAGGCAGATAGAGAAAGTAGATATCTGACTTTCTAAGAATAAAACAGCAGACTGCTCAGCAATTGAAGCAATATACTTTCATAACACATGCCTAGTTGGAGAAGCTTACAGAAAATTCCCTTCCCAGTTACTTGATTCCTTAATGGCATCTATAGAAAATAAATGCTTTTAAGATTAGAAAATATTTCAATTTTAGTATTTCTTCTCCAGCACCTATTGTTTGGAATATAGTAGGAGCTAAGTAAATGTCTATTAATTATTGATCCTGCTTCTAATTTGAATTAATTATTCACAATGTCCACAAACAAGGACCTTATTGCCTCAGTTGATTTGCTGAGTCATCACTATGTGTCAATAACAGTTCTTCAGTCATTTGACAGTGACCCAAATCTTATCTGTTCAGCTCCTACCAATGTCATAATATTCTGTGTAGCCATCTTTTTGAAAATTGTTTCATAAATTAAGGCTGGACCCACACCTAACACCGAATACCAAGATAAGATCTAAATGGGTTCATGATCTAGATATAGAGTGATATTTTAAGCAAATTAGAGGAACGTAGTATAGTTTACCTCTCAGACCTGTGGAGATGGAATAAATTTATGTCCAAAGAAGATCTGGAACTCCTAATTGAACACCAGATGGATAATTTTGATTATATTAAGTTAAAAAGTTTCTGTACAAATAAAAGTAATGTAGACAAGATTAGGAGGGAAGCATCAAATTGGGAAATCGTCTTTACATTTAATGGTTCTGATAAAGGTCTCATTTCTAAAATATATAGAGAATTGTCTCATATTTATAAGAATTCAAGCTACTCTTCAACAGATAAGTGGTCAAGGGATATGAACAGATAATTTTTAGATGATGAAATGAAAACCATCTCTAGTCATATGAAAAGTTGCTCCAAATCACTATTGATCAGAGAAATGCAAATTAAGACAACTCTGAGGTACCACTACACACCTGTCAGATTGGCTAAAATGACAGGAAAAGATAACGATGAATGTTGGAGGGGATGTGGGAAAACTGGGACACTAATACATTGTTGGTGGAACTGTGAACGGATCCAACCATTCTGGAGAGCAATTTGGAGCTATGCTCAAAAAGTTATCAAACTGTGCATACCCTTTGACCCCAGCAGTGTTTCTACTGGGCCTATATCCCAAAGAGATCTTAGAAGAGGGAAAGGGACCCACATGTGCAAGAATGTTTGTGCCAGCCCTTTTTGTAGTGGCTAGAAACTGGAAACTGAATGGATGCCCATCAGTTGGACAGTGGCTGAATAAATTATGGTATATGAATGTTATGGAATATTATTGCTCTGTAAGAAATGACCAGCAGGACTATTTCAGAGAGGCCTGGAGAGACTTGCATGAACTGATGCTGAGTGAAACGAGCAGAACCAGGAGGTCATCATACACAACAACAACATTACATGATGATCAATTCTGATGGACATGGCTCTCTGCAACAAAGAATTGTCTCAAACCAGTTCCAATTGTTCACTGAAGAAAACCATATACACCCAGAGAGAGGGATATGAAATATGGACCACAACGTAACATTTTCATGCTCTCTATTGATATTTGCTTGCATTGTGTTGCCTTTCTGATTTTTTTTTCTTGTAGATGGGAATTTGTCTTGCACAACTTGTCAAGTATTTCAACATTATTAACATGTAGTGGACTTCCTGCCATCTAGGGGAGGGAAGGGGACTGGGGGCAAAATTTGTAATGGAAAGCTTTGTAAAGATCAATGCTGGGGAATTACCCATACATATGTTATACAAATAAGCTTAAAAAATGTTTAATAAAAACTCTGTCTACCCTAATAAACTTAGACTTGTATGGAATTAGCATATAAGTGTTCTTTCTTAGACTCAGGATACAGACCTTCAATTTATAAAAGTTCCGTAGTCTAATAACAATGCAAATTCCAAAGTGACATGAAACCTTCAAATATTAATCCTGTTATTAAATGAAGCATCTTTTGGTTTTTAAATTCAATGCCTGATATGAAATTTATCTAAAATTCTCTGGATGAACCTCTCAAATCTACACAATTACTAATGAACACTGCTGCAAAAATAACATGTGCTGTCCATGGTACTCAGCAGACAGAGCTATGTCTTGATTTTAAATCAAGTATGTCTAAGACCTAGATTCCAGAGATTTAACAGCGAAAATCCTTTTGTTGTCCTTTAGTTGTTTCTGACTCTTCATGACCCTGTTTGGGATTTTCTTGGGAAAGATAATGAAGTAGATTTCCATTTTCTTTTACAACTCATTTTACAGATGAGGAAACTGATGTAAGTCACTAGTGTTCGAGACTGAATTTGAACTCAGTTCTTCCTGATTCCTGGCCCAGCCCTCCCTCCACTGCCCAGAAGAGACTTTTAATAGTCAGTGAATATATCTCATTTCTTTTGGGAAATATTATGAAGTAATTTCAGATAGATAGGGAAGTTATTCTATTTTCATTGTTTTTTTTTTTTTTTGAAGAAAATTCCTAACTCCCTCTTTCTGGGTTCAAAATTATATCCACCTTGTCCTTATCCTTTTCCCTCTACTTCCCTTGTAAACACATCACAAGATAAAAATTTCCAACCAGCTACCTCTGAATAACAAAACAATTTGGAGCTGGAGGATACTGCTTAAATCCCAGTACCTATGTAGCCTCAAAAATAGCACTTAATTTCTCTGTATTTCAGCTTGTTGCTCTGTAAAGTGAATCTTAAGGATTATTGAATCCAGCTCAAGATTTTTCCAGGTTTTAAATCTGATGAATTATAAACATTTTGTGAATGGTCATTGTGAAGCCAGAAGAAAGTGTCTTCGATCAGAGGCCTCAGTAATGCTTCAGCAACTTATTATAGCTATCTGATGGGATCTAGATGCTTATTTCTCCCATGAGAATATGTAGTCGATGATCCTGGGTAAATTCCGTATGTTTTCCATCAAAGAGAACAAAGTTTTATAATGTCCTTTACAACTCTAGGGGAAGATTTCTCTACTATAGACCCTTCTTTCTGTGGTTACAGTAAGGACAAGCCTTTTGAGATTTCAGTTCATGAACATTAGTAGAGGCTGATTAAAGTTGTCTCCACTGCTACAGGAGTGGCTCTTAAAGGCAAATGTAGGAAAGGAGGTGCATATCAATACTCATTTGTTAAATGCCTACAAGCTAGGAACTAGGAGGGCAAATAGACAAAAACAAAGCCGTCCTTGTCCTAAGGACTTTACAGACAATAAAATACACAAAGTAATTTCAGTATAGTTCTGCCAATTTAGAGATCAGAGCAAGAGGAACAGAGCCTGAACTGGGTCTAGAACTAGGAAATCTACAAGGCAGAGAGATGAAGGAGTGCATTCTAAGCATGGCAGTAGCTATTATAAAGAAAAGAACCTGGAAAGGTTCTATTTTATATCCCTAGAGCTTGAGTACAGTATAAATGCTTTGACATGAATAGCTTACTAAGTGTCAGCTATTAGTATTGTGATATCAGAGATACATAATTGTGTAAGGATAATAAGAGGGCAATATATAAGACTTTGCAAGAATCAGTAAGACCTGTCAACATGTTTCCCTCCTTATCCCTTCACAAGCAGAAAAGTGTCCACCACTCTTTGCTTAAGATCTACATTGTCTGAAGGCATCAGTATAAGGAGTGAAGATTCTGCAGCTGAGGACTGAAAAAAAAAAAACAAAAACACCCAAAACTATCTTGGCTCTTTTTGTTCCTTAATTTATTCAAGTAATAGAAATATTAATCAATGAATGGAAAGACAAAATAGTTTGTCATGTAAAAATACTAATGTCAGTCTTCCCATTCCCTTTGTCTTCAAAAAAAAACAACCTACCACAGGGGTCAGAACTTTGAATTAGCATAAAAAAGTGGTCTATATAAAATTGACCTGTTATGCCTTAATTTTCCCACAGGAATGAATAAATTATAGGAAGGCTGAGATTTTCAAGTTTTCTTAAAGGCTGGCTGTCCTTTCTATCCACAGGAAGGGCTTTAAGAATGGATTCTATTTTGTTTCATCATGATGAGACTAGTTCTTGAGTTGCTCTTTCCCCCTGGTTAGCTGAAGTCCCTTTGGCACTGCTATATCCCCACAGAGGACATGGACATCTCACTGGACAAGCAGACACAGACAGGCAGGAGGGGAAAGAGGTCAAAAGCCCTGCCCTGAGGGGGAAAGCTGGGAGTGAAATATTGCTCTGACTGAGGGTTGTGGTGCAGCATGGCACATGATGGGCTGGCAGGCAGGCTAAGAGACTGAGGCACAGATATTCCAGCTCCTTTGACCAAGCAGAGGGGCCAGAGCTGGGGCTAGAGGTGGACTGTGAAGTTAAAACCTAGAATGTAGTCCTTGGCTGGTTATCATTTTCTGCCTTAGCAAGGTTTCTTCCATACCACCTCTCCCTGGAAAAACCCACAAGCAGAACTGACTTTTCCAGGATAGACAATGGCCACTTCTCATTGTTCTGAGTCCTTAATGGAGAAGGTGGGATCTCCTTGTTGCTCCTTCTCTAAAGAATTCAGCTCCCCATTCATTTCCTGCAATGGATGGTAAGCATACTCTCCATCCAGGCGCCTCCTGGATGCTCTGGAGCCAAGGACAAAAGTCACATTTGCAGCAGCACTAAGGAGCAGCAAGAGAGCCAGGGCCAATGTGAGAGATAGCCAGGCTGTCCTAAGGAAAAAAAAAGATTGATCAAGAGAATGATTATAATAGCTCTGGTCACTTTCTTCATTTTATTTATTTTTCTTCTCCTGAGTGTGAAACAAACAGAAGATGAGCTTTTCTTGTAGCCTTTTAGCTCAACTGTCTCCTGGGACCATAAGTCAAAAAAGGGCAGATGTGGAATTACAAATTTTCCACTTCAAAATAGGGAACCTGCTTCTGAACTCTGCTATGTTGCTACAGCAGCCAGAAAACAACTCTCAGTCTCAGCCCTTCCCAAGCCAAGTTTATCAATTAGTTTTGTGTTCCTGAATATTTGGAAATTGTTGCCTGCCACTTTAAATAGTCAGTCCTTATCTAGTCTCTTCATTTTAAAGACCTGATTAGAAGTTTCCCATAATCTGTGATCCCAGGGCTTTGGCATAGACCTCTTGGCATTGATGGCAGGTCTGGGCCTCTTTCTAGACTCTTGCCTGGATTCTGAAGAGAGGTCTTGATGAAGCATCACTAACACCTGCATCTAGGTCTGTGGCATCCCACTGGGAAGGGACTTTCTGTTCTTGACCAGGAGTCAGGAAGAAACACAGAACCTATGAAAACTCCCTTTTCCCTCCTTCCCACTCCTCCTTGGAGATCCCAGTGGTGTGGTGCTGCAACAACTCAGACCTGGGGCCTGGCAGAGGAGGAGCTCTTTCTCTCACTGATTCTACAAAAGTAAACTCTTTTTAATCCAAACCTGTGATTTCATCTACATAGGTCCTCACAGTAAGAAAATGCCCTCCTCCAATGTAGATCAGCATCTACTCTAATACTACTTGCCTAGCTAGTGCACTAAGAGATTAAATGTCCTGACTAGAGATACAGAGCCAATATACATCAAAGGTCAGACTTGAAAGTAGGTGCTGCTGAAAGGAAAGCTAGTTCCCTGCACTGCACATCTACTGCTTCTACTAGTGAAGACTTCTTTTTCCCACCTACCAGGGAGGCTGAGGGGATAGAGCTCTTGAACTTCAGAGCTTTAAGCCAATTGGGAGTTGAATCTAAGTTCAGCATTACCATGTTGAGTCCCTGAGCTCAGGGGATGATCACATTGCCTAAGGAAGGGTGAATGGAACAAGTCAAAACTCTTCTGCTGATTGGAATGAGCCCAGGTCTGTGAGTAGCCCCTATACTTCACAAGATATGGAGACATAGTCTTAAAAAATAAACGAAAGTCAACCTACCTTGTGAAGTAGGGGTGTTCTTCATTCTTTTTAGGTACCATGGAAGCAAGACACTGGCCAACTACAAAACATCCCCCATTCCCAAAGAGAAGTTGAGAAATGAGAAAATGGCCTTCCCTCCCTATAACCCTTCCCCTCCATTGTCTAAAGGAAGCTGTACCTTGGGAATGGAGGTCCTGTATAGTGAAGTTGCAGTTGCCACTCTTGGGGTCACAGAAACATGAGTTCTTACATATGCAAGCATGCTGGCAATTTGGGCCATACCAACCTAAGGGACACACTGAAGAAAGGGAGGAAAAGAATAAAGACCACAGCACAGAGACCCACCTTTCTTGATATCAGTATCCTAAACTGAATCCTTTATCCTCCAAGTCAGTAAACAGGGGTAAGAGAGTTCTATTACTGCAACATAAAGATCAGGGTAGAAGGTGAAGGCTAAGCAGAAATGAATGGAGCTAAGTGTCAGCACATTCCATCTTCATTTCTTCTATCAGTTTTGAACAGCCTCTTAGAAGGCTTAAGTGAGAGGCCATGTGATACTGTCACTACTGTATCCCTTAGGGTTTTCTTAAGTCTCTTTTCTAGGTCCTAGGCAATTCCCCATGCCTCAAGAGGTTGGAGGTTGCAGTCTTTCCTTACCCTCAGCACAAGTATCTCCTCGGAATCCAGGAAGGCAGGTACAGGTCCCATTAACAGGGTCACAAGCAGCTCCATTCTGGCACTGGCACTTCTGAGCACAACTGACCCCAAAGCTGCCACTGGCACAAACTAGAGCAGAGAGGAAGTGAGGCAATGCCTTAGTGTAAGCCCAAACTGCCAATGCCCAAGGCTTTGCAGTATGCTCAGAGAGAGGCTAGTTTTAGCCTAAAGCAATCCATTACAGTGTGAGGAATAGTTGCAAACACTCTCCCTCTGAAACTCCCCCAAAAGCACTGCTGGACTGCCCCAAAGATTAGATTTATGTCTGATATAGGCAGCATTTTCCATGAAATCCATGAAACTCTGAGGATCACCTCTTCAGCTATCAGGGATAAAGGGATAGGGTGAGTTGGTACAGTTGCTGTTACCTTGACTGCAGTTACTGCCTATCCATCCAGCATGACATTGGCATCCAGCTAGAGAAACAAGACAAACTTGTCAGTTATGGGAGCTGGCAGGCTCTGGTAGATAAGATCAGGTCTAGAGCCTCATAATTCCTGGATCAGCAGGAGAGGTCAGTGAGAACTGGTGGGCAGTAGGGATGAGAATGGATAGGCATAGGTCTAACTGCCTCTCCCTTCTAGTCTGGCTTTCTGAAGGTGCCTTCCAGAGAACTGCATTCCCTACCCATGCCACTTACTCTCAGTGCAGAGCCCATGGAGGGTACAGTTGGAGGGGCCACAGTCCAGTATGCTGCAGTCATCTCCCCCCCAGAAGTCCCCAGTACAGTGGCAGATTCCCTGCACACAGGTCCCATGACCATTGCAGTCCGGTGGATTGCAGCGTGGCTCATGCACACACACGACTGTAGAGATACGGCGGGGACAGCGCCACATGCTATTATCCTTGCTGGAGAGAAGAGGAATCCCATGAAATAGGGCCATAGGAGTCAAAGGAGTTTCCCCTTCATTTGGGACATGTCTTCTCACCATATCAATTTTTGAAAGCAGGGGGAAAAGAAAGCCTCATCACACCACCATAGTCCAAAACCCTGTAACAATGCTACTCTTAAGTTGACTGTCCAGGCTCAGCTTAAAAAAATAAAAACAAACAAAAAATGTCCCAGTTCCAAAACACAGCCTTAAAACAGGGGACCCTTGTTTAAAAACTATCCCTTGGTGGAGCCTAGAAAGCATGAATTGATATGTGCAGGAGATAACAATGAAAAGCTAAGATCTCTTCCTACTCACCAATGATCTGATGGATAATTTGAGACTGTTCCATTGACAACAAATGTGGCTGAACCTCCACCATCCAGGTTAATTGCATTCACCACTCCCTGCTTCTTGAGGAAGTCGGCCATGTCCCATAGGTTAATGCTATAATAGAGAAGCCCAGAGGAGGAAAGAGTAAGAATATGAAGGAATCATTATTTGGAAATGGAGACAGAGTGGAGATAGACAAGGGTTTAAGGGTCCTGTTCCCTGGGGAAAGACCGACCCTTTGGAAGAGAACTATTTATTTCAGAAGGACTTTCTGGCAACCCCAAGGTCATTAATATTAACTATTAATATAGTTAAACTCTATTGGATTACTTGCTATCTAGGAGGGTGTAGGTGGGGAAGGAAGGAGAAAAATATGGAGTTTTGTGAGAGTGACTACTGAAAACTATCTTTGCATGTATTTGAAAAATAAAAAAGCTATTATTTTAAATATATATATATATACACACATATATATAGTTAAACAAAGGGACTATGTTTTTGGCTGTCAGTGAGGTTAAGGAAGGGCAAACCCTCCAACCACTGAAATGGCGGCAAGCAAAATTCCTATAATACCAGTCCCAGGATCTTGCTTACCCCCGCTGCTCTGTCTGTCCATCTGCATGGAACAGCACTAGTCGGCCCTCTCTGTCATGTCCTATAGCTGTCCGAGCTGATATCACATTCACAAACTTGCTAAATGAGCCTGCAGAGGAAAGTATCCAATATTTCAACAATTTTTTTCTCCAGAAAAAAGGCAAACATGCATATTCCCCCTTTGCTAGGCCCCCAATTGTAAATTATTAAAAGTACTTTCCCCTCTAAAACCCCACCTGTTTCCTGTGTCTTGTCACATTCAGTCTCTTCACTTTCTTTAATGTAGACTTCTCCATTTCTCAGCAGCCATACCACCCCACTCACCAGCTGTACAAATGGATTCTTTGTGTCCAGCACTTCCTCCTCAGACAGGTACCTGGAACAATCCCCCCCAACCACACAGTGGGAAAATAAAGGCTCTCTCCACTAAACACAGCAACTAGTCCAAGAGGAACAAATTTTGGATGGAATCAACCTCAGTTCAGGCTCTAGTGTTTCCCTGCTTTAAGAAACTAGACTGGTCTCTACCTTGGCAGAGAGAATATAAAGGGAATGGGTTCAACACAGCAGCCATAGTTTCCCCATGGGGTGAGGACAAAGATGCCTTGGGGGTAGGAAGCAGGCAGAGTGACTGTAGGGATGCCATAATCAGTCTGTTCTTTTCAGGAGGGATTTATCTGACCTCGTTTATTTCTCTCCCCAAACAATGTGGGGTCCCTCTACCTCCAAAGGAAGCCTGCCACCCCGTAGGCCCAGTTCCCTGTGCCCTCACCCTGTGACCAGGGTCCCATCCTGGCGGATCCCGAATTGGGCATTCTGCAGTCCCCCAGAATTGCCCACTTGATACCCGTTGCTCACTATATTCCCTAGGCATTCTCCTGTGTCCATACGGAAGAAGCCACCATTTTGGGCCACTATGCAGCCAGCTGTCCTGGCCGTCTCCTCTACTGTCACCAGTCTCTTGGCAGCGCAGCCCCCGGGTCCCCCCGGCTCCAGTACGGAGAAGCTATGGAGGGGTGATACAGCAACGGTTAGGTGGCCAGACACTGCCCTATTCGAACTGTTTCCAGAATCTGGAAAGTAGGAGACAAAGCGATGGACGACTGGGCCTGGATTGGAGCGAACCGTCGCAGGCGGTGGCCAGCTCTCATGGGGACGGGTCCCATTTCGGACCGGCCGGCAGTCCCGAGGTAGGCGCCTCCGAGTTCCGGGGTAGGGAAGCAGCAGATCATCATTCAAGGAATCCCTGCAGGAACAGGAAAGGGTCACACGAGGGGCCCTGGGCACCTGGGACATAAACAGAAGGAACCGAAATCCTTCGGGCCAAGTGTAAGAGAAGAGACGTTGCAAGCGAGCGAGTGACGGGTGGGAGGAGACTGAGTACCAGAAGCCAGCAGATGCAGAAGCTGGGCTGAGGCCCACAGGCTCATTTGTCCCTAAAGGGTAAACTGCAGACCCCTCTCCCGCCCTTCCCACCTAGGACAACGACACTCACCCAGTACTCAGACTCAGGGACGCCACCAGGAGCCAGCCCAGCAGCATCAGAAAAGCGTGGACAGAACAACCTATGGAAGCAGCCATGCTGGACTCTGGTGATCGGTCACGTGAGGAGCGCCCATGTGATATCTCCTCTCTCCGGGCGTCTCACGGTCTACTCTGGAGGGGAAGGGCGGGGTTACAGGCACTGCCCGCCTTCTCTCAAATCTCGCGAAGTTTCAAGTACTTAGATGGGATTTGGTAAATGTGAGTGGGAGACTCACGCTTGTAAGAAAAGTGCAGAGGGGATGAGAACTCACTGTCTAATGGGGGAAATACCATATCTATGCCTGCGTCATGCAAAGGAAGTACGCTATAAGAAAGTCATCTCCGTGGAAAGCACGGCAGTTGCCCAAAATACAGACAATCCCTCTCTCCCCTCCCCCTCCACGCACCTGTTTTTCCAGCCTTATCACATCCCACTCACACATCCCAGCCAAACTAGCCATTCCCAAAGCAGCCTAGAGACTAGGCTGAAGCCGTCCTTTCTGCCTTAGCCGTCTTTCATATGATTTCTTTTCTCTCTAGGCTCAACTCCGGTGTCATTTTCTCTGTTAAGTTTTCCTGACGCGCTCCCTACAATCGTTGGTGAACGCAATTTTATTCTCTCTTACCCAAATTGAAGTGTTAAGTCCCCTTTCAAGTTATCTCCGGGAAACGTTGTTGGATAATGATTACTCCATGTTCCAAAGGTGAATGCGCACATCTTCCATATTTTTCTATTCTATTAAATACTAGAATAGGTATTATAATTGTTCTAAAAGACTGTCGATTCCACTGAAGAAGGATCTTGTAGCTCATATTTTTTTTTCTAGATACATATTGATTTTGTAATGCACAGGGAAAAACTGAGATAGTATCACACATTAGAGATTAGATACTTTATTAATCCAGATATAAGACTAGCCGACTGAATAGGACTAACGTCACAAAGTATTTAGTGCTCCATTGAGGAAAGTCATGGATTAATATAGGTTCCTATAGCTGGGGGAGAAAGAACAGCTGAGGGATATCAGGGGTTCAAAAGAAACTATTAATTCAATTCTGACAGATAGGGAGTGAGGGAAAGAAGAGTATTAAAGTTATAAATTCAGGTAGGGAGTGAAAGCTGCTGGAGAAGCTGAGACAGTAAGTCTGGGTCATTTAGATAAGAGGTAGGTCGAGGCTGACCATCTGGAGGTTTTATAATTCCTTTGGAATGTGAGTCCAATTATTTCTGAAGGTCAGGAAGTAGGGATTGCTATTCTGGGACAGAGCAATTAAAGGAAGTTTTGTACATGGGAACTGTAGCATTAAGGGAAACAGGGCAATTTAGGGAAACTGATATTGGGAACTGTGCCTGGGACAGAGCAATTGAGGGAAACTGATACATGTGATGAGTGGAAACTTGCCAGATCTTTTGAACTACCAATGTAATTAGAAGCAAAAACCTCTCCTTGCTCACTTTTTATTAGCTCATTGGTTTGGTAATAATTTTATGTTTTTTCAAGGTAAGAAACAATGGTTTGGGTTAGTCATGGGTTCTGGGACTTCTTTAACCTTTTCACAAAGGTTGAAACAATTGACTTATTTGGAGAAAGATTTACCTTAATGTCAGAATTAAAGATCTCTTGGAGCTTACTGGCTAGAATTTTTTTTTTTTTTTAATTCCATACCTTAAACTTAAGCCACTTTCTTATTGATTCACCAACAAACCCCAAGAGGTCATTGTTTGGATCCTGATTGACTCTGAGGGAATGTAAGAGCAATCATTTCAATTTTGGCCAAAAATCCTGAGGGTCTTCTCCTCCCAGGTTTACTTATTTAAGTTTTGTTTGTTTTACTAGGTGAAAGATGCCATTCTTTGCCTCAATTGCTTTGTAACCATAATCACTGATTAGATTTTGCCTCAGTCAAAGTGACATCTGGGAAAAGCCCTAGCTTAAAAAGGCCAATGTCTTCCACTGCATTCAATTGTCCTGATCTATGTCTGGTCAGATGGCTCTGAAGGAGAAAGTAAGGGTGGTGATTTTGCACTGCCTTTCCTCACTTAAATCCAACTTGCTTGTATCACCTTCCTGATGTCATGGTCCTCTTTGAAAACGAAGGACAATCATAGAGAAGTGATCCCGTATGAGGTGGCGTTTGTCACCAAATGGTGGCAGGCCCCAAAAGTTGGGATTCAGTCATGTGAAGAATTCACAATGGCAGTTCTCTTTGGCAAAAGGTAGATTTATTTAGGGGAATAGGTTACAGACAAAATGAAGGGATACAGTAGACACCAGGAATTGTAAACATGAAATAGAGTGGGAGAGCATATGAAAGAGAGATTCTTCAGTGGAACTCACAATTACCCAGTAGAAAGGGAGCACCCCATGAGGTTGGGGAATGCCCTTAGCTGGCAGGCTAAACCCTGAAAGAGACTTAGCATCCTAAAATAGTTAGTTAGCTGTAAGGCTAAGTAGGGTTGGGAGGCATAGTGGACTTAGGAGAGATACTATGTGGCATGGGGGAAGGGGAAAGGAAAGGTATCCCTCAAGGCAGAGTGCTATGGCAAATTGACCCAAAGGAAGGCAGCAAGCATGGCATGGGCCCTAACTAGATTTTATAAGAAAAGTTTAACCTCAGGAACATGAGTGGGATTTCTGACAGGGCATGGCAAGGTGAGACTGTGGAGACCTCTACAGAAGGTGGGCCTCAGGGGTTTGACATGGATTTCAAAGTGGACAGCCTCCTCAGAGGGTAGGACCATGGAGCTAAATTGATCTCTATCAATGCCTTCTACCTTCTTGCCCCAGACATCAATTCCTCTACTAACTACACGGAACATTGAAGACCTCATCAATAGGATCATAGATCTTGGGTTAGAAGGGACATTGGAAGTCATTTAGTCCAGTTCGATCATTTTAAAATGAAGAAACTTCATGGTAAAGCTTTAGAGTTGAGATTTGAACCGAGTTCCAATTCCAGAGCCAGTTTCTTTTCTACTAAAGACAGCTTCCTATCTTGCCTGCTACTTTCTTACTGGATGAAGCTTAATAATATAAAAATGGAAAATGCATCTTAAATCACCATATTTATAAATTTCAAAAGTGAGGAACTCTCATCCTGAATATCTTATTGCAAGACAGTGAAGAGAAAATATAATTTTAGGTTACTTTTTATGCTAAGACATTATAAATCAAACACTGGTGTTAGAAACTTCACCCAAAAGGGTGAAGCAGTTTAAACTTTTAAGATTCCTTCAGGAAGTGGGTGTGAAAATTCCAGATGAATTCACACACAATTCACAGAAACCAGAACCAGCAGTTATACTCTGTAATCCCGCCCTAACTACTCCTCCAAGTTTCAATTGTCGGAGACCCTACAAGTGTCTAACATTTTTTTTACACGCTCACTACATGCATTCCTTAGTATTCCTTACTTCCCCTCCCTGATCATGTCTGCATGTTATGTTAATAAAGCTTCTTCCTGGGAAGAAGCTAATAATAAGGCTAATTAAGCATGCACAGTAGCAGGGGCACGGTGACCAAAGTTTGAAGGGAGGAGGTTTTGTGTGTGTGTGTGTGTGTGTGTGTGTGTGTGTGCACGCACATGTACACGTGTTGGAGAGGGGTGTTTGAAAGTTTCTCATGTCTTTTCTTTTATGAAGTACTGCTTGTCAAGATAGTATAAACCACTGGACTCCCCCCAGTTCTTTATTCTTGTAGCCAAGTTTCAACATCTGTGGCAACAGAAATCTTGTCCTCCCACCATTCCTCAAAAGGATGCCTTTTGACTTGAGACATTTTTTTCTTACCATGGCATCTAATTAAACTTGGCTTTATATTATTAACTGGTCAAGATTTACTTGGAGTTTTTCAACTGTGGAAACAAAACTTTACATATATACTTTACCTTTCACACTTTTGACAATACATATTTATCATATTAAATTTTCTTTTAATTTACTGTCAGGTAAAGATTAAGTTTTTCTGATAAATTTAGTTTCCAAACCACAGGTTTCATTATAATTCAACTTTGTTAGAACAACTTGTGAGTTCAGTTTTCTTCTTTTAGAAGTCCTCCTCCCAGCCTCTTCCCCCACCTTGCTAAAATAACTTAAGATTCTAGCATTCATTCATTACTTTTAGCCAGTGGAGAAAGCATGATGTATCCCTGGTTTGAAGATAGTACCACAATTCTACATTAATTGGGAGTTAAATGCTGTCTAGTCAAATCTAATTTTCAGTGTAAATGTGAAAAAATCCTTGGATTACATGCAAATATTATGTGTACATTAGATTCTGACTCACTGATTTCCTAAAAGTCAATGAGATCAAGAATCAATAAAATCAACCTGATAAATTCTCCAGAGCATTTCTTTTGATTCTGCACCTTTGAGAGGCATATAAAAAGGGTTAAGAAATCTATAAATATGATTAAAAGGATAGAGAAAGTACCTCCAGTATAAGGATAAAAAAATCCTGGAATTCATTCAACTGAGAAAGAAGTGAACAGTGTTTTAGTTCTGATTCTCATTTCTAGAAGCTGGAGACCAACTGTTTTCCATCTTGCAGTATATTTAAAGAGTTGCAGGATTTAAATTAGAAATGAATCATATCTAAGGAAGGTGATGGAATCTCCTAAGGAGGTCATTTACCATAGAATAATTTTTTATCATTTAGTGATGGTTTAAGTGTGATCCATCTTGGAGGAGAATGAAATGGTTTTTAAAAGTATCTTTTAGCCATGGAACTCTGGAGTCTGATCCTCAAAGGCTGTGAATTAACAGTCCCAGGGGACAGCACATAGACACATATTGTGGTTCCAGCATGGTCAATAGATGACATAAAAGATTTGAGAACTTCAGCCAAAAGAATTCAGGCATACTTTCATTATATGTGAAACTGAATTTAAGACTACAAGATACATTCTTGAGTAAAAGTGATATTCCTGAACTATTATCCAGAGAAACTGGAATTTCCCACATTGGAAATGCAGAACAACTGATACATAAACACACTTTCACTTATTACTATGGAATCTATATTGTGTAGATTCTGAAAGTACAGACCTTTTCCAAATTTTTGCCTGGATTCCAAATAATAGAAAAAAAACCACACTATTATTTGAATGCAAATTTGATTTATTATGCCTCTATAAACTATGCCTCTATAAACATGATATTTTTAAAGATAGCTACACAGATTATGGAAGCAGAGGATCTGAGCTGTGGAAAACTATTAAACAATACTTAAGATTCCCCAAAAGGGATTATCAGCAGAGCAGAGTATGAAGAAATCTTTAATAGTCCATGCTTGATAAGTCCATTGAGGTTAGAGTTCTTATTTGGAGGCATTGTGAATGATCGTTTATAATTTAAAATTAAATACCATTAATTATGAAAAAGGTTGTGAAGAGGAAATGTTCTGGGGAAGCTATCTCAGTAAGCAAGGATTATGAAAATGCAATATTTTTAACTATGATCATCATGGTATCCCATATCTGGTATTTACCATATTTATGTGTTTATTAAAACATTTGCCATATCTCCTAGTCTATGGTAAGAGATGATTTGTTAAGCCTAAGAATCCCATCAGAATTTCTTGGCTAGCATGACTGGAATTTACCTTTATAGGGGTATTATATTAGGAAGAAATAAGAAAAGAAATGCAATACTGATTCATCTTTTTATCTCACCTAGTGTCTACGACAATTCTTTGCAAGTAAAAGGTGCTTGATATTGATTGAATCAAACTGACTTTGATTTATTCCTGGGGACCATACATACAGTCAACATTATTACTCTTCTTGGTAAAGGTTGTTGTTACTAACCTTAATTTTTCAATAACACAAGATTTTTCTAATCTGCTGCCTGTACTTTGCTGATCTCATTCTTTAGAAATATATGCAAACTCAGGACCTAAGGGAACATATTACAAAAAGAATTATCAGATACAGAGTCATCCATTTTAGCTGCTGATTTGTTGTTATAAGGTATTAATTGGATTTATTGATGGTTGGTGAATTTTCCTTAAAGTAGTAAAGAAAGCCACCCAAGGAAACAACTGCTGCTGCTGTGTTCCGGGAAGAACACCCACCTGGGGAGAAAGAATCTTGTAAGGCAATACAATTACATATGCTTTTTATTGCTACTTAAATGCTATGGCTCTAGTTTACTTGGAGCTTAGCAAAACTAAAAAAAAAAATTAATAGTATTTTATTTCTCCAAATGCATGCAAAGATAGTTTTCAAAATTTATCTTTTCAAACCTTGTATTCTAAATTTTTCTCCCTCTTCACTCTTCTCCCTCCCCAAAAGAGTAAACAGTCGAATATAGGTTAAACATGTTTAGCAAAACTCTTGACAAAATATTTCATACTATTTTTGTAGGGAATAAATTAATATGGATAAGACAATAATAAAATCATATAGATTCAGAATATCCTGGATGCTAGACTCAAAGAACATTTGAAAAATTGTTTGATGCAAGAATGTGCTGGAGTCAGTTCTCACCAACTTGGAAGAGTTGTTAAATTTTTATTACAAGCATTTAAAACTCAGAAATATGCCATCAATATAAAGCAAGGCTTGATATATTATTTTGCTGATTATTTAGACTTAAGAATGTGTAAATGATGTAGATTAAACTTTAAAAAAATGTGAATCCATTCTCCCCTTCCCTCCCTCCTCCCTCCCTCCCTCCCTCCGAGCCTGATTTTTAAACACCGAGAAGCACACTCTAGGTTTACTGTCATCACAGCACAAGGTCTGTGTGTAGTGCACCAACAGCCAATGCTCTTTAATATTTTTATTAATGACTTGAACATAGAAACAGGGACTATATTCATTATATTTACAAATGATACTAAAGTGAATTGGATGGCAGATTTGAGATCCAAAAGGTTTTGATAGACTAGAACACTGAACTAAATCTAATATGATAAAATTCAATAAAGCTAAATGTACAGTCTTGCACTTAGATACCAAAAAAAATTTCAAGAATATCATATGGGGGAAAGTATGGTTAGCTAGTAGATGTTCTGGAAAGGATCTGGACTACAAGCTCAATATCAATCAGAAAAAGGATGGAACAGACCAAAAAAGGCAATCTTGGGCAGCATTAGGAGGGGCAAAGTTTTTTGTATGATGGAAGTGAAAATCCCACTGGAATTTGTCCTTTTCAGATCTCATTGGAGAAAGGTATTCAATTTTAGATACCAGCATTTAAGAAAGACATTAATTAGATGAAAATTATTCAGAGAAGTCCAACCAGGATAGCGAAGAGCATATCTCCATGACATATTAGGATAGTTCTTTAAGGAACTAAGGAAGTAGTAAAAGTTATTTATTATTTAAGGAATTGGGATGGAGGATATGATATCTGTCACATCTATTTGAAGGATTGTGATGTATAGGAGGGAAAAAACTTGTTCTACTTGACCTAGAGGGAAGAACCAGGAGCAGTGGATGGAAGCTCCAAAGAAGCAAATATAGGCTTCATGTCATGAAAAACTTACTAACAATTTGAGTTGTTGAAGAGTAAAGTGGATTTCCTCACAAGCTAGTGGATCACCTCTCCTTGGAAGTCTTTAAAGCACAGGCTAGATGACCACTTGTCAGGTACATGGCAGCAGAAATTCTTTGATATAGGGCTGACTAGATGGCCAATAAGAAGTGAAGTATTGAAAAGATCTAGATTTGGTTCACTTTTTTTTTTTTTTTAGCTCCTTTGACCACTAAAAGCAATCATCTTTCTTAAAGAAATGCTAAGTAAGATGACCAAACATCTTGCTCTCTACTTAAATCTAAACCTGAAAATGAGTTGCTAAGGAAAAAAAAAGCTGCATCAAATTGTTAGTGAAATAAGAAATTACAACAAGTGTTTAGATTAGACCCATGAAAAAAGTGGCAAAGATAACATGTTATCTTTGCCACTTTTTCATATTCAAGTTTTTCATCTTTAATTCTTCTGGGCTGCCTGATATTGATGAAGGCATATATATCTGACAAGTTACATTGTGTTTTTCTTAGTGAAACATGGAACATATGTGTATGAGGAGAAAACAGGAAATCTTCTGTGAGATCCTTTCTTAGAATTCTGCCAGTTGAGAATAATCTTAATTCAATCTGAAATATATATTATTTATTTTCAACAATTTTACCTTCAAGGTGATTGTCTTTCATTAATGGCTGGTTTCCAAGAACAACTAATGAGAGAAGAAATAAAGGAAAATATCATGAATGTGTACAAATTACATTTTTCTTTCTCTGTTCTCATCTCTATCATTACCATAGCTTGTTGTGGGAAATTTCTTGTATTTTTTCACTTCTAAAATGTGCTTGTTTTTGTGGTTTTCAACTCTTGACTATGATCTTATAGTGCCACATACATGTCAGGGATTATCATGTCTTCTTCCTTTTGTTTGAGAATTGTTTTGTTTCTCCCACAGTTTTCCTTCTTCTTTAAAATTCTTCCTTATTATCAACTCCTTTCACAACTTCTATGTGAACAATTTCAATTTAGAAATTCCATTCTTAAGCCTTGAGCTCAGTTCCTTGCTTCCCTGAATGTGCTTCTCTTCTCATAATGTTATGTCCTATCTGTTCATTGGATAGAGATTATAAACACCAAGTATTGAGGTAGGTCTCTAATATTTGTGGATATATTACTGCACTTATTGCAGTCAGTAAAAGTTTATGATGACACCAGCCCTGAAGTCAGCCCTGAGTTCAAATCTGGCATCAGACACTTAACACTTCCTAGCTATGTGACCCTAGGCAAGTCACTTAATCCCAATTGCCTTAGAAAAAAAAGTTTATGATGAAGAATCATTTCCACCATCATAATTCTCCAAATAAAATCTTTGTCTCAAAAGTTGCTCAGTTGCTTTTCTTAAATTTGTGGCCCTTTTTGTCCTAAGAATTCTAGAGACTAGAACCTTGATCCTGAACCTCCTATTTTTTCTCTAGTTCTTCTTTGGCCATAAATTCCTTCCTTTTTCATAGATCTAAGAGGTAGACTATATGCCTTGTTATCTTGATTTACTTATAATATAACTCTTTATATCTAAATCATGAACCCATTTTGACCTTCTCATGGTATAGGTTATTAGGTGTTGGTCAGTGCCTCATTTCTTCAATACCATTTTCCAATTTTCCCAGCAATTTTTGTCAAATAGTGAGTTCTATTGAGTTCTTATCCCAGAAGATGGGGTCTTTAGGTTTATCAAACACTAGATTACTATAGTCATTGGCTATTGTGTCTTGTGAACTCAACCTATTCCACTGATCTACTACATTATTTCTTAGCCAGTACCAAATGGTTTTGATGACTGCTGTTTTATAATATAGTTTTAGGTCTGTGAATCTTCTATTTCTTGCCTTCAGTAATGATTATAGGCCTACACCCACTGAATGCCTTTAATTCATTCTCCATAAAGATGATGATAAGAGAAATGGCACCAGAGGAGTATTCCATAGGCACAATGTTATAAATGGATGATTTGCCCAACAATATCAGATCAGAGTTTTGTGACTTAGCAGTGTGTTTTAGTCAGATTTTGTTTTAGTTAAAATTTGTCATTAATGTTGTGAAAAATTATCTGGGACTATCTTATATAGGGTGTAATATCTGTTTAAGTTGTCTCCCAAGCCTCTTCTCTATGTATCAAGGAGCTGTGGATTTTACTTCCCATTAAGATTACCTCTGGTGGCAAGAGGTAAGTGTGACAGAAACAGCTTTACTCTTTTCTTCAGAATTCAGAGGAGTGCCTGACTCCTTCATTGTCATTTATTATATTTACTGGAAGCCATTCCTCTGTGTTTGGTTTCCAAAAATGTAAAAATCAAAGAGGAGTCCAGTATGATAGAGGGTAGTGTAACTGACAAGTAGGTTCCACAGACTGTCTAATTTATAACTTAGGACATAGTCCATAATTCATACATCTGACTTCCAAAAAGGTCCTTGTACATTCTTTATAATATTGACCCTGGAGGTAGTTAGATCCCATTCCTTGAGCTTTGCAT
>JAJPUD010000766.1:259137-310864 GCA_023553655.1 Myrmecobius fasciatus | reverse complement strand
TTATTATGGCTCTACCTTCTCAACACACACACACACACACACACACACACACATTTTCTCAGTTTAAGGAAAGGTATTTGATATTCCTAAGGAATACAAAGACTTGATCTTACAACCTCTTTTAAGGAACATGTCAGATTGCATTTTATCTTTAACTCCTCAAATTCCTTACCACTAAGGCAGTCAACTTCACTTACAAATTTTCCAGTAGCATCCTTCCTTATAATTTTGCCAGTTGAGAATAGCTTTAATCCATTGGATCTTGTAGAAGTCTGAATACCCAGAAAATCCACAGAGCATGACTGAGAAAAAGAAAATGGAATTAATTATCTTCCCAATATGCTGAGTGCCTTTGTCAAGCCTTCCCATAAACCTGCCTCTATTCCCATTTTCCTGTCCTCTTGAGTTCTCAGGGCTCAGTACCAATCTGAGCAATCCTGAATCTGTTGAGTCACTGAAACTCTTGGCTGGTAGGAAAGATGACATGTTTGCTATAGCAGCTGGAGGCACAGTCTAGTTAAACTTTCAGTTTAGTATCACCTCACACATTAAGAGCTTTTAGTCAATGTTTGATGAAATTCATAGGTTCTTTGGTGAAAAGTCCTGATGAGATTTGGGTTTTTAACCTAAAGAACCTTTAAAATTTGGGTCTTCTTTATCCCTAATACCAATGAGTTTTGTTGCTTGCCAATTAAAAGTTCTCTCATTCTTTCAGTAGTTTAGGAGAACAGGGTTGTGTATGTGTGTATGTATGTGTGTGTGTACCTATGTATGTGTGTTTCTGTATGTGTTTATTTAAGGGTAAGGAAGATAATTTGCACTTATCTGTAGGAAGGAAGGTAGTTCATACTATTTATCATGAAGAGACTTTTATTTTGGAATAAGAATCCACTTTTTTCTATTTTCAAGTTCAGTTCCATCAGGTTAGCGCAAAAGACATCCATGTAGTATTTTGATCGAAGGAACAGGCCACCTGAGCATTTTTTCTAGGGAACAGACAATCAGAAAGCACTGAAATGCGCATTGCTAGTAGCAATGAGTAATAGTTCTTATGTGCAAAAGTTATAGTTTTGAGATGAATTTTAAATTGTCCCTGTATTTAAGGTAAAATCTTTTGCTCAGATTCCTTTTGCAAAAGTCCCCCTTGGACCTTGTAATTGCAGGGTTGAATAAGAATAACCCTTTCTTATCTTCTGGAAGAATAGCTACAAAAGGGTCTGAGAGACGATTAGTACAAAGACCCAAATGCCATCTACTCAACTACTTATTACCATTCTTATCAAATGCAAATAGCTAATCCTTCCTATACTCAAGTAAATTGTTGAATTTTAAAAATTAACATAAAATAGTTCACTGAGTCTTCAGTTCTTGACAATTGTCCCCTTCTTCAATTTTGGATCAGAAACATCTGACAGAGATTCAGAGGCATCGGGAAACAAGGAAATTTTTTCTTTCTTTCTGCTAGTCCAAAAAGTTGTAGAAAGATCCTTCCTAACATGGGAAGATACAAATAGGTATAAATAAGTTAATGTTTTAAACTGGAATCTGTTAGTACTTAGAAAAAGATTATGGTGCCTTATAGATATATATGAACAAACTATATGCTAAAAGGAAAAACATATTTGGTATTCTGATTTTTAATCCCATTAGAACAGTTGTCCAGTGTGTGGTGCTGCTGGTCAGTTTTCTGCTCCTCTGAAGTGATATACTGAGCACTTACCATTTTGGCTATTTGGAAATAGGAAAGCTGTTTTATCAGTTCTTCACCACTTTGTTTAGGAGCAGTCATGAGTTCCATGCAGAACTTAGTGACATTGCATGGCTGTCTGTTCTTCTCTCTGAGGACCAAACAGTTTCAGGGTGTTATATGGGAAAAGCAATGAATGAAGTTCAGGAATGCTATAGTTCTGGTAGTGCTGGCATGGGCTCTTTTTGCCATTAGAAAACCTGAAGATGAACTTGAATATTATATAGAAATGAAAGCTGGTACTGTGAAAAGAGTTTGTGTGGGAAGTGTAATTATTAATACTTTTATGTCCAGGGAAGAAAAAACAAAAGGATAATAAAACTCACTTGGCTCCTAGTAAAAGTGCTATGCAAGAATCACTTAATTTTTCTGGAACACGATTGGAGTTGTCATACTTGGAGTAGATCATGGAAGAGTTTGTGTGACTCCATGAAAGAGAGAGTTTCCAAAACTCTGGCTGCAGAATCTCTTGGAATTCTGTCAGAGTGAAAGGGCAAGATTTGATCAGTGATACAGTTTAAAAAAAATTAATTTTATGTAACTTTTGACAAATCAAGGGCTTTCCTAGTCCATATTTTCCCCTCTTCCTGCTTTTGCCCCATTCCTCTTTTTCTGTAAGATTAACTTCTACTTACCCATCTTGTATGTATATAATTATTTGGGGCAGTTAGTTGGCACAATGGATACAGTGCTGAGTCTGGACTGATAAAGATTTGAGTCCAATTCTCTCTTCAGACACTTACCAACTCTTTAACTTTGGGCAGATCATTTAACCTCTCATTTTCCTCCTCTATAGAATGGGGATAATAATAACACCAACCTACCAGGGTTGTTGTGAGAACCAAATGACATCATATTAGTAAGGACAATGGTTGACACATAGTGGACACTATGTAAATGTTAGCTAACATAATTATTTGTATATTGTTTCCCTCATTACAATCTTAGCTCTCATGTTCAGAGGTTGCATTTTTTTAAACTTTGCATCCCAAGACAAATATAGGTCTTGCCTGATGTTAGGAACCAGCACCCAGAAGGGGCCCCTTCCCCCCATGAGAAGACTACACCTCCAGGGCCTCAGTTCCAGGAATCAGCCGACCTCGGAATGTTTCAAACACCAGGTGTCCTAACCGATGGAAATTCCCCACACTCCTTCCCTTATACTCCCGCATTTTTTCTAAAGAATATATACTGTACCTACACACAATAAACTCAGACCTTGACAAGAATCTGCTTGGTCTCGCCTCTTTCTCTCGCCCATTATCTTTTCAGGCTGGGTTCTCCTCGACCCCACGAATAACCTTGTCCCGCTGGACGGGACAGCCTGACTTCTCATAGAATCACAGAATTTGAGAGTTGGAATGGGCTTCCGTGACCACATAGTCCAACATACACTGGTTTGAGAATTTTATTTCTATCCCTTTGATGTTCTATCCCACACCCAGATTTCTTGTAAAATCAGTGATCTTACCGAACATCAGAGACCAGCTAGTCCAACCTTCACAGTTTTATAGATGTGGAAACTGAAGCCCAGGAAGGTAAAATTACTTCTCCAAGATCACACAAGTACTAAGTATTAGAGTTAGAATTTGAACTTAAGGCCTCTGCCCCTAGAGCCTATGCTCTTTTCCATGGCACCATCACATACCCTGAAGGCAAAGAGTTTGGGACTTATGGACAACACTAGCTCTTCAAAATATGGGGCTGAAATCAATCAGGAAATATAATTCTAATAAACAGGAAAAGGTTCTTAATGGACACATTAAATCCCAAAGAATAACATTCCTGGGGGAAGTGTTTAATTAAAAAAAAAAAGGTTTGCTTAGAAAGTAAGGGTTCCTTACAAGGTTTTGCAAAGGAGAATGGTGAAAACTATCTTTGCATGTATTTGGAAAAATAAAATCCTATAAAATAAAATGTAAAAAAAAATTAAAAAAAAAGAAAGAAAGTAAAGGTACCTTACACTAGCAATAGTTATTTCGCCTACTCAGGGTGATATTAAGTATGATGTTATTCAAAGCTGGGTTTCTACCATTGGCCCATTTCTCCAAGTAGAGACTTGGAGCTGCCAGAGGGTGATTATAGTGTCTGAACCAATCGTGATTGGAGAAATTTTCTACTACCACCTCTCAGGCACAATTTATGCTCCTGGCAATATATCAAGAGGCTGAGATGGCTATTCGTCCACTCAACTCCATAGACTAGTCATGCTCATTCAAACTTGGAGGCTAAGTCAGTTTGTCTTGGAAATAACCTCTAGAATTAGAAAATATTTTCAAATCCTATGTTACTGAAGAAATTCTGTCTTCACCCATCTTACCTTTGAAGTACTCGAGGTCAACAATTTTGAGGAAAACTTTGACTCTGGGGATGATTAGTGACAAGGTTTTTATTATATTCTCAATTCTGAAGGTCAGGAATTTCAGGACAGAGTCATGAGCCCATTTTTCCAGGATACCTTTTAGCTGTGCTATGAAGGAACAGGACAGGCTGATGAATTAGAACTTGCTTCATAAGCGTGCTTCTGATTCAGAGAAATGTCTCTGAGTCTCATCCCTACTTTTTATTAGGCAAAAGTTGCTGTCCCTGAAATGTCATCATTATTGTTCTAGTAGGCAGGAAGTACCAATCCCCATCTCACTTTATAGTTTCCACATTGGTCAGAAGGCAAGAGAGACAAAGGAGCTGGAAGCAAGGAGATCTCAACCCTATAACAAATCCCTTTCTCCCAAAATTTTTCCAAAAAACAAGTGCTCTTCTTTCCACTGAACACTACTATGAAAATGAATGAAGTCACATGTGGGAAGCTTATGAATGACTATGGTAAATATGAAGAATGAAACAGTAGGAAAGCTCAATTCTGCTTTTATTTTTTTTTTTATCAGAGGCTGCAAAAAAACTGATAATTGTTTATATAAGGAAAATTGAGTAAAGAAAATTGAACTAACCAAAATTTGTGGGATACAGCCAAAGCGGTAATAAGGGGAAATTTTATATCTCTAGATGCTTATTTGCATAAAATAGAAAAAAAGAAAATCAATGAATTGGGCTTGCAACTAAAAAAGCTAGAGAAAGAACAAATTAAAACCCCCCAATCAAATACCAAATTTGAAATCCTAAAAATAAAAGGAGAGATTAGTAAAATTGAAAGTAAAAAAACTATTGAATTAATAAATAAAACTAAAAGTTGGTTCTATGAAAAAACCAACAAAATAGATAAACCTCTAGTTAATTTAATTAGAAAAAGGAAAGAGGAAAATCAAATTGTTAGTCTCAAAAATGAAAAGGGAGAACTTTCCACCAATGAAGAGGAAATTAGAGCAATAATCAGGAGTTACTTTGCCCAACTGTATGCCAATAAATTTGATAACCTACGTGAAATGGAGGAATATCTACAAAAATATAGATTGCCCAGATTAACAGAAGAGGAAATAAATTACTTAAATAGTCCCATTTCAGAAAAAGAAATAGAACAAGTCATTAATCAACTCCCTAAGAAAAAATCCCCAGGACCAGATGGATTTACATGTGAATTCTACCAAACATTTAAAGAAAATTGAACTAGATAGTTTACAGAATTGCTGGTTTCTCATTCTTCATATAAAAAGTCATTAAACATAGTCAAGAAACTCCTACCATGTTCCCACATTCTTTGGTAAAGGCTTTGACCAACCAAATAGCCTACAGTGTCTACTAACTGAGAAAACTTTCCTTTTCCTCTTGGAGCCCTTATTCTTGTTCTTCACATGAATAATTAAAAAGAATTCCCTTCCCCTCTTGTTAGTACAAAACTGAAAGAAAACAAGCCACAGAGACTACCCAACCTGATCTGCTCAGTTGACCTGCAGCATTTTTAAAGGATTTATATTTTCCTTTCTTTTCTTTTTTAAAAAAATTCCTTGTACTTCTGAAAAGCTAAAAGGCCAGGGATGCTAAATGACCAAAAGGCTTGTACCTAACTTCCAAAATGTAAAAATTCCAATCCCAGATAATTTTCTATACTTAAGATTTATCATCAGTAGAAAGGTATGAAAATTTCAGTTGCTAGTTAATCTATATAAAAGAAAAAAAGTCACCCTACCTTTTAGCATCAAAAATCCCACCAATGAATCCAGATCAAATTCCCTATATCTGTTCTCCAAATAGGAGGTAGCTTTCTCCAGGGCAGAAAGAATCCTTCTCCCCATAGCAATCTTGCTCTCTGACTGGTGTGAATCTTGGAGAGATAGGGGTGGTAACAGCAGCATTAGCAGCAGAAGCCCAGGTAAGTACATGTCTCATTCCCTTCCACTCAGCCAAGAAGTTTGCAGCAGTTCCTGTGCTGGGCTAAGTCTAGCTCCCCCACACCCCCATCCCTTTACTCCTCACTGATCAAAAGGAGGAGCAAAGATTTCTACTACTGTAGGCAAGATGATGAATGCCAACTCTGCATTCTTAGGGCAACTGGTCTTAAGTAGAGAGTAAAGGGCTATGTAAAAAAAATGTTGGGAATGATTTTGCCTATGGGTTAGGGCCCCATGGTGAGAGTGGGGAGAAGATAAGCATGCCTGGATTAAGTGGTAGCCCTGTTTAAGAACACATTACAGTCAATGGAATTGGAAATCTTTAGGCACAGCCTGAGAAGAGAGTAGGGGAAAGAAGGCTTATCCTCTCCCAACATTCATGTTTTGTAGTTTCTTCTGACTAGATAATTTCGAGAGTCCTTTCAAAACTATATCCTAAGATATATATATATATCCCAAAATTTAATCTTATAAGGATGGCTCTTAACTTTATATACCCAATCCTGTTTCCTGAATACCAGTCCTACCTTCTCAGGTGCCTTCTGGACATCTCCAGTGGCATTTCAAACCCAGAATGTCCAAAATGATATCTATCTTCCTCAACTTCTATAAATTTCCTTGTTTCTTTTAAGGTCACAATCATTCTCCAGTCATCCAGGTTTGTAACTTTAGAGTTAGCCTTGACTCTTTCCTGTCCTTTACCATCTATTTCCAATCAAGCCCTGTCAATTATGACGAGGGTATGGCAGAGAAAGACTGAAGTACTCATATAATTAATCCCTGAAGCAAGCAGGGAAGTGCACTGATGATAATCAGTTTAACTTTATAGTCCCACTCTTGGTAGAAATTGTGGGTAGCCCCACCTTGCTATATCCCATCAGAAATCCAAGTGATGTTAAATCCGTGACATTAAATTTCCACTATAACTTTGTCCATGGCCCATGCCATCTTTCCTGAATCCCTTTTGGGTCAGTCCATCATGGTGTTCTGCTTTGTGATGTCTTTCTCTTCACCCTTCCCCCATGCCTCATGATGTTTTTTCTCTTATTCTCCTACCATGCCTTGTGGAATATTTCTTTCACCTGATTAATAGTGAGTTCCACTAGGGAACTTGTGCTTTCCATTATTAATTGTTAAAATCCATTTCCTTGTTAATTATATGCTCTCCCAACTTTATTTCATATTTACCCTTCCTGGTGTTTATTGTATTTCTTCATTTTGTCTGTAATTTCTTCTCTTAAATAAACCTATCCTTTACCAAGGGGTATTTACAAAATTCACCATTGTGAATTCTTCACATAGCCAAACCCAAACATTTGGTGCCTACATTAATCTCAAAATTTGGTGCAAAACCCCAAACACATCATTTAGAACTAAGAATTGCTACTCTGAACACATCATTTGGTGCCAAAACACATCAAATTCTGTTTTATCAATATTTCTTACAATGCATCCCTATTCTCAATTCACATGGCCACATAGTTCAATTCTTACTGCTTCTGACTTCTCTTGTAATATTAAGTCTTCTAGGTGGTCTTTCTGTTCCCGGTCTCCCTTTCCCCATCACATTCTCTGTGTCTGTTGGAAGTCTTCCTATGGGACCAGTCTGACCATGTGCAATAGGCCATTGCCAAGATAATCGAGGGAGTAAGCTCTAAAGTGCAGATAGAATTTCTAAAGGGGAAGTCCCTAAGCTATTACATAAGAAAAAATTTGTTCCACCATAGGCATCTATGACTGAAAGGACTAAAGAACAATAAAGGTAAAACACAAAGGTTTCATTGATCTACTCATAGTAAAAGTGTTCATGTTAGAGAGGAAGAGAAAAAACCTCCATAATGTTTTGAAATCTGAGCTCAGTCAGTTTTTTTGCTGCAGAAGACCAAGCAACTACCCTTCCTCCCTCTCCAAACAAGGACAGTTTTCAAAGTTAATTTTTTTCTTTCTTGGGCTCTTTGTGAAATAAAACTGATGGGTAGTGTCAAAAGTGTCTCTTTTCATTCTGTGTTTGTTTAGCTGGGTACAATTTCTTTCCCTCTTGGTCTGATGATTTTCCAGAGAAGGGTGATTTTTCCTTTCCCATTACACAGGTCAAGGTATAAAAGTTCTTAGATTCCAAGCTTTCAGTGGGTCTAGTTTTCCCTTTGTGTTACAATCTGGCTACTCACAATGGAAAAGAGCTGTTCTCTCCTTATTTGTAGAGATTTGCTGCTTTGAAAATTAAGAGCTTGGGAACTAAATTTATGTCTCCATTTTATTAGACACTGTCTTTGAGCATGGATTTTCAAAGTATGATATAGATATATGCTGAATACATTAGTTTTCCTGAATGTACTTTCCTATAATTGTTCAAGGTGACTAACTAATAAGCATTTATTAAATGGCTATTATGTGCCAGACATTCTGCTAGATGCTGGGGATATAAAGACAAAAAATATATGAAACAATCTCTGTTCTTAGGGAGCTTATAGTTTATCAGGGAAGTTAAGTGGTACATGTAGAAGTATATACAAAGAATAGTATGTACACATATATAAAATATATAATATAACATGAATACATACAAATTATATAACAGTATAATAGGAATACATACAAAAGAAATAGCAGTTCAGTATGAGTCCATAATTAAGGAGAACCCTATCTGGAGGACAATCAGAAAGGCTTCTTATAGCAAGTAGTATTTGAGTTCCAAAGGTCTGGAAGGAAGTGAAGTAGAGGTGAGGAAGGAGGACATTTCATGTATGCAAAAATGAGAATGAAATGTCATGTGTAAGGAATAGAAAGAATTCTATTTTGTTTGGACCATAGAGTGGAGGAAAAAAAGTCATATATAATAAAGTTGAAAAGGTTGAGGCATGGTTGTGAGGGACATCAAAAGCCAAAGGATTTTTTATATTTGATATTTAAGGTAAGGTAAAAGGAAGCCACTTTAATTTACTAAATTAAAAAAAATGACTTGTTCAGAGCTGCACCCAAAGAAAATGACTATGGTAGCTATGTGGATTGGGAGAAGCAGTGAAGAAAAAGCAGGAGACCATTACAATATTCCAAGTGAGAGCTGATGAGGGTGGTGGAGAGAGAAAAGATGTGATGCCAGATACAACACAGAGGTAAAGTGGCAAAGTTTGGCAACTTATTATTGGATGTATGGCATAAGGAAGATTGAGGAGTTAAGAATAATGCAAAGGGGGCAGCTAGGTGGAGCAGTGGATAGAGCACCAGCCCTGAAGTCAGGAGGACCTGAGTTCATATGTGATCTCAGACACTTAACACCTCCTAGCTGTGTGATTCTGGGCAAGTCACTTAACCCCAATTGCCTCAGAGGAAACAGAATAATGCCAAGGAAGAGGGTCATTAGTGTAATTCCTTCAAGGCATGGGGAGATGCTTCCAGGTCTTATAAACAGAAAGATGGAAGTCTAGACATTTCTTCTAATTACCATGTTTTTTCAAAATCCAAAAGCCTCTTAGAATCACATGAAGTGATGCTTATTCCATCTGTGCTCACTCAGCACCCCACTTCACTTCCTGTGCTATTGACAGAAGTCTATACTAGTAGGCTGAGGGACACAACACACTTTTTACAATGAAACACACCTTTAAATCCCAGAATTATTGGATTACCTGAAAGCCATGATAATAATAAAAAAGGGCCTAAACGTCAAACTTCAAGAAATTATAAAGGAAAATTGCTTTGATATTTCAGACCCAGAGGGTAAAATAAAATAGAAAACATTTACCATTCACCTCCTGAAAAAAATTCAAAAATTATAACTCCCAGGAATATTGTAGTCAAATTCCAGAGCTTTCAAGTCAAAGAAAAAATACTTTAAGCAGCCAGAAAGAAAATAAATACTGTTTATATACCATGGAATCAGGACCACACAAGATTTAGCATCTTCTATTTTTTTTCTCTTTAAAGGAGCAAATGTCTAGGAATATGATATTTTGGAAGTCAAAGACCTAGAATTATAACCAAGAATGACCTACCCAGCAAAACTGAGTCTAATTCTTCAGGGAAAAAATAGACATTTAATGAAATAAGAGGACTTTGAAGTAAACATGACGAAAAAAATCAGACCTGATTCTGGAGAGCAATTTAGAATTATGCCCCAAAGGCTATCAAACTGTAATTACCCTTTGATCCTACGTGTCTCTACTGGGTCTATATCCCAAAGAGATCATAAAAAAGGGAAAGGGACTCCCATGCACAAAATATTTGTAGCAGCTCTTTTTGTGGTGGCAAGGAACTGGATATCCATCATTTGGAGAATAGCTGAATAAGTTATGGTATATGAATGTTATGGAATATTATTGTTCTATAAAAAATGATCACCAGGATGATTTCAGAGAGACCTGGAGAGACTTATAAGAATTGATGCTAAGTAAGTAGAACCAAGAGAACACTGTACATAGCAATAACAAGATTATTTGATGATCAACTCTGATGGATGTGGTTCTTTTCAAGAATGAGGTGATTTAGACCAGTTCCAATGGTTTTTTGATGGAGAGAGCCAGGGAGAGGACTGTGGGGGACTGGATATGGATCACAACATAGTATCATCATCTTTTTGTTGTTGTTTGCTTGCTTTTTTCCCCTTTCTCATTTGTTTCCTTTTTGATCTTATTTTTCTTGTGCAGCATGAAAAATGTGAAAATATGTATAGAATAATTGCACTTGTTTAACATATATTGGATTACTTGCTGTCTAGGGGAAGAGGTGAGGAGAAGGAAGAGAAAAATTTAGAGCACAAGGTTTTGGAATTCTCTCTTTTGCCTTCTGTCTTCTCAAACTTTTTTCAAGTGTTAGTAAAATTCCATCTTCTACAAGAAGCCACTCTGGAACCCCTTTTCTGCAAATATTTCCTCCCTATTTTCTTAAATTTATCCTTATATAGTTTTGCAATTTTTCCCAATTAGATTGTAAATTCATTAGGAACAGAAGCTGTTTGCAGAAGCTTGTTGACTTCATTTATTTTAAAGGTGTGGCCTATATGGGAAGGGACTTCAAAATCCATCCAATCTAATATCTTAATTGTACAGATAGCAAAATTAATGTTCAGGGAGGTTAAATGACTTGCCCAAAGGTGGGAAGTAAGAATTAGAGGTAGGATTTGGATTTGGGTCTTCTGAATTCAGAGCTTGTCATTTCTTTGGCCATTTCTGCTTCATTTGGAAGCATGTTAGAAATGTTGGGCACGTAGGAGGATGACTTCTCCAGAGTGACTTCTATAAAGGGGTTGAATGCTGGCTCCTCAATCTTCTTACATACATATCAAATACAATTAATTTTTTTTTTAGCCCTACCACTTATAGACCATTTTGTTAGATATTGGGATTCAAACCCTTAAAGATCTTATAGTCTAGGAGAGATGAACTAGGTATGCAAATAATCATAATACAAGTTAGAAAATGATTGCATTCAGAGAAGACCAAGAGTAGATTGAGGAATTCAAGTACATGGGGCTAATTTCTGGGGGCAGGCAAGTCAACAGGGAAATTTTCATGGAGGAGGTAGCAGTTGTGCTGGGTTTTGGAGAAGAATGTTGCTAGGTAAAAACGAGTAAGGGGTGGGGTGGAGTGGGGAAGAATCTCTTATAGACATAGGAAACTATACAAAGACTCAAGACAGAAGCAGAACTTAAGAATGAACAGTCCCTTTTAGCTTATCCCATATTGTATGAAAGCAAAGGAGCTTGAGGGAAGACTGGGAAGCTCAAGTAGTATTAGATTGGAGAGCACTTAGAATACTGGAATATTCTTCCAGAGTTCAGTGGGTATGTGATCTTATCAAATTATGTACTTCATCAGTGCAGCTTACAGTTTCTTTATGTCTTCTCATCTTGTTTGATTTGCTTACATTTTCCTATGTATCCTTAGCAAGGGCTCAGCCTAATGTTCTGTAACCTTTCTCTGGATTTCTGATCCTCCTGCAGATAAGTTGGGGCAGAATGGTTTAATGGAAAGAAAGCTGGCCTTGAAGCCAGGAACACTTGGTTTTATTTTTTTCAAGGTCCAATTTTTTTTAATTTAAAAATATTTTTATTACAGCTTTTTATTTTCAAAACATATGCATAGATCATTTTCAGCATTCACTCTTGCAAAACCTTGTGTTTTTCCCTCCTTTCTCGCCATTCCCTCTTCTAAACAGCAAGTAATTCAATATATATTAAATATGTGCAATTCTTTTATATATATTTCCACATTTATCAAGCTGCACAAGAAAAATCAGATCAAAAAGAAAAAAAATGAGAAAGAAAACAAAATGCAGACGAACAACAACAACAACAAAAAATGAAAATACTATGTTGTGTTTCACACTCAGTCTCCACAGTTTTCTCTCTGGCTGCAGATGGCTCTCTTCATCACAAGACCACTGGATCTGAAGGCCCAATTTTTACCATGCTACCAGATGATTCAATAACATTTTCAGTATTTTAGACAACTCTAAGACTGTAAGTTGCTGAAAAATTGCATTTGTAAAGGGAGTTTCCTCAACTGGGAGTTCCCGGTATACCAATGAAATCATATATCCAGTCCCCATCCCCGAGTATTTATTAATTTCCTGCTATATGCCAATCACAGTGGTAGATGGCAGAGATAGGAAAAACAAGAATTTCTTAAGTGTATTAGAACTGAGGATACAAAGACAAAAACACAGCCCCTGCCTTCAAGTAACACATTGTGATAAGGGAGAAAACAAGCAAAAAAAAAAAAGAAAGAAAGAAAGAAAGAAAGAAACCCTGTGTGTATATATGACAGGTATGGTATAAATGGAAATAAAGTGGAAAAGTACTGGCAGTGTAACAGGAATGAGTAAGGTGGATCCTATAGTAGGTAGAATTTGAGTTGTCAGGAAGAAAATCTCAAAAGCAGATGTGAGGAGAGAGGAACATTCCAAGCTTGAGATATAGATAAATAAATGTCCTGGAATCTAAAGATGAAGTGTCAGCACAAGAACCAGCAAGAAGTGTCCTTAAAGAATATTCTATATAATCTAATTCTTAGATTGTAAAATATATGGAAAGGATAAAATATAAGAAAACTGGAATGATAGGAAGGTGCCAGGGCTTTAAAAGCCAAAGAGAGAGTTTTATGTTTAATTCTGGAGGTGGTAGAGAAGCACTAGAGTTTAGTGTGTGTGTGTACATGTATGTGCATGTACATGTATGTGTATATGCATATGTATGCGTTATGATCAGAGAAAAAGACTTTAGTAGCTGAGTGAAGAATAGATTGGAGTGGGAAGAAACTTGAGGCATAGAGACCAACTAGAAGATTGTTATAATAGTATAGATTTTAGGTAATGTGAGATTGTACCACGATGGTATCTTAGTGGGTGGAGAGAAGAGGATGTATCTAAGAGATGTAGTGAGGGTGATTATATGGAGGTGATTGTGAGTGAGGAGTTGAGGATGACATCTAGTTGGTGGGCCTGGATGACTGGAAAGATGATAGAGCCTTTGACAGTAATACAGAAATTGGGAAAAGAGGGGAGTTTGGGAAGATGGATAATGAATTCTACTGTGCACATAGTGAATTTGAGATGCCTATGAGTCATTTATTTTGAGATGTCTAAGGGGCATTTGATGATGTAAGACTAGAGATCCAGGAGAGAGGTTAAAGAAGGATAGATAGATCTGAGAATACTCTACATAGAGAAGATAATTGAATCCTTGGAATCTTATGAAGTCCCAAAGAGGGATAAAATAAAGGAAGAAGAAAAGGAGCCCTAAGGCTGATTCTTAGGGAGACACCCATAGTTAATGAAGGTAATCTGGATAAAGATACTACAAAGGAAACAGAAGGAGGTGTCTGACAGGTTGGAGGAGAACTAGGAGAGATCAATGTGAAAACCTAGAGAGTAGAGAATATCAAGCAGAAGATGATTATCAGCATATCAAAGGCTGCAGAAGTCAAGAAGAAAGAGGATTAAGAGGTCTTTGGTAACTTTGAAGAGTGATTTCTCTTGAATGATGAAATCCAAAGACAAACTATAGAAGAGAATATAGGGAGAGAACGTGGAGGTGGTGATTGTAGGATGTTTTTCTTTTTTTTTTCAGAAAGTTTAGTCATGAAGGGGAATCTGAATAGATCAATAGAGTGATAAAACAATAGCTATAAGGGCTGGTTGGATAAAAAGAAGGTTTTTTTCTTTTTTTTTTTTTTAAGGATGGAGAAGGCATGAATATATTTGGAGGTAATGGGGAAGCAGGCAGTAAATAGGGGGAAATTGAAAATTAGACAGAGGCTGTGAATGATAGAGGGAGCAATCTGAAGTATTTGTGCATGTAGAGGAATTTGCTTCAAGAAGAGCCACCTCTTTATATAGGATGGGTGGAGGAAGTAATACAGTAGTGGGGAAAGACATCTGAATGATGTGAGATGAGGAGGGGAGAAGAGAGAGGTCTTAGTGAGTGGCCTCCATTTTTTTCATCGAAGTGTGTGTGAGGCAGGCTCCTCAGTGGAAATGGTAGAGGGACAAAAGTCAGTAGGAGGCTTTAGGAAAGCTGAAAAAGTTTGGCACAGTTACTTGTAATAAATGGAATAGCACTTGATTAGGGAGGTGCAAAAGGACTATCTTGTATAACGAGGGTCCAGGTGAGATGACATAATTATAAATTTGTGGTGAACCCAGTCAGCATGGGCTTCATGATTTCTATAGTTCCATTCAGCAGCACATAAAAAGAGCAAAGTCAGTGGATGATAAGAATACTCTGAGGCTGGGATTTGGGTGTTTTGATAGGTAATAGGACAAGGGGGCTAAGAACTTAAATGTATAATGTGGTATTGAACTGGTTTCCCAAAGAATAAGTATAGGGAAGGAAGAGAGTGTAAGAGTGATGATCTAGTTCTTTCCAGAACTGAGGCTGGAGGGTTTAGAGGTCATGATGAAGATGAAGAGCAAGGTTAGAGGTCTAAGACAGAGGGTAAGATGGTATGATAAAAGATGATGATCAAAAGGAATTTCAAAGTTCATGATCTTGAAAGTACAACACTTGTGAGTGGTGGCAAGATCAAAGGTATGACCATCCTTGTGTGTAGTTGAAGTGAAGTGGGAAGAATAGGCCAAGGAAACTGAAAAGATTTTAATCTTTAAGAATCTTACATTTTCTTTGGTGAGGAACAACTTGTACATAGAAAATTAAGTATGAAATTTGTGCAAAGTAATTCCCAGCATGTGGTCTCTCCTTTCTTTACTTACTGCCTGTTTTCAGTGCATTACTGACTGGTCCACCTTTTTTTTGGCTTACATATCTCTGATGATATCATCAATAGTGCTCCTGCTGGGCATTTCTTCCTTGATAATATGTTGCAGCCCACTCAAACATACTATGTGCATATTCATTGCCTTTTGGATCACCTGAAACATAAATTCTAAGAAGAGTGATTCACAATGACTTATGGCCATGTTGGATCACTGGAATAATAATAATATTAAAGAAAAAGATCTTTTTTTTTTTTCAGGGAGAAGTCTCTTTTTCTGGTCTAGTTCTAGATCTAGATCCTTGCCCATCTGTATTCTTTTTTTTTCAAGATATATGAATAAATGGACCAATTCATCTATCTTCAGATCATAGTTGTGAAAATAGTTGGATTTTTTTTTCTATCTGTGTAATTGGACTGAATTCTTTTCAGTAATTACTTATTTCATATAATTGTCTCTGCAGTGCTGGGCAGATAGTAAGCCCTCAATAATTGCTCGTTATTTGATTGACTGGACATTTTTAACAAACATCTTTATTGAATACATATAGTCGTAGATTGGGCTTTAAAAAACTTTAATCAGAGGATTACATTTTTATTGTGACTTCTTTCAAGGAATTCTCCATGATTTTAACTTGCACATGATCCTTTTTGGAGGAGAGCCTTTTGATCTTTTCAATCCAATGGAGCAAACCCAATAAATATATTTTGGCCTTGGCTTACTTTTTGGACTATTTTGTATACATATATACATGGGAAAGAATTCATAAGGCTCTGAACTGAATTGATAGTAGTAGTAATAGGAATGGGAAGGAGGGATATTTACAGGAGATAATTTAGAGAAAGAATTGAAAAGAATTTGGCAGTTATAGACAGATAAGAAAATCTGAAGAGTAAAAAAAATGACTGAATTTTCAAGCTTGAGTAACTAAAAGTATGGTCATGTTATCAACTGAATTGGGAATTAGATGGAAGGATTGGTTTTAGAAGCAAAATAATGAATTTGGATTTGGATATGCTGGATTGGAGGTTATTTGTAGCACATACAGGTAGAGGTGTCAGGTAATTAGAAATTCTGGCCTGCAGTTTAGGAGAGTGTTAAATTTAGATTAAGGCTGAGAGAATATGGGTTCAGAAGCCATGTACATGCTTTCCTCATTGAACTTGATCATGATCGCTTTCAGATTCCAAACCTCATAATAAACTCTTAAGCAACTAGATAATTCATATCTAGCACATGCCTGACATTAAGCAAATTCTGCTTGAGATTTGTTCCTTTTTTAACTTTTCCTTTTTGATATAGGTGGTAGGGTAAAAATTCAAGGAGAACCAAATCACATTTGATTCTTAAAACTGTTTCTTGACTTTCACTTTCAGCTCCAGATGTTTTAGTGTAGTATAAAAGTTTTCATCCAGGTAGTATACCTTGCATTTAAAGGCTTCTCTAATGATTTACATTTTATTCCCAGTGGAAATTGGACCATGCCCACTTCCCATTCAAAGCAAGCTATGTTTCCTATATGCCAAATGTTAATTTGCTCTCTTACTTGAGCCTGCAATCTTCATCACAATTTAAGAAAATTCAGATAGATAAGAGAAGTATTGGCATTTCTCCCCTCCTCCCCCTTATCTTTGGGGCTTTTGATGACAAGAAAATCTGATGAGACCTGGGAAATCTCATAACGATAAAAAAAGGCTCTTGTTAGCTTGAGTGCCAAGACATTTATGTGGGGAATTGTTCTGGTTATAATAATACAGGGAGATGAACCACACTGTCTGGTTTCTCAGAGACTCCATTAATATCAAGAAAATGTCGGCCTGATCTTTAGCATTTGATAGTATTTTTATTTCTCTGTTAGCACAAAACTCTCAGATCCAGTCTTTGAGAGATCTGTATGCACTGAACTCAATCCTAGGAGCAGAAAGGTGATACAACTTGATGGGCACGAGCTTTGCTGGTTAGCAGCATGAGTTGGACAGATCTTAAGGCTTCTTTAAACTGGATACTTTGGGCATCACAGAATTAATTCTAAGGACCCTTTGTACTGAGGGCTTTTTTTTTTAATTTTGGGCAGATAAGAGGTGAGTGAAGCCTATTTCTTATTTCAGTATTTCATGTTTCAGCATAAATAATATTGTAATTGGGGCAGCTAGGTGGCACAGTGTATATTGCATCAGTCCTGAAGTCAGGAGGACCTCAGTTCAAATCTGACCCCAGACACTTAACATTCCCTAGCTGTGTGACCCTGGGTAAGTGACTTGCCTAATAATAATAATAATATTGTAGTTACTGGGATCAACAGGTTGGGAATGGGGAAGAACATTGTATCCTATTCAGGAGTACAAAAGCAATATCTTTCCAGGACTCCAACCTGTACTGCTGCCTAAAGCACAACTGAAGGAAGTAACATTAAGAAATAGACCTGACAAAGGATATGTACAATTTTCAGATGATGAAATTAAAATGATTTCTAGTCATATGAAAAGTTGCTCTAAATCACTATTGATCAGAGAAATGCAAATTAAGACAACTCTGAGGTACCACTACACACCTGTCAGATTGGCTAAGATGACAGGAAAAGATCATAATGAATGTTGGAGGGGATGTGGAAAAGCTGGGACACTAATAAATTGTTGGTGGAACTGTGAACGGATCCAACCATTCTGGAGAACAATTTGGAACTATGTTCAAAAAGTTATCAAACTGTGCATACCCTTTGACCCAGCAGTGTTTCAATTGGGCCTATATCCCAAAGAAATCTTAGAGAAGGGAAAGGGCCCCACATGTGCAAGAATGTTTGTGACAGCCCTTTTTGTAGTGGCTAGAAACTGGAAAGTGAATGGATGCCCATCAATTGGAGAATGGTTGAACAAATTATGGTATATGAATGTTATGGAATATTATTATTCTGTAAGAAATGACCAGCAGGATGATTTCAGAGAGGACTGGAGAGACTTGCATTAACTGATGCTGAGTGAAATGAGCAGAACCAGGAGATCATTATACACGGCAACAAGACTATATGATGATCAATTCTGATGGACATGGCTCTCTTCAACAATGTAATGTTTCAAACCAGTTCAAACTGTTCAGTGAAGAAAGCCATATATACCCAGAGAGAGGGATATGAAATGTGGACCACAACATAACATTTTCATGGTCTCTTGATGTTTGCTTGCATTGTGTTTCTTTCTCTTGTACCATTTTTCTTGCACAACAACAAGTGTGGAAATATGTATACATACATATGATTTGTCAAGTATTTTAACATAATTAACATGTAGTGTATTTCCTGCCATGGGGGGGGGGAGAAATTTGTAACAGAAAGCTTTGTAAGGGTTAATGTTGAAGAATTACCCATACATATGTTTTGCAAATAAAAAGTTTTAATTAAAAAAAATAGACCTGAGTGGTTAAATACTATTTTTGGTTCTTATTTCAGAAGATAAGGATTTCTCCATCTTGCTGAAAGCTTTAGAAAGTAGGTGTGTTTCTCTGATCATGGGTGTTATATTTGGATAGGACTATTAGAATAAAGCTATTTTTGGTTCCCTTTGCATCACATTATTCTTGGGTCGTGATTGTTAAAAACTGGGTGGGTGACAAGTTGCCTCTCTGTCTTATTGGGTTGCTTAGCTCTGATCTCTGATATCATCTCAAGGATTAGAATCCCAGAAACTTGAGCTATGGCTCAAAATCAAATCTTGTGTTCCTCTCTTTCAGTGTATCTCATCTAATGCATGTAATTCAGTCAGTCCTGGTCAGGACATCTGGTGACCAGGGTTGGCATTTTGGCTCCATGTTTTTGGAACCTGACTTCTCTTTTCCTACTGACATTCTTTTTTGCTTTTGTATCCATAGAGGGGCCCTATTTCTTTCTGTTCGGGAAAGTTTTCTCAAAACCCAGTTTGTATCTCCTTTTTAATATCTTGCTCCTTCTCAGAAAAGAGCAGACCATAGAGGGAAGAAAAAAGGCTGTTTATTGGGATTTAGGTTTCTTCTGGACTGTGATTTCCTGTTGTTGATTGAGAGGGATAATGTTTCATTCATCTCTTTAACTTCAAATATCTAATATCCTTCTTGGTTATGTTTTTTATTTTTTCCATTTCACAGAAGTTTTCAATATTCATTTTTATAAGATTTTGAGTTCTAATTTTTTCTTCCCTCATTTGTCCCAAGGCAGCAAGCATTTCTGATATTGGTTACACATTTACAATCATGTTAAACATATTTGCACATTAGTCATGTTATGAAAGAAGAATCAGATCAAGAGGGAGAAAGAAAAAAAAAACACCAACCAAAAAAGTGAAAATAGTATGCTTTGGTCTAGATTCAGAGCTTTTCTTTCTCTGGATATGGACAGTTGATCACCACACGTTATTGTGTATAATGTTCTTCTAGTTCTCACTTCTTTCAGGATCAGATCATGTCAGTCTTTCCAGGTTTTTTGAAATCTACCTGTTCATCATTTTTTTTTTGTTCATCATTTCTTACAGAACAACAGTATTCCATTACATTCACATACAACTTGTTCCTAACTGATGCGTAGCCCCTCAGCTCTCCAATTCCAAATAAAGTCACTATAAATAGTTTTGTACATTGAAGTCCTTCTTCCTTTTTCATGATTTCTTTGGGATATAGACCTAGTAGTGGCATTGCTGAATCAAAAGACATATAGTTTTATAGCCTGTTGGGCATAGTTCCAAATTGTTTTCCAGAATGATTGGATCAGTTCACAATTCCACCAACAATGCATTAGTATTCCACTTTCCCCACATCTCCAATATATATACTTTGCTTTTCTGTCACATTAGCTAATCTAATGGATTATTTTCAATCAGAGTTGTTTTAATTTGCTTTTCTTTAATCAGCAAGGATTTAGAACATTTTTCTTATACAGATAGCTCTAACTTTTTCATATGAAAACTGCCCATTCATATTCTTTGAAATTTAATGTAATCTTGTATCCATATCTCTTTTTTGGTATCCTTGTTAATTCTTTAGGATTTGAACAATGGATTATTGATGGAGCAAACCTTTCTTTTTTAGTGTATGATTTAACAGATTCCTTGTGGTTCTTTGTGTCCTCATCCCTGGGCATAGTGAAAGTCAGTCAGATAGTATTTGAAATTGCATGAGACTGATGGGAAGTGATTTTGGATGTTATTTCAATAAAGTTCATTTTGTGGATATTTAAAAAGGATGAGTTTTTTTTCTTGGTTGGATGCCTGATGGTAGTAAAACAGGTGAGTAATGAGATGGGTGAGACCAGTGAGTCAGCCTCTTGAATTCCTTGAGCACCACTGAGTTTTTTATTTTTATGAATGGGAGCAAGAAAGGATTCTGACTTGGAATACCAAGCTGAGGTCTATAAAGTAATAGGCTTCCATGAGAGAGGCTACTTGCTTCCAATGCAGGACTGCTAATTGAGGGGAGAGAGTGAAGAGCAATGATTTTGTATTTTCCTGTTCACCAAAGGTAAAGGACTTCTTAGAGTATTATGGTCATAGACCAGATGTGTCTCAAGCATGTTCAGATCTGCACACCAAGGTTGGAAGCTGAAGATTATCCTTTGCTTCTGGGTAAGAGCAGCCTATGAAAAACAGGTTTATCCTGTAAATGGAATAATTTTGGACTGGTAAGTCAGTAAGGAAGAGGCTAACAGACAAGATTCTGTAGAGTGAGAATAAACAATTTAAAAAGTTTTACTTGTTTTAGGAAATTTGGGGAAGTACCTGAGGGGGTAGGTGTAAATGGCTGAAGGGTTGTGGTCTCCTCTCTCCCCCCCATTCCCAGAAATCCCTTTGCAGTCTGCCAATGAAGAAGGTGTTCTCTCTTCTCCCAGAATCGTTCACTCCTTTATTCTTTGTCTGAAGGGCTGGGTCTGGCATAGTAAGACTTTACTTTTCTCCTGATTTTTTTTAGTATTATATTTTCTATGACCTAATTTGGAAGAAAATTTCAGTGTTCAGTGTTTAGAACAGAAATTTCTTAGGGATTAATTTATTAAATAATTATTAGCTTCATTTATTAAAGAAATATAAATAGATTAAAAGAAATCTATCCTGCCTTTGGGGAAAAATCCTTCTCTTTAGTAGAGAACTTTAGAATTATTTTATCCCTTTTATCCTATAGCAAGATGGTTGGAGACTGCTGCTTTAACCTACATCCCTTCTGTTGCTCACAGAACCAGTAGTTCAGGCCTATAGTGCCCCTTTAGGATTGTTTTATAGATTGGTTTATCTTTCTTAAATTGTTTCCTTTCCCCTACTTTGGTAGGATCAGCCGGTCTTGGTGTCCGCTTCCACAGATTCTCTAGTGGGCTTGAATCTTCCCACAAAGATGGTGGATATGTTTGAATGCTACTTACTAGTTGGTGTAGTACATTTTCAGTGGTGGGGATTTTAGAATTTGTATGTTATAAAACAAGGGGAGAAAGGTTGGTGAAAGTTACCTGAATCATTTCTATAAACTTAGACCTTTTATAGATGAAGTGAACTACAGATGCAGTCTGAGCCTGTCACAGTTTTAGAGTTAATGTACCTTGTATGGAGTGTAATCACCAGTGTGACTGAGCCTGCCTTTGAGGGTTGACTTTTACATTTATCAGATGCATATTACAGTAAACAAAAAACATTTTTCTCATTCCCTTTGCACTTAGAAGTAGGAGATCATTACAGGAGGGGAGTGCAATGATCTTTTGTTTCTTTGTCCAAGGATGGTTTCAGTCCTTTCATGGGTTTGGGTTTTTTTTTTTCCAGTTTACATGAACTTGGGAAACATGAAGAAAATGCCATGGTCTTTATGGACTCTGAGGACTTTGCAGCTCAGCTAAAGGTAGAGATGTTGGGCTTAAGATTCTTGAGCTCCACTGCATTCTACCCTCATCCTTGTCTTGTCTCTCATCTGCTAATGACATCCTTGGTGGGAATGGTAAAAGACAGCTAGGTTTCTAGAGTCTCACTGCCTGATAAGGGGAGGGAGAAGAGGCTAATAAATAAGCCCAATGTGGTGGGGACTTCACCTTTTATTTCTCTTTTATAGATGCTCTTCTCAGAATTTTCCAGTCCTGATAACAGTTCAGAAAAAAACTTAAGGAATCAAAGCAGCTTCACTGGGATGAGAGTTGGGAGTGAACTGTGTTCCCTTTGTTTACTCACAGTTAAGTATTTTGGCTAAAGATTTATACTTAGTAAACATCTTTTAAGTAAAACTTACTGTGTAAAAGGCACCATACTAAAGTGCTATAGATAAAAAGTTGAAAAAAAATTGCATTCTTGTCCTTAAGTAATATATAGTTTTACAGAGGGAAGAAACATGTATAATACATTAGACAATGATTAAATATATAGGAGAGGGAAAAGAATGACTTGAGATTCAGAGAGGTTTATGAAAAGCTTCATGGAAGAAATATTATCTGAACAAGACTATGAAAAATAACAATACTTTACATACATGTAACTCTTGAAGCTTTTCAAAGGCAAAGCAACAATAAGCAGGATAAGAGGTCAACAGAGCCTGAATTAGAGTTGTAAGTAAGGAGAAGATTGAAATTTTGGGAAGGGGGAGGATTATTTCAGCCATGCCTGGATGCTTTAAGCTAGAGAAGATAATAAAACTGTTCATATACAGAGAAAAAACAGGAAGAGACATAGATTTTTGGGGGAAGTAAGAATTTTTCTTTTTTCATCTTTCTCCCACCCTCAAACAAAAATAAAAAAAAATAAAAACCCTCTTAACAAAAATACATAGCAAATCAAGTTCTTGCATTGGCCATGTCCAAAAGAATTCTGACTTATTCTGTATCTCAAGTCCATTGCCCTGTTAGAAGTGGATAGCATGCTTTATCATAGGTAGGTCCTCTAGAATTGTAGTTTGTCATTGCATTGATGGGAATTCTCAAGTCTTTCAAGGTTGTTTTTATAATGGTATCATATATTTCCTAATTTTGCTCATTTCAAACTGTTTTTCCTACAGGTTTTCCTAGTTTTCTCTAAAATGTCAATTTTATTACTTTTAACTGTGCAACAATATTCCAATCCATTCAAATACCACAATTTATTTAGCTGTACTCCAGTAGATGGGCAACCCCTAAATTTCTAGGTTTTTGCTAATATAAAATGTTACCACAAATATTTTTGTACCTAGATGCTATACCTTAAGTCAGAAAGACCTGGGTTCAAATCTAGCCTCAAACACTAACTAGCTGTTCCCTGAACTTAACTACCATCTCAGTTTCCTTATTGGTAAAATAGGAATAATAACAGAACCTATCTCACAAGGTTGTTGTGTGAGGATCAAATGATATATTTATAAAGTGCTTTGCAATCATTATGGTAGCTAAATATGATGGCACAGTGCTGGACTTGGAGATACAAAGACCTGAGTTCAAATTCTGCCTCAGACACTCCTTACCTAGGTGACTTTTGGTTAGTCTTGTAATTTCTCTGTGCCTCTGTTTCCTTATCTTTAAAAATAGTGATGAGAACATCAACTACCACACAGGGTTGTTCCAAAGTTCAGACAATTTAATAAGTAAAAGATTTATAAACTTTAAAGCAGCATATAAAAATGCTATTATTATTAGCTATTATTTTTTTGGTGTCTTTGGGGTACATACATTTAGTTTTAGACTTGGTTTCCTTAAAATACTTTCTAGGAGGTAGTTGGAAGTTTGGTTCTGGAAAGCTTGAGGTCATGGAGATCTGGACTTGACCATCTTCTCCATGGAGGTGTTAGTTGAAAATGTGAGTATGTGATGCTGGTGCAAGTATAGAAACAAAAGCTGAGGAGAGAACCTTAGGAATATGTGCATATTTAGGAGGAAGATTTCTAAAATTAAATGAGGGCTTTATCTTTAAGGTCCCTTTCAACTCTAAAATCCTGCAATTCTTCCTTTGAGAAGTCAGAGAAGAAAGAATGGGAAGACAGAAATTCTTCCAGATGGAAAAGGACACTGAGATAGCTCACATCAGCTAATCTTGACTATATTAGGAAAATAGGAAATGTCATCAGAAGATTAAGGGATGAGATTAGGTGCTTGAGGCCATTAGAAAAGTTTGAAATGTCCAGAATAAAGAATGTGGTAAGTGATAAACTAATGAACATAGGAAACACCAAGGGCTCAGTTGAAGTCAGATAATACAAATGCAGCACATTAGCAGAGTTAGGATTTTCCCTTGTAACACTTGAAAACCCAGAAGCTCAGATAATTTACTGACACTAACCTAGGAATAGGCAGTGGTGAATGGAGGAGAGTGAAAGGCCCAAAAGTGCCAAGGTATTAGTGAGAACATGTCTAAAATGATTGTCAAAGGGCCTGAGTGTGGCAAGGAGAGACGGGGAGAGACCAGGAGTTACATTCAGAATGAAGTGGGGAGGCTGTAATAGAGAAAGGAAGTTCAGAAGTCAAAATGATTCACGTGTGCTAATGTTAACAGGAGGGGGGAGGGGAAAGGACTGACTTATTTTTACAAGTAAAATACTTGTATTTTTACTCATTTTTAGTGATTTATAGGGAGTTGCTCATAGAGCAACAACTACATGTCACATTTCCTTTTTCTTTATGAGGAAATAATTGTTCCAACAATTCAAGTTTTATGCAGGAACTGCGAAATAAATTGTTTCCTAATAATCATTTCATCTTTTATAGTAGCCTTGAAATATTTACACAATTTACACCAATAATCTTAGAATCACCATCTCTGAATGTTTTTCATACGGAAACATTTTCTGGTTGTGACTAGGAAGCTTCTGCCATCCAATCCCAACTTTACCTAGAAACAAATAGAAAATATCTTAATACAGTGATGCTTTAGATTTATAGAGGCATTTGTGAAGGGTTGCCAGTACTGAGTACTGTGCTTTGTACTTACACAGTTCAGAGCTGTGTGCTTTGTACTTATACTTAAACTGTTAGAACATCAGATTCTGACCAATGCAGATTTTTGTGATTGTTTTTTGCTCCTAATGAACAAAATGATATAAAATTACAAGACCGATATAATCCTATATATGAATACTCTGATGAGAAATTTTTTAAAATTAGAAGAACTCTCACTTTAGAGATTATCTACAAATTTCTCAATGTAACTGGATTTTAGCTAAAATCTGCAGGAGAGGAGAATCATTACCAAATTCATTAATTATATTTCTATTGTCAAGGTTCACTCTTTCAGGCCTTCAAAAAGGCCTTAGTGCTAGCACATAAAAGTGTCTGTTAAACTTGATTCCTAGTAAGATACTTGTGAAATGCAACATATAATTGCTGCAATGACAGAAGCACTCAATTACTTATAATATTAGGAGTTAAAAAAAAATTCAGAGTGTTAATTGCTTCCTGCTGTTGGCTATAGGACAGAAACTGAAGAATTTATAAAAGCTATATTCCTTAAGAGAAAATCTTTTTTTGGCTGTTGTATAATAAATTTATATTTACCTTTAAGGGTAAAGGGAAAGAAGAAATTAAGGGGAAGGGTTAAGGGGATTTTTTTCAAAAAGTAACATGTTTCATTCAATATTGGAGAATGGAAGCAATTTTAGTTGTGTAAGTAATAAAAAAAGTTCTAATATGGAACTCAAATGTCTACAAGATTTCTATGCTTGATTTTTGACAGCAGAATCATTTCTTCTTTTAGCACTAGCTACAACGAGCCTGGAAGTTAAGGTTGTTGACAGAAACATTGCCATCAATAGTAATTTCTCCAGAGCCATACCATTCTTTTTCTCTCCACTTCTCTGGCCTCCTTGCTTTACCTTCTCCAAAGTCGAGTTTGTGCATATTTAGTACAGTCCTAGGTCTGTCTCCTTGAGGAAAGCAACCAGACCTTTCTTTAGAAAGGTGTTCTCATCTCCATATAAATGTACTTACTAAGCTCCATTCTGAACATCTGGTAAGTATCTGGGTTCCTTATAGTGAAGGCAATGTATATCTCTGGAGACTTCTGATTTGCTTGGCAAGCAGAGAACTTTTGTAATACTCCAATGAGGGAGAGGATGATCTCTGGATCATATAGCACATCTACAATGAGAAATTCAGATTATTCACTTCCCTTTTGTTTATTATTTAAAAACAAAACTGTTATATACATTTTTGTCTTAGGAAGCACGGCTATTTTCGAGAACTGGGATATTAAAAAGACCACTAGATTTGGAATAGTAGGATCTGGCTTCGAATTTCTCTCTGCTGCTTACCACTCTATAATTTTGGGATGATTCATTAACTGCTCTGACCCCCATACATAAAATGAAGGGACTATATGAAACCTTTTCCAACTTTTATTTATGATTCTATGTTCTGATTTTTTTTTTTTTTTTTTAGTTCCAGTTTACTAGAATGGCTGCAGCCCATGATTAGGAGGAAAGAAGAATTTTAAAAAATCGTTAGGATGAAATGTCTATTCCTTTGGTAGACTTTGCCATTCTAATACCTTGGGATAGCTGAAAGTTTCACAATAAAATGGAGAATCAATATCAACCTTTACAACAGAAATAATCAGAGAATTTTAAGGTTGGCGGGTAGACCCTCAAGGGACTTCAGTCAGTGATGCTAAGCAGGTTCTGTGTGAACAAAAGACAATAATAATCTACTGTGATCTCCTAATATGATCAATGAAGAATTTGTTTTTCTATATGAGTAATTCTTAAAATGATGCTTTCTCTGAAGTTATCTTCAAGTAGGGAAATCTGTAAAGTGTTTTAGAAATAGAAGATGCAACATGAATGGAAGCTCTTTAGGAATCAGGGTGTTAAACTGAAAAAAGCATTAGGTGTGTGACCATGAACAAGTCAGTCATTTGACCCATGACTCAGAGGTTATCACATGTACTATTCACCCTAATGGGATTATTGTGAGGAAAACACTTTCTAAATGGAAGTTCTTGCTTCTCTTTAGGCATGATAAGAAATCTAAGAAGTGAAGATGGGAAGGAAAGAAAACAAGTTTCCCATGTTCTCTGGGAAAGACAGGCTATAGAGGCATAGCGGCCAGAAATCTCAGCAGAGATTTTTTCAGTAGGATCTTCTAAGAGTACTAAGTAGTGAACTGCTTGTACTCCCAAAGTAAAGTGCAGAGCAAGAAACAACCCTGCTGAAATGATGAAATAAAAATCCTTCCAATAGACTATGACCTCATTAGTAAGTCAGACTTACTGCTAGGAACATTTCATCTCAAAATTGAGGTCTGGGACATAACTGTTCATTCTCTTACAGGTAATAACTAGAGATCATTCACCTAATACATACACACACACACGAAATGAATCTGGATAGTTGTAACCTGAAATGAGCATGTTATGTATTTAATTACTCAAGGTTACCAGTGATAACAGTCCATTGTGTGTATTTTACTATAGGGAATGAAAAATAATTTTCTAAACATTCACAATTATACTTTCTTGTTCTTAACAGTTTCCACCACTGTAACCTTTCTCTCTTAGCCTAGGAGGTAGGTCAAGGTATATTCCTCATCTCCAACTTAATGTGTCTTGGTCAATACCTGTTGCAATGATGACATCTGGTTGGAAGACAGAGAGTTGTTCGGTAGTAACTTGTTCCCAGTCCAAATGAACAGCCATAACAGTAGGTTTTGGTAAGACCAATGTAGTGACTGAAGGTTGCAGGAGTACAGTAGAATCTGGGTTTAGCAAGAAGCCATTTAGAAGGATATTTCTTTTGAGTTGCTGAAGAACCTGATTGTGACAGTCACTGAAGATATATGCTGTGGGAGAGCACATCTTGCAAATAGCTAGGCCCGTAAAACCAGCTCCACTTCCAAGTTCCAAGACTTTTCTTGGTGTGGGAAGTAAAGAAAAGCAGCAAATTAATATTTCTTCAAGTATCCACAAACTTTCCCCCTGTTTGCTTTAGCTCCCATCTATTACCTGTTAGTGAAGGCTTCTGGGTTTTCTATGGCCCATTCTGCAAGGTAGAGAGCAGCATCCCATGTGACTAGGCCTGTGGTTCCCTGAGAAATGATTGCTGTACTTTCACAGAGTGAGACTGAATTTCCTGAGGGCTGGTGGAGGGAGACAAAAATTATTTTTTTAAACAAAATAAACCACCTGCTTCTTTAAATATTAAATGAACAGCAAATCAATACAAATCTCACTTAAGAGTCTTCTTAGACAGTTAGTTTCCCATGACATGTTCCTCTGGCAATTAAGGCTTTTACAAACTCAACATAAAGCATACTACTGAAATTCTCTTACCTTTGTAACATTAAGAATTCTAGTTGGATTGTCAGCTAAGCCTATACATATCTATCTGCCATAAAACTTTTATGTTTCTTCAGGAAAATGAACTGAACAACCTGAATTGTTTCTTCTTCTTGTTGAAGTGTGTCTGTGTGATATAAACATACATATCATGTGGCCTAATAACATCTTCTTGAATTAGCATTCTGTGAGATAACATTTATACTACTAGAGACAAGGCATTTTTGCCTATTAAGAAAAAATTATTTCTACTTTGTGGCAGGAACTATTCCTGGTGATATGGAGAAAAAGTAAAAGGGTTCCTGCCCTTAACAATATACAGTCTAGCCAGAAACAATGTGTATTTTGTGTGTCTCTGCATATATTGATGGATAGATATCACATGTATTTATGTAAACAATAACTTCCACAAAGTAATTTGGAGGATGGAATGCACTAGCAACTGAGAAGATCAAAACTGTTTCATTTACAAACATCATTTGAATTACATTCTGAAGGAAAGAGGAAAATCTCAGGTTTGGAGATGAGGAGGGAGTATCTTCCAAACACGAGGGACAATCAATGCAGAGTCATGGAGTTGTGATATGGAGTGTCATGTATAAGAAACCATTAGCCCAACATGTACATGAAGAGGAATGATGCAGAGAGGACAGGACTCATTTCTAAGTCAAAGTATGAGGAAAATAGGTGAAACTGTCTTACCAGCAAATAACTCCTATGGCCCTGGGGGGATTCCTCAGCAGATAGAATTTCAGCTAATGCTTCATAGAGCTCATCCAAAGGCTCTGTATGAGCAGCCTCGTGCTGTGGATATACAAGAGTGAGCAGGAATTCAAGGATTCAGCCAAGAGGATTAAATGACAATTATTAATCATTTCTTGGTTGGGTAGTAAAGAATGGTGTAACTGACAGACTCTCCTCTCCAGCCAGCTGTGGTGGATCTATTGTCTCTGAGTCCTCATTCTAGAAGCATACAATTGGCAGATAAAGGTATGTTTGTGAGCTTAGATTCTGACATCAGCCAACACATAATTATCATCTTGAAACCTCTTTGCCAGTAGGGAACAAGGATGTTTAGCTTCACCCTCAAAATGCAATTCATTTTCAGGGAAGATCAGGAAAACTTCCAGAAACTCTATTCACCTTCAGAGCATACACTGCTTTGATAGAGGGTATTATTTGTGAAAGAGAGCTGTTAGTTCTTTACCTTCTTAATTAGTTCAGAGAGGAAGCACCGAGTGTATTTCACTGATGGTGGATGTTTCACACACAGTGGATGCAGGACTGTCTGTGAGAAATAACAAACAGGAGATTTTAAAAATAGAACTAGTCTTTTATTTTTATTATTCCTTAGTTTTGCAAGCTTTTATTTATAGGAACAGTCCAAAATTGGTATGATGATCTTAAAGTAAGCAGATTTTAAGGGCAGGGCTTGTTTTATCTTTGTAATGGTATTTCCATTGTTTACCAAAGTACCAGATAATATAGTCTGGGTATAATATAATCTTATTATTGATTTGGAGGAGAATGGAGAGTGGACATATATAGTTATAACTATAACCATACCTGATACACTCAAAAGGTTGACTCAGAATTTAGAAGCAATACAAGAAATATGTTTCACCAGAGAAAGGAACACTGAGAAAAATGATTCTCTATCTAAAGAAAGACCCTGTCCTCTGACAGGAACTGAAAGTACATTGGCTCTGCTCAGATTTCTTTTGGGTTTCCAGTGAGTGAAAAAACCACAAAATTACATGAAAGAAACTTGCAATTTAGCCAATCTATATGTATGTGCAATTAAGAAATTATAGTTCTAACAAACTATCTTGTTTGGCAGAGAATGTAATGCAATATAAATGTAGTTAGGATGTATCCTATCTAGGCTACTTGCCTGCTCACCTCACTTGGGTGAAATGGTAGTCAATATCTCTATTTCTTCTGGTTAGATGGAAAATCATCAGGCCTTACCATCTGTCCCCCACTGTAGCTGATATTCTGATGAAATCTGAGCATGTCTGAATCTTGCTACCTGCCCCTGCTAGACTTTTAGGCTGTTCCATCTGTCTCATAGTTGAATTGCTTTTATGTGTTGTCTCTCCCCAATTAGAATGTGAGTTTCTCAAGAACAGAGGACATTTCCATTTTCCCTTTCATATATCCAGCACTTTGCTCATAGTACACTTTTCACCATTTTTCATTTGTCTCTACTATGAGTAGGAACTCCAAGTGAAAATCAAAAGTGTAGTTGTGCTCTATTTTTCTTTTTAGTCGAGCCCAATTTCTCTTCTTCCCTACTTTTTTTTAAAACATTTTCCTCCCTTCCCATCTAAATTGTTTTTCATAATGTTAATTTCATCTTTATTTCACATATAAGACAAAGATTTGTTGCTAAAATAAAAAGCAAGGAACAGCTGAAGTCCTAAAGTCCTGAGTTCAAATCTGGGCTCAGACACTTAACACTTCCTAACGATGTGACCCTGAGCAAGTCACTTAACCCCAATTGCCTCAGCAAAAAATAAAATAAAAAGCAAAATCTGTATAGTTCATGTGATTTATACTTCCACTATATAATCAAGAGTTGTTAAGTCCAGGTGAAGAAGAGACAGAGTGACTGCTTTGGTATCTGGCACTTCATATCTACAAAGATAATGAGAGCAGAACCTAATGGATAGAGGGCAGGTCTCTGAGTCAAGAAGACCTAGGTAGTAGTCCTTCCACCAACCCACACCATCACTAAGAATGTGGCAAATCACAAATTCAGTGATACAGAAAAAAATTTTTTCCCCTCAATTAACAGGCTGCTTTTGTCTCCCTCCTTCCTATCACTTCTCTTTCCTCCCCTTGAAATATTCCTCCCCAAAACCTAGTAACAAATACACAGTCAAACAAAACAAACTATTTCACTGGCCATGTACAAAAATGTATCTCTATTAGAAGATGAGAGCATTCTCTCTTATTTGTTCTCTAGAATCATGATTGATCTCTGCATTTACCAAAGTTATCTTTTCACACTGTTCATTTTTAAAATGTTGTTGGAGTATAAATTGTTCTCTTGTTTCTACTCAGTTTGGTCTTCATTAGTTCATACAAGTGCCTCCAGTTTTTTCTGAAACCATCACTTTAATCAACTTTTTGGTTCAGGCAATTTTTCCCCCCCTGGCTCTCCACAAATTATATTTATTTATATATTAGTATATTTAGTATTTTTTTAGTTTTCATATGTAGATCTGAAAAAATGGATGCTCCCTAATGTAATTTACTTTTAAAAATATTTTTAAAAATTTTGTTGAACTAATTACAAAATAAGAAAAAAAAGGAAAATAAAATGAAACAAAACATTGTCATGTGCCCAGCAGAGGATCAAAATATATAACAAATTTCCATTTCAAGAAAGCATATAAAATAAAAGAGGTTATATTCATGAGTGTCCATCTTTTCTTGCATCCTTATAGGTTACTCTTTTGTTCTCTGATGTGCACTTTTTACCTTATTCTTTTTTCTCCTTTTCATTCCCCCTACTTCCCCCAAGCAGGCAGTTAAAGTAAAGATGTATTTATATATACACATATACATTTACACCCACCTATACATATACCCATATATACTCAACACACACAGATATACATATGCCCATTTACCCATATGTAAACAAGCATCCACAACAATAATATGGCTGACATCTAGGTTTCTGTCTTGACTAAATCTTTAAGTTTGACTCTGTCTAAGATTAATGATTACTAGTCTTACTTTTTTTTTCCTAATAAATTTTACTCCTGATCCTTGTAGTATCTGGGTATTTCCTATCCCTGCTACCTCTTCTTTAATTCTATTCCTTAACTTGCCTTGCTATTACTTAACCTCTACCTCCTCAGGCAATTTTCTTTTTTTTCCCCCCTCTTTGGCAAAAAGTATCTTTATTTAGGGGAAGAGGTTACAGACAAAATAAGAGGTACAACAGACAATAGGAATAGCAAATATGAAATAGAATGGGAGAGCATATGAAAGACAAGTTCCTCAATACTCAATAGAAAGGGAGCACCCCATTAGGTTGGGGGCATGCCCTTAGCTGGCAGGCTAAATCCTGAAAGGGACTTATAATCCTAAAAGAGTTAGCTGTAAGGAGAAGTGGGGCAAGGAGAGGAGAGATACCATGAGGGAGGAATAAGGGGAAAGACACCATGAGGCAGAGTGTCAGGGGGGACTGATCCAAAGGAGGGCAGTTTCCAAAGCCCTAGACCATAAGCTATTTTATAGGGAAAATTTAGCCACAGGGACTTGATATAACTTGGATTTCTCAGTGGATTAACCCCAAAAGGGGGACTATAGAACTAAACTGAAATTAAGAGCCTTCTTCCTGTCTGCCCCAGGGGATAATTTTTATCTGTGTTTCACTTTTTCTCAGCCCATGCCATCCACCATTCAGGAAATCACTGTTTCCCTACTCTTGATTTGTTAAAGAAATCTTGAAAACTGGGGTAGGGTCCCTAAACAGAGGAGGATCTAGCAGACCAATTCTGAAAAGTTAGAAGTCAAATCCCAGGATACTTGTTAAGTAGTGTCAAGTAACAGGGAGTGAAATACAATAGTTTATGGGGTTGAAGTGTTACCTAGATGAACTGAAGCCAGTTCCCAATCATGGGGAACAAAGTTGGTTACTAGGGTCCAGTAGTGTAGATTAGCATAGGGTCAGTTTGCTCTTTACTGGAAACCCACTAAGACACTGGGCAGTATTTTGCTGAAGTCTATTCACCCCAAGTTTCCCTCCAAATAAATGGGGCCCAACACTTTTTGGGGTATGGGACTATGGTCTCATCTTCTGAAACTACTTCCTGCTGGGAATGGACATTGAGTTGTGAGTCACCCTACAATCCTAGTTTGGAAAGTCAATTTTCTAAAGACTACAAATTCTAGATGGTTTGCCATGAGGTGAAAAGAGCTTTCATTACAAAGTATTCTACACAAATGCCATCACAGATCTAGAACAAGATCAGATTTTATAGACCTAAGGTTTATCTCCTTATGTTTCAGTAAAACATTCATGTGTGCCCACTGGTCTCCTAAGTTTTTAAGTAAATTTTAAAAATCTATTAAGCTAGCTATTTTAAAAGCTTGAAGAATATGTAGCACCTGTCATCCTTTTTTATGTTACAGATGGTTTTAAAGAATGCATTAAATTCCCTCCTCTCTAATGTATTTTTATCTATTCTGATAGTTTTATCCATGGAAACAAAACATCCCAAATTGTCTATTGTGCTGACACCCCAATGCAGTTGGAAGCACATCCTTGCAGAGATTTAGTTTGCCTGAATGTCTCAAAGCAAAAAGGCATTAAAAATCTATGTTTTTTTATTTTATTTTACCTTCTGCAAAATATGCAGCAGCAGCTCAGAATCCAATGAATTCTTTAATTTCTCGTCAAGGCTCTATTCATAGGAGAGTAAAAAACATGAAGAAAAATGTCAAGGACATTTTCAGAGGAACATTAAACTTGTAAATGGTACATTTTACTAAAGAATGTTATGATTCACTGGAGATCCTGGGCCAAGAGCAAGTAGAAATCTTAGTCAGAAAACATGACCTTAGTATGTTAGACAATACCTCTGAAGAAAGGGAGAGGAAACAAACAAACAGAAAAGAATTGCAAATTACTGGTTTTCATACAGCTCACTCAGAACCAGAATTTAAATCTGGAAGAGATGTTAGTGATCATAGAGTTCAATTCCCTTGTTTTACAAATTAATTACCAATTAATATAGAAATATCTTTCCTTATTAATAAACATTTAACTTAGGCATAACCAAAGAAAGTTATTTTTAATAGGCCTGTGTCTTTATAAACACAAGAACAAGTGTTTCTATATTTATCTGATTTTTGACTTCTCTCCTGAGTCACTCCAGTACAGGGAGGATGCACTCTGACAATGTTTTACATCTGAATCAGGCTAATAACAAAAAATAATCAGAATGTATAGCCTCAGTTAGTTTAATTCACATCAAGGGAATTGTAAAGTGAAAACATTTTAAATCATAATTATAATACAAATTTGCAGTGTTAAAGGTGTTAAGTTCTTAAGTCTGGGTTTCTTATCCTAATTTCCACTACCTCCTACCTTGTACGGAAAGGTATCATTTAGACATATGTTAGAATACTATTTTAAGCCTTTTCCACTCCCTGACACTCCCAGTAATTTTGAAAAACTTCTTAGGATGGGAAAAGTAGTAAAATGTTTCATTTTGCAATGAGGGATCTTATTTTGTTAATAAAAAAAAATACAACCAAACCTCTCCCAAACTGTTCATGACCTCTGAAAATTGGATAATTATAATAATAGTTGGCTAGTATTTATATAATGTTTTCAAGTTTGTTAAGTGCTTTACAAACATCTCATTTTAAACACAGGGCAATGCTGGGAGACATTATCTCCATTTTAAAGTTGAGGAAAGCAAATTAGAGAGAGGTTAATTAACTTGCCCAAAATCAGGCAGCATTGTCTAAGAAAGAATTTGAATTTGGGTCTTGAGATTTCAAGTCAAATAGGGGATCCTTGGGAGGTTTAGGTGAACTGTTTCTCTATTAACGTGCTAAACGATTCTTTGAAGCATTCATTCAATCATCTATTATTTAACCTATTATGTGGCTTCTGAGGTAGCTAGGTGAATTCAAATCTATCTGTAGACACTTAATGGCTATGTGACTCTGAGCATGTCATTTAACCGGTTTATCTCCAGCCAGTGGAGAAGAGAATGGCAGTATGGTTTCTCTTTTACACGGTACGGTCTCGACTGCACACAGATGTTTGTAAGGAATGATGCTCCTGGGGGCGGGGGAGGGGCTTGTCTCTTTTTGCGAGACCAGCACTGGTCACAGCAGGTCCTTGGCCCAAAGGAAGCACTACACAGACGCCAGTTGGCTGACTACTGGCAGTGTCCATGCTGGGGAATCTCCAGGCTCCGGGTGAAAGGCCGCGGCGGCCCCTAGCCACGTGCCAGTAGCCGGTGGGCCCCAGCAGATCGCCTTCCCTCCAGCGCCCCGCAGCGCTGGCTCCAGTCCTCTCCCTGGCCCGCAGTCGACACAAATCCTCCCTCCCCCCATCCCATCCGGGTCCTTGCCCCCTACCTCTGCCCGGCCAGGGTCTCTGGAAAGGGAGACTGCCGGACATCCCAGGGACCTGCGGGCCTCCCCCTAACCTCCGCGCTCCCTCACCCGCCACGGGAAGGACGGCAGAGGCCGCGCCGCCAGAAAGCGGCGCTCGAAATCCTCGATCAAAACCGAGGTGCCCATGCTCTCTTCAGTCGCCTCCTCCCAGTTTGAGGCAGCTGCGCAGTGCGGAACTCGGGAGGCCAGGGCGGGATTAGGGAGGGTTTAAACAATCTCGGGAGCCAGTGTGGGTTTTGGAGGCGGGGTCTGTGGTGCTGACATTTGCCTTATAGGGGAGGAGGATATGGGAAGGGCTCTTTTGTCTTCGATTCGGGCATGGGAGCGGGCGTTTGCTTTAGAGTCCGGACCTATAATAGACCAATTGGTTTGAAAGCGGGCTTGTAGGGCTGATATTTTCCTTGTAGGTGAGGATGGGATTGGTATTTGTTTTGGAGGCGGACTTTTGCTTTAGAGTGGCAATCCATGATAGGTTATTTGATTGGAGGCGGAGCCTATGGGAAGTACTTCCTTAGAGGCGGGGCTTGTGGATTTACGTATCTTTTGAAGGAGAGGCTAGGGGAGATAGATAATTAGATCGTGGGGGCGGGCTTTGAGAGCAAGCATTCAAGGGGAAGGAGGTGGGGCTGTGATAGTTTTGTCTTGGAGGAGGAGCCTGGGGGCGGATCTTTGTCTTTGAAGGAGGGGCCTTAGAGACGTTACTAGGGAGAAGAATTTGGAGGCGCGGCTTGTGATCGGTTCTTGCCGGTTTTGTTTGGAGGTGCGTATTTTCCTTTGAGTTGGGGCCTATGGGTTGGATTTACGAGTCGAGGGTGAGGCAGAATATTTACTAGGAGGCAGGGACTGTGGTAGAATTTGTTCTTTGAAGGCGGGGCACGTTGTGGGCGGGCTTTTGTTAGGTGGGCGTGGCTTGTGGTGAAATATTTGGCTTGGAGGCGGGGCCTGGGATAAATACTCGCATTGGAGGCGAGGCAAATGGAAGCGGGGGTGTTTGTTTTAGAGGCGGGACCTATGAGAGGCTATTTGACTTGGAGGCGAGGCCTAGGGGGCAAATATTTTTATTGCTGGAGGCGCAATACACTGTGATGCAAAGCCTCTGGGGGAATGGGGAGAACTAAAGATTAAAGGGAGGCTAGTACTCCGAGAACGGGTTTTGGAAGAAGGTCCTAAGCTCTGGAGGAGGTCTGTGAGATTGTAGAGGAGTCCTGGGCAAAAACAAGTTCTGGAAAAGTGGGGATGGGGAAAGGCTAGACAAAGCAATAACAATTATTGGCTGGAATAAAAGGTTAGGAATCTCAAGGGAAACGATGTAAAAAAAGTAAGGATAAATGCCATATTATAACTAGGACAACTGGGTGGTGAATAGAGTATTGGGCATGGAGTCAGGAAGACTCATTTATCTGAGTTTAAACCTTGCTCCAGAAACTGTGATTCTGGGCAAGTCACTTAACCCGGTTTACCTCGGTTTCCTCATTTGTAAAATGAGTTGGAGAAGGAAATGGCAAACCATTCTTGTATCTTTCTTAAATCAAGAAAATCAAAAGCCAAAAAACAAAACCCTCAAATGGGATTAAGAAGTGGACACAACAGAAAAATCACCGAATAACAAAACCTTCAAAACAAAGTTATCAAGTACTAGTTAACTAATTGAAACGTTGATCGATGGAACACATCATAAAGATTGGAGTGAAATGGATTCCTATTTATGGGGGAAGAAGGGCTGAATATAGTGGAATATGATTTTTGGTAATAAAAGACATGAAAAGTTTAGAGAAACATGGCAAATGAAAGGAAGTAAGCAGAACAATGAGAAGTTGGACAGTGACTATAATAATATTAAGGGAAACAACATTGAGAGGCATTAGAAAGCTGAACAATGCAGAGACATTCAGGGGCCTGAAGCTGAATTAGGAAAAGAGATAGCTAGAAGTTAGGATGAGGACCATTATTGTCAGACGTGGCCAATGTTGTTGGTTTATCCAGTTTTATTTGAGAAGCAGCATGGCATAATAGAGTATTGGGCTCAGTATCAGGGAAACCTGGGTTCCTGTATTTGACATTACTTGTGTGACTGGGTGAGTCACAATCTCTCTGTGCCTCAGTTTATTGATTTATAAAAAGGATTTGATAATTGTAGTTTCTCTGTCAGATTTCTGTGAGGATCAAGTGAGATGCTATGGAAAACATTTTGCAAAAAGGGTGATAAAATAATCTCATTAGGCACTATTTAATGCTTTTTTGTTACAAGAGAAAATTCTTTTCATTATTGAGAAACACTGATTTTTTTTAAAAGGAGATCAAAACATTTATTTCGTAAAAAGAAAAAAATATGTTAACATGCTTGTGGAAGATTAATGAGGGGACAGCTTGAGACCTATTAGATATGAAATTTTTCTTATAAAATAGTTAAAAGGAATTAACTGAGTGGAATTGTTTTTATTATGATGCTTATGTTTAAAACATGTTTAAAATCATATTTTGCTTCTTTGGCATTGTTGCTTTAAACAAAGGTTTGAGCTGGTGTTATTTAAGATACCTACTCTGTGTTAAGATTCAGAGCACATACACATTTTATAACCCTATTTATAACAAAAATACCCAATATCCGTCAAGAAATATATTAAGTAGAGCAAAGAGGATTTGACTGGATCTCAGTTCAGAAATACACATTTTGAAGTACTGGGTTTAGAACTGTGTGAGAGATAAATCTTTGTTGCTTTGTTGCTTTTCATTTCTTTGCCTGTGGAGGAAAATAAAAGGGTCAGATTAGTTTAACTTTTAATATATGAATTCATTTCTGTATGTTTATTGAAATCCACTGAAGTCCACAATACTCTGTGTGTCAATTAAATATATTTAAATGCCTACAACATGCTAGGCAGCCAGGCACTCTGCTAAGTGATAGCTACTTATCCCTAAAAGAGATAAGGGGTCTCAGCATGTGCCCTGGCCATAATATTATCATGCTTCCAGTCATCTAGGTGTCATTGTGGACTGCTCACTCTTTTTTAACCCCATATCCAACCAGTGACAAATCCTGTGGATTATTCCTTCATAATGTCTTCTGTATACACTTCCTTCTCTTCTTTGACACAGGTAGGTGCAGGCATCTCAAGTCTAGATTATTGCAATAGCCTTCTCATATGCCTCCCTGCTTCAAGTTTTTCCTCCCTACAATTTTTTGTCCACTGGCTTGTCAAAATAGTCTTCCTAAGGTGCAAGTCTCACTATGTCACTTCCTATTCACTTAATTCTGGGAATTCCCTATTACCTTCAGGATCAAAAATAACTTGTTTTGTTTGATATTCAAAACCTTTCATAATGTGGCTCCTTCCAATCTTTTTAGTTTTCTTAAACCTTACTCACCTCTATGTATCCTTTGACCCTGGCCTCCTTGCTGTTCTTTGCGCAAGATATTTCACTTCCCCATACTAGTCATTTTCACTGGCTGTCCCTTCCTCTTGGAATACTCTCTCTCCTTGACTCATATCTTGGCTTCCCTGGCTTTTTTCTTTTTTAATATTTATTTAAAACTGAATACAAAATAAGAAAAATAAAAGGCAAAAAAGGAAAACAAAACAAAATCCCCAAACATCGTCAATGTGCCCAGCAGAACATTAGGGAGGATTCAAAATACATAACAATAAATTTCAAGAAAGCATATATAATAACAAATTATATTAATGACCGTCCATCTTTGCTTTCTTGTAGATTATTCTTTTATTCTTTGCTGTGTGCTTTTTATTTTATTCTTTTTTTTCCTCTTTCATCTCCCCTAACTCCCCCAAGAAGGCTATAGTTAAGCACAGACAAATATATATGTATATATATATATATGTATATATATATATATATATATATATATACATACACACACATACATATATATTCACACCCATCCATGTACCCATCCACATACATATCTATATACATATATATACATATGCATGTACTCATATGTAAATCTGTATGTGTAGATTTCTCTCTTGATTGAATCTTTGTTTAACCTTGATTACTTATCCTATTTTTGAAAAAAAAAATACATTCTACTCCTGATCATTTTTAGTGTTTGTGTATCTCTCTTATTTCCTATTCTGACTTTTTTCAAGTTCCTGATAAAAATCTCTCCTTCAAGAAGCTTTTCCCAGTCTCCCTTAGCTCTAGTCCTTTTCCTCTTGAAATTAGCTACAATTTATCCCTCTATGCAGTGTGTATTTACCTAATTTTTTTTACATTATTCTGTGAACTTCTGGAGAGCACAGATGATGATGATAATGATGATTAGCTTTTCATTGTATGCCCAATGCCTGGAACATTGTATGTGCTTAATAAATGTTTTCGGATTGGCTTCTCTCTGTGGGCCACATGTGCTCTGGTTCAGCACTTTACCACTTGTGTATAACATTAAAAAAAAAAAAAACAAAACCTAATGCAAGAGGGCTTTTTGAGGGGTTGTGGGACAGGAGACACTAGCTGCTGGAGAAATCAGGGAAAACCTCATAGAAGAAATTCCATTTGAACTGAACTTTGTAGGAGGTTAGGCATTCTGACAGAAGAGAAAGTGTTTCCCAGGCTTGGGAGGCAGCTACATGTAAGGAACAACAAGAAGTTCAGTTTGGCTGAATCAAAGGGAGAAATGTGTAATAGACTGGAAAGGTTTGTTAGACTCAGATTGTGAAAAGCTTTCAATGCCAAACAAAGAAGTTTGCATTTGATTGTAGGGAGCCTATCTTTAGAGTCTCTTAGTGGTTAGTGCTTATTTCCTTTCCAAATTGCCTTGAAATAATTTATTTGTGTACATGTAGAATATACACTTAACATGTACATGCCCTGGTATTAGAATATATATGCCTTGAAGGCAGAGATTACCACTAATGTAAGATATAATGATTTGCCTATGGGCTCATAGACACTTTGTGTCATAGGAAAGACATGAATTGAAGCTTTCGTGACAGGTCCTTTATCCTCTATTCTCTATCTGCCTTTGACTCCACACATGTAAGCACAGGTAACACATGTAACATACAACATATATTATGTTAATGCAATATACAACAAATATTAAATTGAATTTGGTGGCAAAAGAATGGCATGTGTGATTGCTATATTATGGTACTTTTGATTTGATTACAATATATCACAGGACCTTTAACCTCTCTTGGCTCTAAATGACTGGGACCGGGGAAGTTCTTTTCTTGACATGAAGACAAAGATCTGTTAGTATAGGGTAATTCGTTAGCTATAGAAATAGCCTTAGACTTTGAACTCTGTGTGCTGAGTTAGGAAAGAGGCTGTATACTTAACTAATAGTTTCTAGTGGATTCAGGTTGAAGTACAAGTTTGGACCAGTGGTTTCTCTCCAACTTCTTAAATTCAAGGTAATATTTATATAGAAGAGATCATTGTACCATACTGGAAAGTGGAATATATGTACTGCCCTTAGGATTTAATGTTAGTATCGAAGGCTTTATTTCATTAAAAATTCAATGTAAGTTAACATTATGAAATGACTGCTTTTTTTTTTCAAAATTATGCTGCAGGCATAGGGGGTTGAATCAGTAAATTGAACTTTCCCTTTATCTCTCTTTTGGCTAATGGTTTCTATGGAAAATGATGGATTGATTTCTTTCTCAAATGTTGCTTTAGGGTTTAGAGACCTTATAGGTCATGTTTCAGCTTACAACAAATTTTTATAGTTCAAATATAAATTACATTAAATGTGGATTTTGAAATGGAGTTTAAGGTTAAGTAAAGTTCCAACTTTTTAGACAATTTATAGTCACATAGGCAGTGGTAACAACAGTGATGAAGGCTGCTTAAAATGGAACATAGTAGTAGCACACACTCAACTTCTAGGGTGTGAAGTGAATAGATGTTTATTAAATATTTGTTGACTAATAGAATTAAATATTGGTTTAGTTGTTGAAAATAACATTTCACCTACATGTTATCAAAGAACTCATCCCCTTCAGCACTCATAGGTATATAAATTTAAGACAGATATCAGAGGCCATTAAGTCCAGCAATCTCATTTTATAAATGAGGAACCTAAGGCTCAGGGAGGTTAAGATCACAAGTATGGTACATATCAGTGGCAAGATCTGAACTCAGGTCCTCTGACAAGAAGACCATGGCTATTTCCACAATACCAAAATATATCTCCCTTGAATAAAATTGTTATATCTGAAAGTGTTTGTAAGTGAACTACAAGTAATACAAAGTCTGCTTACCTCTTTTTTCGACTAACAGCCGTGTAACCTACGGCAGAGACAAACAAGATGGCAAGCACCCCTGTAACCACAGCCAAGCCAATGGCAGCTTTTTGAAAAGCACCTGCCCTCCAAGTCTCATCTCCTGTTACCAAATTGGAAAAGGTTATTTGCAGTTAGTTTTTGAAATATTTGTTCCCTCTGTTCAGGGCCCCCAAGAAAGCCATAGTCAGTTATTATTTAATATTAATTATTGAAAAACATTCTATCCTAAATCTAAGCAAAATCTATTTTGTTATAAATGGATCCAGGAAAATTACCCTTTCTTTCCTTATGTGCAACATACTACAGTAGGATCTTTATAGGGCTTGTATCTTGAATGGGAAAAAATAACTATTTTACTGTGTAAAATAACCTGTCTATTCAAGAGTGATATTGTTCATCTAGGAAAGATATTGCTTGATTCTTTTAAATCACACATAGATCTCTGCCCAGATGTCAAGCTAAGTACCCTAGAGTTAGGGATTTTCAGAGCTCTATTTTTCAGCAGTAAATGAAATTATGAAGCTTCTGATTTCACCTCAAAGAACCACTTTTTAATCTTGGGAAGCAACCACCAAACTTCTGGACACATGAATTTTTCAGGAGGCAGATGGATTTTTTAGAAGAGAAATTACAGAGCAGTCTACCTTTTTCTATTACTCTCTGGGTAGCTCAGGGCATAGACAAGGATTATTCCTTGGCTTCTTGTTTTAAAATGTCTCCTACAAAAGTGACTCTCCCGGCTCTAATGGAACATGGAGGGATTATAAGCTTAAGAGATGTTGAAGAATTTCAGTCATCCTACAGAAGTTTTAGGAAACACAATTGTGCTTAATTTTTTTTTATTAAAGTAGATTCTCTGCAGATTCACTTGGCTGCTAGTTTATGTCTTACCTGACTCTTGATTGAAAGTGTCCACAAGCATGTCCTGTGTAACTGTCAGAGACCCATTGTGAGGTTCTGGTGTTACTCCTAGGAGTTTACACATCAGTGGGTAAATGTGAATGCTGTCAAAAGGCTCTGCCAGATGATTCTTCTTGAAATCAGGTCCAAATGCTCTGAAAATCATTTTCATGTCCATATCTGCATTATCAAAACCATGATCCCCTTTGTTGACATATAGTATGAACCGCTAGGAAAGAGTCAATAGAGGTTATAATTCTATGAAGTGAAAGCATATTATCATTCATCTATGGTGTTTGTTTAATATCTTACAACTTTTCAGAGTCATAATATCTCCACAAAACTAAGCTACAATGATTTTCCCCTCTCTCTGGGATGAAGATATCCAGAAACAAAATTTCTATAATTTTGGGACAGAGAAAAATGTGTTCATTTGAAAAAGCTTGAGGGGATTAGAGGAACAAAGTATACTTCCTGTAATATGAAGGCCAAGAATGACTGCTTAGGGCGGCCATTGATGCTGATTGTTTCAACTTTTCCTTGATTCTTTTTACACACACATCAACAAGCAATCCAAATCATAATTTTCCAATAATACTGAAACACTATTTGTCTTTTACCATAATTAATAAAAAATTTCACCATCCAGAAAGTAGTGTCCCACACATAACAAAAAATCTGATTTGATAAATACAGAAAGATTAGACCTATGCAATCTAAACCATGGGTTATTTTGATGGCTATTTTTTAATCAACTATTCAGTGGAAGGCACAGTTCTGCAAAGATGAAACAAAAAGCAGTTCCAATATGATAACAGCTCATACATAATCAACCAGAGCTTTAGGGTAGTCTTGATAATTCAGAAAAGGCTAAAAAGCTACTTTGATTTGTTTTGCTTTGTGTCAGTAATATTTTTGTGTTATAGAGTTGCATCTTTGCTATTCTAACCTATGAACTTTTTCTGTCCTACAGTTTTGGATTATTGATTTCTCTTTAGTGTAGATGAATGTATTCTCTCTGGAAATTATTCTGTACATATTTTGAATCAATTTTATTTTTATGTGATATTCCTGCTTAGACTCTTCCTATCTTCCAATAGAATTAAAATTCCCCAAAGGAAGGGATTACTGTTTTTTTGTCTTTATATCACTCAATGTCTAGCATTGTATTTGGCACACAGTAAGCATTTAATAAATACTTATTATTGTTAAAAGAAACTTAAGCCCTTGTGATAAAATGCTTCAGTTTAAATACAAAAATACTGATTATTTTGAAGAGCTCTTGAAGGAGAAGGTATTCTTTCTCTATTGCTAAAGGAATTTAAAAGATTTCCTAGAAACAAGACTGATTTTTGGATTGCACAGTAGAACTATGATTATCCAAAACCCCCCTAACCTAAACTATCAATTAACTGGAATTTTAAAATGTTTTTTTAGAGGAACAAATAACAATAAAATAAATTGGTGTGGAAGGTTTAAACTGAATTCAACCCAAAGTCTTAAACTTTTAGATCCATGATCCATTACATGAAAATGGTTTGATGATTCTAAGGCAATGTGAAATCCATAGTTCTCAAGAAAGGACAAAATTATTTATCCTATATGATAGGCAAAGAAATCAACATCTGTTTAGAAACTTTTTTTTTTATCAAGAAGGACTGAAGAAAAGGGTACTTTCAGCCTAATTTTTAGCTAACCAGAAAATATTAATCAGAATACTACATTTTATTAAGTATTTTGGTCAATCATATTTACTATGTGGCACAGTGGAAAGAATACTGAATTTGGAGTCAGAACATCTGGGTTCTTATTTACTTTCTATGTAATTTTTGGTAAGACACTTCACTCCATCAGGTCTCAGTTTCTTTCTCTGTAAAATAAGGGGGTTATACTAGAGGGTCTTCAAATGATCCTTCTACCTCTAAACCTATCATTTAGAAATCAGTTGCCATTTTCCTCCGATGATTATAGTGAACGTTAAATGATATCATTCCTTTCCTGATCATTTAGAAATATAACACACACACACACAAACACACACACACACAGAGTCTATAAATTGCCTTAAATGACTGAACAACAGCAACAATAACTAAATTGCCTAAATGACTGCTGAATATCATGGCTTCCCAGACCCAGCACATCTTCAAGGATAGTATTAAAATGACTACAATTTCTGGAATTGAAAAGTGTCTTCTAGAATGTATTATTGAACACATTGGGCACATTCCCACCTGCACCACCAGGCCACAGTTCTATCATTTGCCCTCTCAATCCTGACTACAGCCAATCATCATACATATTCATAGGTATTTCTAGCCCATGAAAACAGTTGCAATTTTAGTTTTAAATCTAGATCAGTGGGCAAAAGTTCTCTGGGTTATCTGTGAACTAATCCTTTGTGAACAAGGGATGGTCAGTAAGGGAGGTTTGAAATACTTCATTTCAGAAACCTGGTAAATATGGCAACTATTTTTCAAGGGAAACTGGAACGCTGGGCAGTGGATAGATAGTAAACTAGACTTACATTAGGAAGACCAATATTTATGTCCTACCTCAGAAATTTAACAGTTCTGTGACTCTGAGCAAGTCATATTACCTTTTGGCCTCAGTTTCCTTATCTGTAAAATGAGAAAAATCAGAACATCTCTGCCTCAAGGTTTTTGGCTCAAATGAGATGCTATATAATTAAATGCTTTACAAACCATAAAACACTCTGTAAGAAGAGCTATTACTAGTAAGGATGGCAGCTTTTAGAATCATAGATAAAGGGATAGGGAAGGATTCTAGAGACCGTTTAAGTCCAACCCCTTCATGTTACAGATGAGAAGAGTGAGGTCCAGACAATCATATTTAAGTATAGTCATTATACAAACACATAATTATGTATGTTTATGTATATGCATATACATATGTATGTATATATATATGCATATATATATCAACAAATTTTGACTTTATATTTTTGTTTGGATATATCTCTGTTCGTATGTTTATTTCTGGCATAAATTATCAGGAGGGAACTGTCATGTGGTGAATAAAAGGTAAGTCTTGGCTTTAGGAAGACCTGAATCTAAGCCCTGTCTCTGACATATATGGCCTGGGTGACCATTACTCAATCAATAATAGTGCTTACTATGTGCTAGGTAAGATGACATTATATACCATGATGAAATAATCTATGGTCATAAGAAGTTTACATTTTCTTTAGGAAAATAACTTCTATCTATCTATCTACCTACTTATATCATTGGCGAATCATATGATAGATAGAAATTATTTCCCAGGTTGCTCCTCCCAATATAAAATAAATTCTTTTATATCAAGAACTCATTCTTGGTCATCTTTGTGCCTAGCAGATAATAATAGCTTCTTAAAATTTTTAAAATTGAGATCAATTTACCCACAAATCCATATATTTTAGAACAAACTTACCCCATTAACACTATAGCCAGGATCACCATAAAGCAAGATGGGTAGAATACGGCTGTGTTTGGCAAAATGGAAATGTTCTGGAAACTCGTCTTTCTTGTATACCTTTAAGTGAGGATGTGCATTTTTTAATGCATTGTAAATGTCTTCCTCTTTCCCTGGCTTGGGAAGAATCATACCGAAACCACCATAATCCAGTATATCAAATTTCACCAAATCTTTGAAGTTAATGAAATTTGACAGCAAGATCTCTGTGACATTAGGCTTTTTCTTCACGGTGGTCATTCCATGATCTGATGTAATAATGACATTGAGGTTGTCCTTTAAGCCATTCTTTTCAATGGCTTCTACTAAGTAACCAATAGTCCTATCAATTTGCTGGATAATAATTCTTCTATTTTCTGTTTCAGGGCCTTTCATATGTCCAACATGGTCAGGTTCTCCATAGTAAAGGGTTACAAAATCAAAATTTTCCTTGGTGAACCAGTTCATGACAATGTCAATATTTTCCCTCCATTCAGTCTCATTGTCATCAGGATGGGTAAAGGACTCCAAAAGAGATCTATGCACAGCTTCCCCACTGTAGTTTGCACCTCCCCCTGGAAAGTGGAACGAAGCGGTTTTCCTTCCCTAAAAATCAGAAGAGATGATTTTGAACATAATTTGAAAGGAATATTTTAAATGACTTATTCAAAAGAATCAAAATTTTAGTTATTGGCTCTTCACTATAAAATTGCTCAGTGTAAAAGCATTTGGGCGTCATTAGGAATATCCTTTGGGATGATGTCTACAACAGAACATACAGACAAGTTATTGATGGAATATGATTTTATAATCCTTCTATTTTTAAACTCTCCCTAGGCTGTTTATACTATATACATTGCAAGAATTTGGTTGGTCTTCTGCCTAACTAAGCCATAAAAGCTTACTTACTTTCTTTCTTTCTTTCTTTTTTTTATTTATTTTTATTAAAGCTTTTTATTTGTATAACATATGTATGGGTAGTTCCCCAGCATTGATCTTTACAAAGCTCTCCATTACAACTTTTACCCCCAGTTCCCTCCCCTCCCCTAGATGGCAGGAAGTCCACTACAAGTCAATAATACTGAAATACTTGACAAGTTGTGCAAGAAAAATCCTATCTACAAGAAAAAAAAAGAAAATCAGAGAAAGGCAACACAATGCAAGCAAACATCAATAGAGATCATGAAAATGTTATGTTGTGGTCCATATTTCATGTCCCTCTCTCAAGGTGTATATGGTTTTCTTCAGTGAACAATTGGAACTAGTTTGAGACAATTCTTTGTTGCAGAGAGCCATGCCCATCAGAATTGATCATCATGTAATATTGTTGTTGCTGTGTATAATGATTTCCTGGTTCTTCTTGTTTCACTCAGCATCAGTTCATGCAAGTCTCTCCAGGCCTCTCTGAAATCGTCCTGCTGGTCGTTTCTTACAGAGCAATAATATTCCATAACATTCATATACCACAATTTATTCAGCCATTCTCCAATTGATGGGCATCCATTCAGTTTCCAGTTTCTAGCCACTACAAAAAGGGCTGGCACAAACATTCTTGCTCATGTGGGTCCCTTTCCCTCCTCTAAGATCTCTTTGGGATATAAGCCCAATAGAAACACTGCTGGCTCAAAGGGTATGCACAGTTTGATAACTTTTTGAGCGTAGCTCCAAATTGCTGTCCAGAATGGTTGGATCTGTTCACAGTTCCACCAACAATGTATCAGAGTCCCAGTTTTCCCACATCCCCTCCAACATTCATCGTTATCTTTTCCTGTCATTTTAGCCAATCTGACAGGTGTGTAGTGGTACCTCAGAGTTGTCTTAATTTGCATTTCTTTTTTTTTATTAAAAGCTTTTTATTTACAAAACATATGAGTGATTTTTCTACATTGACCTTTGCAAAAAACTTTTTTTTCCAAGCTTTTCTCCTCCTTCTCCCCCACCCCCACCCCTAGATGACAGGTAATCTAATACATGCTAAATATGATAAATTATATGACAAATCCAATATATGTATACATATCTATACAGTTATCTTACTGCACAAGAAACATCAGATCTAGAAAGAGAAGAAGAAAAAAAAAACAACCTAAGAAGGAAAACAAAATGCATGGAAATATTCACAGAAAGCGATAAAATGCTGTGTTGTGGTCTACACTCAGGTCCCTCAGGCCTCTCTCTGGATGTATATGACTATCTTCATCGCTGAACAATAGGAACTGGTTTGAATCACATCATTGTTGAAGAGAATCATGTCCATCAGAATTGATCATCATATAGTCTTGTTGCTGTGTATAATGTTCTCCTGGTTCTGCTGATTTCACTCAGCATCAGTTTATGCAAGTCTCTCCAGGCCTCTCTGAAATCATCCTGCTGGTCGTTTCTTACAGATTAATTTGCATTTCTCTGATCAATAGTGATTTGGAGCAACTTTTCATATGACTAGAGATGGTTTTAATTTCATCATCTGAAAATTGTCTGTTCATAACCCTTGACCACTTATCTATTGAAGAGTGGCTTGAATTCTTATATATATTAGACAATTCACTATATATTTTAGAAATGAGGCCTTTATCAGAACCATTAAATGTAAAGATGATTTCCCAATTTGATGCTTCCCTCCTAATCTTGTCTATTAGTTTTATTTGTACAGAAACTTTTTAACTTAATATAATCAAAATTATCCATCTGGTGTTCAATTAGGAGTTCCAGATCTTCTTTGGACATAAATTTATTTCATCTCCAGAGGTCTGAGAGGTAAACTATATTACGTTCCTCTAATTTGCTTACAAAATCACTCTTTATATCTAGATCTTGAACCCATTTAGATCTTATCTTGGTATGTGGTGTTAGGTATGGGTCAAGCCCTAATTTCTTCCATACTAGTTTCCAATTTTCCCAGCAGTTTTTGCCGAATAATGAGTACTTATCCCAAAAGCTTGGGTCTTTGGGTTTATCAAACACTAAATTGTTAAGGTTATTGCCTAGATTGTTCTAATAACCTATCATGTGGCACTGATCGACTGCTCTATTTCTTAGCCAGTACCAAACGGTTTTGATGACCGCTGCTTTATAATATAGTTTTAGATCTGGTACAGCAAGGCTACCTTCATCTGCTTTTTTTTTCATTAATCCCCTTGAAATCCTTGATCTTTTGTTCGTCCAAATGAACTTTGCTACTATTTTTTCTAGATCTGTAAAATAATTTCTTGGGAGTTTGATTGGTATGGCACTAAATAAGTAGATTAGTTTGGGTAGTATTGTCATTTTTATTATGTTTACTCTGCCTACCCATGAGCACTTAATGTTTTTCCAATTGATTAGGTCTGATTTTATTTGTGTGGAAAGTGTTTTGTAGTTTAGTTCGTACAGTTTCTGACTTTTCCTTGGCAGATAGATTCCCAAATATTTTATCCTATCATCTGTTATTTGGAATGGAATTTCTTTTTGTATCTCTTGCTGCTGAATTTTGTTGGTAATATATAAAAATGCTGATGATTTATGTGGATTAATTTTGAATCCTGTAACTTTACTAAAGTTGTGGATTGTATCTAGTAGTTTTTAGTTGAGTTTCTAGGGTTCTCTAAGTATACCATCATGTCATCTGCAAAGAGTGATAATTTGGTTTCGTCATTACCTACTCTAATTCCTTTTATCTCTTTTTCTTCTCTTATTGCTAAAGCTAACATTTCTAATACAATATTAAATAGTAATGGTGACAGTGGGCAGCCTTGTTTCACTCCTGATCTTATTGGGAATGGTTTTAGTTTGTCTCCATTACATATGATGCTTGCTGATGGTTTTAAATAGATGCTACTGATCATTTTAAGGAAAAGCCCATTTATTCCTATACTCTCTAGTGTTTTTAATAGGAAAGGGTGTTGGATTTTATCAAATGCTTTTTCTGCATCTATTGAGATAATCATATGGTTTTTGTTAGTTTGGTTGTTAATATAATTAATTATGCTGATAGTTTTCCTAATATTGAACCAGCCCTGCATCCCTGGTATAAATCCTACTTGGTCATAGTGTACTATCCTGGGGATGACTTTCTGTAATCTCATTGCTAATATCTTATTTAAAATTTTTGCATCAATATTCATTAGGGAAATTGGTCTATAATTTTCTTTCTCTGTTTTCACCCTACCTGGGTTAGCTATCAGCACCATATCGGTCTCATAGAAGGAATTTGGCAGTATACCTTCTGTCCCTATTTTCTCAAATAGTTTGTATAGTATTGGAATTAATTGTTCTTTGAATGTTTGGTAGAATTCACATGTAAATCCATCTGGCCCTGGAGATTTTTTCTTAGGGAGTTGATTAATAGCTTGTTCTATTTCTTTTTCTAATATGGGGCTATTTAAATAATTTATATCCTCCTCTGTTAATCTGGGCAATCTATATTTTTGTAGATATTCCTCCATTTCATTTAGATTATCAAACTTACTGGCATAAAGTTGGGCAAAGTAACTCCTAATTATTGCTCTAATTTCTTCTTCATTGGAGGAAAGTTCTCCCTTATCATTCTTGAGACTAACAATTTGATTTTCCTCTTTCCTTTTTCTTATCAAATTAACTAAAGGCTTATCTATTTTGTTGGTTTTTTCATAGAACCAACTCTTAGTTTTATTTATTAGTTCAATAGTTTTCTTATTTTCAATTTTATTAATTTCTCCTTTTATTTTTAGAATTTCCAATTTGGTATTTAATTGAGGGTTTTTAATTTGTTCTTTTTCTAGTTTTTTTTTAAATAATAAGCCCAATTCGTTTATGCTTTCTTTCTCTATTTTATGTAAGTAAGCATCTAGAGATATAAAATTGCCCCTTATAACCGCTTTGGCCATATCCCACAAATTTTGGTATGTTGTCTCCTTATTGCCATTCTCCTGGATGAAATTATTGATTGTGTCTATGATTTGCTCTTTCACCCATTCATTCTTCAGGATTAGATTATTTAATTTCCAATTAATTTTTGGTTGATTTTCTCCTGGCCTTATATTGCATGTGATTTTTATTGCATCATGATCTGAAAAAGATGCATTTACTATTTCTGCCTTTCTGCATTTGATTTTGAGGTTTTTATGCCCTAACACATGGTCAATTTTTGTATAGGTTCCATGGACTGCTGAGAAAAAAGTAAACTCCCTACTATCTCCATTCAACTTTCTCCATAGATCTATCATACCTAACTTTTCTAACAATTGGTTTATCTCCCTAGTTTCTTTCTTGTTTATTTTGTGGTTTGATTTATCTAATTTTGAGAGAGCAAGGTTGACAGTTTGGCTGTCTATTTCTTCTTGCATCTCTCTTAATTTCTCTCCTAGGAATTTGGATGCTATTGCACTTGGTGCGTATATATATTTAGTATTGATATTGGTACATTATCTATGGTACCCTTTAATAAAATATAGTTTCCTTCCTTATCTCTTTTGATTAGATCTATCTTGGCTTTTACTTGATCTGAGATAAGGATTGCTACCCCTGCTTTTTTTTTTTGTTCACCTGAAG
>JAJPUD010000766.1:240357-259037 GCA_023553655.1 Myrmecobius fasciatus | reverse complement strand
GATCTGAGATAAGGATTGCTACCCCTGCTTTTTTTTTTTTGTTCACCTGAAGCATAATAGGTTCTGCTCCAGCCTTTTACCTTCATCCTATATGTGTCACTATGTTTTAGATGTGTTTCTTGTAGACAACATATTGTGGGATTCTGGTTTTTAATCCAGTCTGCTATCTGCTTCCGCTTTATGGGAGAGTTCATCCCATTCACATTCACAGTTAGAATAACTAATTCTTCATTTCCTGCCATCTTATTTACCCAAGTTATGTTTTCCCCTTTCCCCTTTCTCCCTTCCCCCCTCCTCAGTCCTTTGCTTTTGATGACCCCCTCTCCCAAACAATCCACCATCCTTTAGATCCCCTCCCCCTTTTTTAACTCCTTTCCCTTGATTCTTCTATTTTCCCTTCTAATAGTTTATCCCTTTCTTTTTCCTCCTTTCCCTCCCACTTCCCTCTAGCAACAGACAAGTTTCTATGTCAAATCAAGTGTCTGATATACACTTTTAGAAACCAACCTGATGAGAGTAAGATTTACACAATGCTCATCTCCCTCCCCTCTTTCTCTCAATTATATTAGGTTTTCTTTGCCTCTTCAAGAGATTTTACCTTGTTTTTAACCTCCTTTTTTTTAGATCTTATTTTACCATTTTTTCCCTCTTTTCCCAGTGTGACAACCTTTCCCCCTCTAGTTTTCTGTTTCATATTATCAAAGTAATATCTAGTTAATTATCCCCCCAAACTTTAAGTGTCCCCATAGTAGAAATAAAGTTCTCAAGAGTCCTTTCCTTTTTACCTTTTTATGCTTCTCTTGAGTTCTGTGTTTGGAGGTCGAATTTCTTGTTCAGATCTGGTCTTTTCATTAGAAATAGGTGAAATTCACCTATATCATTGAATGACCATCTTCTTCCCTGGAGGATAATGCTCATTCTAGCTGGATAGGTTATTCTTGGCTGTAATCCAAGTTCCTTTGCCCTTCTGAATATCTGTTTCCAGGCCCTTTGATCCTTCAATGTGGAGGCTGACAGATCGTTTGTGATTCTAATTATTGATCCTCGGTATTTGAATTGTTTCTTTCTAGCTGCTAGCAGAATCTTTTCCTTGGTGTGATAGTCCTGAAATTTAGCCACGATATTCCTTGGGGTTTTAATTTTGGGATCTCTTTCAGGAGGTGATCAGTGAATTCTTTCAATGGTGATTTTGCCTTCTGATTCTACAATCTCAGGGCAGTTTTCTTTCAAGATTTCCTGGAAGATAGTGTTTAGATTCTTTTTTTCATCATGGCTTTCAGGAAGTCCAATAATCCTTAGATTGGCTCTCCTAGATCTATTTTCCAAGTCAGTTGTTTTTCCTGGGAGATATTTCATATTTTCTTCTAATTTTTCATTTTTTTTTGTTTTTGTTTGACTGATTCTTGAAGTCTTATTGAGTCATTCACTTGCATTTGTTCAATTTTTATTTTTAAAGTGTTGTTTTCTTCAGTTACCTTTTTAAGCTCCTTTTGTAACTGGCCAGTTGAATTTTTTGTTCATTGCACTTTTTCCATTTCACTAATTTTATTTTTCAATAAATTGGTGTCTTTTTCATATCTCTTTTGCAGAGCATCATATCCTTCTTGCACTGATTTCAATTTATTTTGCCATTTATCCTCCAGCTCTCTTATGAGGTTCTTTATGCAATCTTCCAGAAAGGCCTTTTGAAAAGGGGACCAGTGATGGTCCTTAATAACTTTTTTTGGAGTTTTGTCTAAAGGAACCTCAGGATCTGGGGTCATCCCTTCTTTCTCTTGATAAAAGCTGTCTATGGTGAAAGCTCTCTTTTGCTTCTTCATTTTTTTTTAGACAGCATGAATGTCTCTTTAAAGTTTGGAAAAAAATGGCAGCTGAAGTTCTTTGCCCTGGGGCAATTCGGCAAATTAACTTAAGGTGCTGGGCTGGTGGGGGCTAGGACTAAGTCCGAATTACTCCTTAAACAAGGCAAGTCTGCCAGAACACCTGCCCCCAATCAGGGCAGAGTGTCCCGAGTGCCTCAGATAAACTCCAGGTGTTTGGATTTTGGAGTGTGGAGTTTCTGCCAGGATGAGCTGAGCTGAGTCCCACCCTCACTTCCGGCCTACACCGGAGTCCAGTTTATCCCTCTGTCCGAGTTAGACAAACCTGATGTGAAGTTCTTCAGAGATAGCAGCAGCAGTGTCCAAATATTTCTGGATTTGTTGACTTTAAAATCAGTTCAGAGGCTTATTTTATTGTTGATTTGAGAGAAGATCGGAGGAGGACGCAGAGAGTCACGTTTTCACTCTGCCATCTTGGCTCCGCCCCCCAGAAGTGCTTACTTTATTTCTTAGGTTTCACAAAGTTTTCATATGGGTAGTATCCTGAAGAAGTCATCTCATTATTCTTCTTGCTTCTAGGCAAAACTGCATTTGACCCATGATAAAGAGTTCTCTGTCCTATTTTTTAATGATACTTCTATTTCCTCCAGTCATTCATTCTTATTTCTTGTCTATCATTGCCACAATGATCTTTCTTATATTTGAGGCAATTGAGGTTAAGTGACTTGCCCAGGGTCACACAACTAGGGAATGTTAAGTGTCTGAGACCAGATTTGAACTCAGGTCCTCCTGACTTCAGGGCTGGTGCTCTATCCACTGAGACACCTAGCTGCCCCCCAGCCATTCTTTAAGACCTCCAGTTTCTGAATCAAAATACAACATTATATTAAACTCTTTGAGGGTATATATTATGGCCATATTTGGCCTTCTTTGGCTTTTTTTTTGGTTAGTTATAAAAATAACAAATGTAGCTTCAGAATGATAGAACCTTAAAAATGACTAAATTTAATTTAAGTGCCTACATCGTCATTAGAAGAGAACTAGAACTGTTGCTATTATTTTCTATAAGCATGAGAGGAAGCTGACACAAGTCAGCAAGCTGCCTCAAAGTCAAGTCAATAAACATTTAAAAAGGACCTACTACATGCCAGGAATTATGTTAAGTTCTGGGGATACAAAGAAAGGGGAAAAAAAGTCCTGACTCTTCAGGAGTTCATAGTTTAATAGGAAAGTCAATTTGCAAACAACTATGTACAGAAAAGATATGGACAGAATAAGATGGAAGTGGTCTCAGAGGGAAAGCATTGTGATTAAGGAGGATTTGGGAAGATTTCTTACAGATAGTGGGATTTTTTGCTGATACTTGAAGACAGGGAAGCCAGGAGGCAGAGATAAGGAGGGAAAGAGTTCTGGACATGAATGATAGCCAGTAAAAATTCCTAGAGTTGGAACATGTCAGGAAAACTTGGGTTTAAGTCCTCTCCACTGGTTATGTAATTCTGGGTAAGTCACTTAATCTCTCAATGTCCTACATAAACTCTCAAGATGCTTAAGTTACAGAGAAGGTCTTGATCCATATGGGTCAAAGGAGTTTTTTCATCTGGGCTACCTTATGCTAATGAAATTTTCTATCTTGTCCAAAAAAAGAACTAATTAAACATTACTTGATTTTCAATGATAAACAAAAGCATAGCATAAATTTCTTCCATGATATACACTGATCATTCCAATACTGCACCTGAATGCAAATTTAAAACAATCATATCAATTCCTTTTTTTTTTTTAAGAGGAACAGTTTTCTTTTTCTTTCCTATTTTTTTTCTATAGTATTAGTTTGAAGAGGCAGTGTGGTATAATGAGAATGGATAAAGGAATGGTCTTAAAGTCAGGAAAATCTAGGTTGAAGCTGTAGGATAATAAGCAGGTCATGTAATCAACCCATCAATGTTCCTAGTAATTCTCTAAAATTTCTAGTTAAAGATAAGTTGTTGATCTATGCCAGTGAAACATGTTTCTATACCATAAGTATCTTACATTGATGATTTAAATTACAGGTCTAGTCATTCCTTTCTTCCTTCAAAAAATAACTTGAAGGACATAGGTTTTTTGTAACATTTTCTACATCATTTTGTATTTGAAAATGTTGAAAAATATTTTAAAACCAAAAGCATTAATTAGGTTGAGGGTGGGGAAGGAATAAAAATGTTGTCTTTGTCTGGAAAATTGGGGAAAGAGCGGGAATTGCATATTAGAAGGAGTTGGTTATTTGAAAATTTGGCCAGTAAATGAAAGTGAAAAACTATATCTAATGCTTACAATCATTTTTTTTTCTCATTCTGAGGAAAGGCAAGGAAAACAGATTGGAAGCTATTTGTTCCCATTGCCTTAGTTGAATTGGTCTTCTGTCTACTAGTGAGAGATAATTTGCTTCCGAAATATCTTGTTTTTATTTTAATCAAAATGATGAAAGTGATTACTTAAATTCTTACTTTTGGGCAGTTGAATGCTTTAGTCTGTGTAATGTATACTGGTATCACAGAAACTGCTTCCTGATATCAGAATTTATGTTTGTTTGAGTTTCCAAAAGCCATCTAATAGGGAGTTTATGCCAATTAGCAATAAATATAAAGATTACAGTTGCTAAAGGGTAGTATATAGTGACTTTTGATATAAATTTACTTTCCCTGGATGAAGACACTGATTACGACAATAATTACTACTAGTAGTTCTTCCTCTTTCTTCTTTTGCTCCTCTTTTTCTACTCCTCCTCCTCTTCCCCTTTCTTCCTCTTTCCCCCTTTCTCTTCTTTCTCATTCTATTTCTTCTCTTATTACTCTTCCCTTCTCCTCCTTTCTTTTTTTTTACTGCTATTTTAAAATGAGTGTTGCTGATTTTTGCTTCTAAGTTCTAGAATTCTTTCCTAATAGTCAAATTGTTCAGAACAAATATGCTAATAGGATCCCTATTGGTTTTTTACTTTGTCTACCTCTCCTTTTCAGTGGTCAATGGCACTATCTTCAACACCTGCATTTTTAAAAAGTGAGACCTAAGAACAGCTTGATAATATGGAAGTGAGGCTGAGAGATTAAATAACTTGTTTAGGATTACACAGCTCATAAGTATTTGAAGTAGGATTTGAACTTGGATCCCTTCTGTTCCCAAGGCCAGTTCTCCTTTCACCACATCTAGTAGCCCCTCTTTCTGGACTGTTTGGCTCCATTTCAGTCTTCTCAAATTGAATGGGCAGTAGTAGTGAAGCTAAAGGATTGATTCCAAGATTTTTTTTAAAAAAGAGGTCAGTTCATTATTTTTAGTGCCTTATTATTCATAATAAGGAGAGGGCTTTGGCCAACATCAAGATGCATTATATAGGCATTAACAGTCTTCCAGATGAAACTTGGCATCTTCTTGCTTCCTGCTTCACTGAGTTAAGATGGGATTTTCTTGAAGATTTGGTTGTACTAGGAAATGAAAATTTGGTTGTCAGACTTCACACATAATTCAAATCCCCCCTTGCTAGTAACCTAATGCCATCATATTACTGATACTTATCAGCTGTGATTCTATTACTTAGCTTATCCCTTCTGCCCTTTTACCCTATTAAAATTCCATATAAATCTTTTGGACACAGGCAAAAGAGTCCTTTATGTCTTTATGGCTTCTGAATCTTATATCCATGGCTGGATGAGTTTCTCTAAGGATCAAGAATTTAGAACTTTGTGAAATATTCCTGCCATTCATCAAATTCTTTTCATTGTGCCTTCATTTAAAGTCTGGGCCTGCTCCAAATTAAATGCTCTCATTCTTTGTACCTGACCATTAGTAAGGTCTTGCCAGAGGATAGATTCACTTGTGTGCTGTAAATGATGGGATGTCCACTCCTAAAGGCAGTCAGGGAACTCAATCATTATTTAAACTTCATCTACCAAAGGCCCATCAATTACTATGCATCTTTACAGACTCCTGTAACATTAGTCTTATTGAGGGAAAACATTTCAGCCATATTAAAGTTTACTGCATCAGTTTCATAAAACTCATCTGGAATAGACTCTGTGAAGGGATGGATTCCTGAGGATAGAGATGATGCAAACTACTTTACCCCAGTCATGGAGGAGACTTGCCTGACAATGTGGATAGCTCTCAAAAGCCAAATTGAGACACACAGGATAATTTTTCTTAGGAGATTGACCTATGGCTATTAGTTGACACTAATTGCAGCAAATTTTTCTTTTACTCCTAAGTGAACTGGCTGTTTGCCTCTGTGGCAGAGTCTTTAGACAGTTGAGCAAGATGCAACGATTTGACATTCACCTGCCAAATGAATGGCAAGTCATCAATCCATTCTTCTCCTACCAGATCCTCTTTCTGCATAAGCACTTACAAATTCAGCAAAGAGAAAGAAAGTTTAGCATATGAGTGATGTGAAGAAGGAAAAAAAATGACAGTAAGACAAATACCAAGAATAAGACAAATGACAGAGAAGGAATTATGCCAGAGTAAAAGAACAAAGAGACCAAAGGATTTGATAGAAAATTAAGGAGAAATATTCAAGTCCCATGAAAAAGTGCAGAGGATTAAAGAATGTTATAACTGGAACATGCTATAAATCTTTTGTCCCAGCAGCTTATTTTAGGTATAAGGAAATGGAGGCAGAAAGAGGCAAAATATCTCACTTTGAGGTCACATAGTTTTCCAGAGAGATAGAGACAAGAACAGAATCTGGTTCCTTTAACTTCTGATTTGGTTTTCATTCTACTTTAGTGACATCTCTCCTATACCAAGCCCTCCTTCTTTCTTCTGATACTGCTACTTTGGGGCAGGGCTTTATGCTTGACCTTCTGATTGGTCTTTCTACCTCAGGACCCACCCTAATTCTTTCTCCATGTACCTGCTAAAGTGATCTTAAAGCTCAGGTCCCAAGATATCATTCACATATTCAGTAAAATTCAATGGTTCCCTATTACCTCCAAGATCAAATTTAAAATCCTCTCTTTGACTTTTAAAGCCCTTCATAATCTGGCATCCTTCCTACCTTTCCAGTTTTTGTTTTTGTTTTTGTTTTTTTTTGCTTTTGGCTGAGGCAATTGAGGCTAAATGATTTGCCCAGGGTCACACAGCTAGGAAGTGTTAAATATCTGAGATCAAATTTGAACTCAGGTCCTCCTGACTTCAGGGCTGGTGCTCTATGCACTGCGCCACCTAGCTGCCCCTATATCTTGTTTTACATAGGTGTTTGCATGTTGTCTGCCCCTTCTCTATTAGATTGTTAGCTCCTTAAAAGCAAGGACAATTTTTTCTATTCCCTTTATCTCCAGAGCTTTGCATAGTGCCTAGCATATAGGAGGCGCTAAACTAATGCTTGTTGACTTGGTATTTTTTCTACTGCACCATGAAGAAAGCTTGTCATGCCATATTTAAAACTTTGGGACTAATGTTTCAAGGTGCAAGTTAATTTATTTGAAGACAATGCTTGTTTCTCATTTTATGTCTTTTAGATCCAGAAATAAAGGGAAGGGGTGCAAGAAGGGGGAATCTAACATGTAGGAATGGCATGAATATGAAATGAGAGAGACTCATCTTTAGGACTTGAAACCCCCTTAGAGTCTTTACAAATGTTAGTTATCTGAGGTTGGTTCAAAAAATACCAACATGACAGTTTTTTGAAGATCAGAGGTACCAGAATCTTTTGTAGGATGATGTATAGTCAAAATTTTGGTCTTGTAACTGTTAGCAAAGTGACTGATTTCAGATCACTAGTGACTGAGAAAAACTTGCCTAACTCTGATTTCCTTCTTTTTTAGGATACAGGTGAGTAACTTCTTGATATACTTTTAGGGTATTATCATTCATGTGACAAGTCCTAGATTTTCCTCCTAAGCTGGAAACAGTTTTTTAGCTTCAAAGCTAAGGACTTTTCCCCACGAAGTCTAAAGTATGTGTTTACATTAGGAAGTAAAAAGCTTTATGTATTTGTGTTTGTGTATGTATATATGTGTGTATATACATATATATATAAATATATACATATATGTGTATGCATATTTATGTTATTGATCCATCGTTTTCTAGGAGGACCAATGTCATCATGAGGGTGATGTCTTGACTTGCTTGTGAATTTGGATTTAAGTGAAACAGAACTGCACAAAGTCATCTTCGATGTCTGACTAAGCTTTAAGTGCTCCACAATGCCAGTTTTAGCCTCTAGTGTGCAGCCACTGCAATAATTTCCTCTACCCATTTTGCCAGAGGAAGTCTTCATATGCTTGTGGTAGATAGACATCCCTCTAATTCATAGATGGGTTTGAATTCTTTTGGTTACTCTGGACATGTTTTGATCTATCTGCCAAGATAGTTTTACTGGGGTGTGGCTGTTGTATATGCTGTCATAGATGTCATTTGATATTCATTCTCCAAGAAGAACAATGACACCAAGAGGTTGCTGTTTTGACTTGCTCTTGAATTGGATATAAATAAGGCCAGTCATTTAAAGTTGTCAGTCTCTCTCCTCCAGTCATAAAAGTCCATGGGCAAGACAGAGGTTGATGGCCTAGGAGGTGGTGGGTGACCTTGTCCCTTCTAAATTAAAGTCTTTCCCAGGTCTGTTTGTCTGAGGCAAGGCCCATTCAATGACTAAAGGCTAGGTAAGAGTTGAAAGACAAAAGATAGTTCAATTGACCAACATAAAGATACCTGGGAAGGGAAGATCCTTCAGAGTTTCTGGCCAGAATAGAAAACAATTGCTATTCACACTTATTCTGTATTCTGCATGTAGGTGTTGAAGATACAAAGATGGAAAAATGACACAATCCTAGCCTCTCCCAAAGCCCATTGATATAGAACTTTTTCCTTAATGGTGGAGAGGAATGCTGTAGTCTGGGTGAGGAGTGGAGCAACGTTGGTGAGGGGAGAACATCAGTTCTCAGCCAGTCCTCCTTTGGGGACTCTTTTAAGATAGAGTTCCTTATTTGGATTCTTTAAGGCTAGTCCCCTCTGAGTCTTCCTTTGTAGCTTTTTAAGGTCAGTTCTCTCTGGGGACTCATCAAGCTTTGAATCTACTTTAGGACTCTTCAAGTGGTGAGTTGCTTGAAGAAACTCATGACTTCCAACTTCAAGAGAGAAGATGGAAGAAGCCAACCCCACTTCACGTTATTGAAGGGAAAATCTTGGGGAAAACATGAACAGAGTGAGCAGTCTCCATCATTGTCCCTATTCCTAGCTTGATAGTTTAGGAACTTTGAGGAGTTTCTTCTTGGGTGAGAACTAGGACACTCTCTGAATTGAATTACCTTGCCCCCAATGGGAGAGCTCTTCCATTTTGTACTGTCTGGTACATATTCTCCTTTGCATACCTGGTTTGATTTCTGTTTTGCTACTATTTGGATAGATGGACTTCTTTGCTATTTGCTTTGTATGCTCTTTGTGGAACTGGTATTAGGTAGGAAAAGAATCAGACCTTGGACATATCTACCCTCCCCCAAATGACAAAGTGATCAGAAGTTAGATAAGATCTGCTTATATTCCCTATACTAATAATATTTAAGGGAACAGATATAATTCTAGTCTGGTACTCCCTCTCTCTGAAGAGAACAGAATGGTCTCTCATTTCAACCTTCTGCTTCTCTTCCTGGTGGGAATGAAAGTTTCCTTTGGAGAAAGGATAGGGTGGGGTGGGGGAAAGCCTAGAGATATCTATTTTGCTTCCTTTTGAGCCACACACAAGGACACTATTCTTGTTGCACATGGATCCTCACTGTACATGTGAGACCCACATTCTACCATCTTTCCTTACATGTACAAATATAAAATATACACATGTGAGGCTAAGGATATTTCAGGTAAAGTCTAACAATCATCTATCTACATGCATACATATGTAGAATATATATAAATATACATACATATTACAAATATACATATTTCTCTCCCCAACTTCCACCCAGATTCTAAAAGCCACAGTTAGAACTCTTTGAGGGCAGGAACCACATTTTATTCATATTTATAATTCCTTCATTAGGTAGGGCAGTGTCTTGTACATAGTAAGTACTCAGTATTTGTTGCATAAAATAAATTAGTTTCAGAATACTTGAGTCATATTGAAGTCTGGCCTTTGGGTCCACTAAAAGAAATGGGATCAGTGATGTAAAGCAAGACTCACTAGGTTATTTTTTAAAACTAGAACTTATTCCTGGGATCATGGCCCAAAATGGAGTCAATCTCAAGGGAACAGGGCTATATGGTCATCATACAGTTATTGGAGTGTTCTCAGCAGTTCCCTCAATCAGATATAAGAGGTGAAGTCTCTGAGAGTTCTAGAGACTTAAACAGTACCTGCCTCTGGGCTGTGATCCAGAGAGGCAGCACACCATTGTCCCACCACTCCGACTTTTTCTGCGTGTCTTTGAAGGTGTACTTCCAGAGTGTTTCTGTGTTAAACATCATGTTGTGAATGACTCCATGATCTTCAATCCACCGACCTGGTGAGTAAAGAAGTGAAAATATTGGGATGCTGCAAAGAAGGACAAGGTTTTAGGAGATGAATGAATATACATGGTGGGTGTGAGATTGCCAGGAATTAAGAAACCTTTCTGATTGCATAAAGGCTAACAATCAAGCAGCATTTATTAAGCACTTTCCATGTCCTTAGGCTAAATACTGAGGATGCAAAAGCAAATTTACCCTAGGTATAGGAAGCTTTCTTTTAAGCCAGGAAGTCTTAACCTGGGATCCAGTAATCCACATTGGGGGCTATGGAAAGATTTCAGTGGGTCTGAGAACTTGAATAAGAAAAAAAAGCAATCTTTATTTTCACTAATTTCTAACTGAAATTCATCATTTCCTTCACATATGTGAAAACATTCTGAAAAGGGATCCATAGGTCTTACTAGATTCCCATGGGGTCCATGACACACAAAAAAGTTAAGAACATCCACTCTAGGCTTTAATATTTTGTGGAAAGCAGAGTTATTTATACTCAATCTGTGTTTCATATTGCCCATCTTTGGTCATACATGTCCTTTTTACAACACTTTATATGCAAAACATCTATGTACAGGGGTTGGGGGGAAAAGTGAGATGTTCCTTGTCATCAAGAAATGGATCTTATATTGGGTGGATGCAACATGTCCATAGATAAGTAAATGCAGGATATAGATATAAACATATATATGCATATATGAAATATAAAGTGATTTGGAGGACAACCACTAACAAATAGGAGAATCAGAAAAAAGCCTCTAGAGGGAAGTGGCATGTAAGCTGAGAACTGAAGGAAACCAAGATTTGCATAAGATGGAGGTATATTCTCAAGCCTTTGGAAAGGTATGGAGTTAGAAGATAGATGGTGTATACAAGGAACAAGTTGGCTGGAGTGGATGGAATGCTGGGCCTGGAGTCAGAAAGACTTATCTTCCTGAATTCAAGTCCAGCTTCAGATACTTACTAGCTGTGTGACCCTGATCAAGTCACTTAACCCTGCTGACCTCAATTTTCTTATCTGTAAAATTAGTTGGAGAAGGAAAAGGAAAACCATTCCAGTATCTTTGCCAAAAACACCAAATGGGGTCATGGGGAGTGAGACATGACTAAATGACAAGTAGCTCTTTAGTAAAATAGGAGCAAATAAAAACTCCTTTGATATTTAAAGCTTCTCATAACTTGGTTTTAAAATGCCTTTATAGCTTTAGTATATATTATTTCATTTCTTGCTACATTTCTTATCATCTGGTAAAAATAGGCTTTTTACTATTCTTCACACATAGTACTTAATTTCTTTTCTTTCTGTCCTCCAGACCTGGAATGCACTCTCTCCTCATTTCAACTCCATTGATTCCTTAGTCTCCTTCAACACTCAGCTCAAGCGCTATCATCTCCTTTAAGCCTTTTGTGATCTTCTGTGGCTATTTGTGTCCTTGTCCTTCTGTGTGTGAATATATGCATGTTTTCTTCTCAGAAAGAATGTAAACTTTGTAAGGACAAGGACTATTTTACTTTTGTTTTTATATTCCCATCACCTAGAATAGCGCCTGGCATATAACATGTTTATTGATAATAAATTAACTAATTCTTTGAAAATATATGTTTATTGATAAAAATCTACTAATTCTTTGAAAAACAACTAACATTAAACCTTCCAAAAATGATAGATTTTGAAAAATAATTTTAAAAGGAATATTAGATTATATACAGTTTTGGAAATTTGCCTTTTTGTCATTTTTTTCAATTCTGTACGAAGAAAAGTTTTTATTTGGGAAAATAAAAATTGGGAAGGCTACATTTCATTTGCAGCAAGGAAAAACATCTTTCATGGAGTAATATCTCCATCCTTTGATGTTTTAGAAAATAGATACCACATTTCTTTTAAATTGTGCGACTAACAGCAGATGATGTAATAAGTTTGGCTTTACTATTTCTCTTTATTTGCTCAGGTTCGCAGCATGGATCATGAAATATGAGTTTACATATCATCACCTTGTTTCAACCAGAAAATAACCAAAGGTCAACAACACATCCAGCCCAAAGGACCTGGGAGAACTTCTCTGGATGAACAATTTACATCTTAGAAACATATTTCTAGTCCTTTTAATACAAATGTAAGTACAAGTGTGGACATATTCTCCGATTGTCTTCAACTTTCCCCCTCCAATTTAGAATTTCAAATTAGCTCACTTTTTGTTGTTATTTTTCAGCCTATGGTGAGTCCCAATTTGATGACAAATTAACTTTATGAACATGAGTGCTTTGCTTTTTTCTGAGCCTATGTGCCAATCATCTATAAAGCAAAGGTGTTGACTAAATTATCTCTAAAGGGCCTTTCCCTTAGACTCTATGACTTCCCCCCTTTCCTTTTCAGATGGTAAAATAAATTGAGAGTGTGATATAGGGGTTATAGAGTTGGGCTTGGAACTAAGAAGACCCATGTTCCAAGTCTCCTTCTGACACTCTGTGACCATGAGTTAGTCACTTAGTCTGTTAATTTTCTAGGCAACTCTATTACATTATATATGTAATACTGGGGGAATGAGTCTTTAAAATGGGAATTCCTTCGACTGAATAAATAATTAATTAAACTAGCACCTTTAAGAATCTCCCAATCCCTCATTCTGAAGAGACAAGTGACTATTTTCAAAACTAGTTGCTAGGACCTTGGAACAAGGGTTCTTGTTTCCAGAACCCTCTGTCTCTGTCTTGTCTGTCTGTCTATTTTCTTCTCCCTCTCCTTCCTCCTCCCCCACCCCCTTCTCTCTGCTATTAATCTTTTAGAAAAATATTGTGACCTTAATATTCAACAAATATGCATTATGTCTATATCGATTACATCAATATCTAAATCTATACCTACTTCTCTATAGCGAACTCAATTTCATGCAATTTGTTATAAGGGAGGGCTTTTACTTAGAGGCTAAAGGTTGGTAAGTTAGTGGGTAATTATTTACGCCAAAAGGAAAAAAAGAGCAAAAATAAAACTTTTTTTTTTTAAAACAGAGGAAAACAAAAGAAAGTGCAGAGGGGATGAAAATAATTTTTGTTACCATCTTGTTTCTTTAAAAGCAGTCTCAGATTCCTGCTATCTCCATTATTCTCTGTGGTTGTGATGAATAAGCCTGATCAGGGTGAGTGGCTACAGAGAGCTTTGGAAGGGAGGAGAATGGGGTCAGAAATCACAGGGAGATAGTCTCTAAGTGCACAGATTTTGCTGTCATCTTAAATGCCTGTCAAATGGAGACTGTGAGGTTAAGTGCCAGCAAGGATTTACTCTGACGAGAGGGTTTAGGGAAGGCTATTTCATCTAAAATATATTTATATAACTACTCATTTGTCAAGGGATTAAATGCCTATACTGACTTTGCCTGAATGAAATCTGTAGCTCATTAGCCTCAGGGATAAAAAGCCTGAAGGTATAGGTATCCTGCAGCCATCTCAGAAGAACCTCCTCATTTTTAACTGTCTGTCTTTCTGACCAGCGTCAGAGTTAGAATACAGCACAGGCTTGGATGTTTTTGCTTCCTGCTTTTTTATGGTCCAACAGGATTAGAGGGACCTTGGCATCCCACTCTATACTTACTCAGATTTGGCCTTGTGTTTTAGAGGAAAGAGCTCAGGATTTGGAGTCAGAGGATCTAGCATTGTATGCTAGCTATGTTACCTACTGTACCCAGAAGGATCTGATCATTCTACTTCCCTATTCAATAAACTCCAATGACTCCTTATTATCTCCAGGAACAAATATAAATTTTTCTGCTTGGTATTTAAAGCCCTTTGCACCCTGATTCCAAACTATCTTTCCAGATGTATGACATAATGCTTTCCTTCATAAACTCTTCAGTCTGATCAAACAGTTTTCTTTCTGCTCCTCTTAGGGGGGCCACTCCATTTCCCATTTGTTGGCTGCTCTCCATGTCAGAAATGCATTCTGTTCTCCTTGACTCTTAGAATCCCTAATTTCTTTTAAGACTCAGCTTATGTCACCTTCCACATGAGGTCTTTCCTGATACTCACAGATGGTAGCTCTCACCTCACATCACTTTGTATCTTTTTTTTTTTTTTACATATATCCATTTCTTTCTCCCAGAAAAGATTGTAGATTCCTTTTTTGTTTTTGTTTTTGTTTTTTTGCATTCTTAGCTCCTTAGGCACAATGTCTGGCACATAACAGAAGCTTAATAAATGCTTGATGAATGATTGGTTGATGTTCAACTCTCCTAAATTAAGACATGTGTGACTATGGCTAAATAATTTAGCCTCTCCTGCCTTATTTCCTCATCTGTAAAATGAAGGCGTTGGATTAATTGACTTCAGGTGTGCTAGGTATTTATCCTCACAGAGCCTCAGTCTTTTCATTTGTAAACTAGGGGCATTGACTGGATGATTTTTAAGATTTATGCTAGGTCTAATATGATTTGGAGAAATGAAAATGAATAAGGCCTATGAAGAAGTGAGCTGAGGTACAGTTTGGCTTATGATTGTTAGGGATGCTAATTAATAGTTTGTGTGGAAAGTAGGAGATTGTAGCAGGAATAATATAGCTAGAATCATATAGTTTTTTCAGATGAAAAGATTGAGCCCCAGTGACCTGAGACCACTTCTCCAGGGACATACAAAGGGGTTCTAGGTGAAGCTTGAACCCAGGTTTCCTGATGTATGACAATATGCTGTTTCTACTGAATTAGCATGCCTGCTCTTAGGCCACCTGGCCCATTGTGATGCATGTAGGAACTATTGCAGTTTCCTTTTCTTTATCATGATGTTTGTGTTGTTTATTCCTTAGAGAATAAGCAGAAAAATCTTTTATCCTAGTAGCATCTTTGAGCTTCTCTTCTCTCTCTTTCTCCTTCTCCCTCCCAAGGCCTAGGGCAAGCCCTGTGATATGAATTCAGTTAAGTGACATGAGTATTAACCCAGAGGCTGAACAGAAAAGAAGGTTTTATGGAGCAAATTGGATGATTCTTTAAAATTGCTGACATCCCTTTTGATTGTCCTACTTTCCTCTGGGGTGCTAGATCTTAAGTCACTTTGAGTTTCAGTTCCTGAGATTTAAGCCCTTTTTTCTAGAGGGGAGAGTGCAGGGCAGTCCTCGACAAGTATCAGAGGCATAGATAATCCTATCACACACCTGTCAGGTCATATATGATCCTGAGTGACTGTGCCTCTCACCCCTGGGGTAAGCTTATGTATGGGTGTTGACAGCAAAGGAGGGAAGTGGGTAAGGGAATATAAAAATGCAATTGTTCTATAGTATTTTTAAAAAATCTTTTTTTTTGCGCTTATAGCCAATGGATGTGATACCCTGAAAATATAAAAAAATCTCTTAGCAATACTATGAAGGTGTTGTCTGAGGGAACCACAAAATAGAAGAATAATGCACTAGAAACAACTGGGCAGCATGGGGCTTTTTTTTTAAGCAATGAGGCTCCAGAAAGAGTTGTGGGTCTTGAAATTTTTATTAACAGAAAGGCATTTCCAGCTAGAGTATGGGCATGTTCTAAATGTTCTAGTGTGATTATAAGCTTCTAAAAAGTTCTTAACTAGGAGCTAGTGAGATTTTAAAATTTGTTATTTTAATAACTATTTTAGTGTAATTGGTTTCTTTTGTAATCTTATGCATTTAATTTTATTCACTGAATAGTATTATTTAGAAGAATGCAGAGGCTTTGCCAGACTGCCACATATATAATAATAATAAAGGCTATGATTAAGAATCTAGAAGTTAAGAAATTTGTATTCTTATCTTGGACTTTGCCCTGACTGTGTGACCTTTAACTTCTCTGAATATTAGTTTCTTCAGTATAAAGTAGGGACTATGAAGTTTATTTCACATACTTCATAACATTAGTAGGGGAATAGGAACAAGATCTGTGATTTCACTGGTAGAGAGAACTCCCTTGTAAAAACACTTTCTCTACCACCTTCTTTTCTTTTTCTTTCTTTTTTTTGCAATGTAATTGGGGTTAGATATCTTGCCCATAATCACATAGCTATCCATTCTGCCATTTAGTTGCCTTCTTTTCCCTTAAGACTCTTGGAAAACTTCCTATGACATTGTGATGACAAGCCATTTGACCACGATCGTACAGCCTGTATTTGCCAAAAGTAGAATTTGAACCCAGGTTTTCCTGGTTCCAAAGACATCTCTTTCTAAGCCATTCACTATAGGGTGTCTCTATTGCATTGATATAATGATAATATGATCATATAGAAAGACACTTTAAGAGTTAGAGCATTATAGAAACAAGATATTTTATAACCTTTCAGACTGACAGTGTGCTTTGTGGGTAAATACCAGAATGAAACCAAAACAATTGGAATCTATAGGACTATTACCCTTGAAATACAAAATGAGACTTCTAGCTTGATGATGACAGTGATCATGATAATAATGACTACAGATTTAGATAGTATACTATGGTTACAGAAAACTTCCCTGTGAGGCAAGCCATAAAAGTGTGACTCTCCTAACTTTATAAGTAAGGAAATGGAGGCTTGGAGGAGGGTTTAAATGAATCATCTGAGGTCTTCAAGTGAGTATTGTAGCTGAAATTCACATCTAAATATTTTAACTAAGGGCAGCTAGGTGGTGCAGTGGATAGAACACCAGCCCTGAAGTCAGGAGGACCTGACTTCAAATCTGGTCTCAGACACTTAACACTTCCTATTTGTGTGACCCTGGGCAAGTTGCTTAGCTCCAAATGCCTTAGTAAAAAAAAATTAACTACCAGTGCATTTGTTTTTCATTATGCTATAGAAGATGTTAATAAAAATATGATAGACCTTTAGCCAAGGGATTCTTAACTTTTTGTATATCAAGGGACTTCATTGGGAGTCTGGTAAGCCAATGGATCTTTCTTTCTTAGAATAATGTTTTTAAATGTGTTAAAAATGCATAGAATTTCAAAGAAAACCAATTATACTGAAAACTGATGATCTAAATTTTTTTTTATTAAAACTTTTTATTTGCAAAACATATGGATGGGTAATTCTTCAACATTGACCCTTACAAAGCTTTCTGTTAAAAATGTTCCCCCCCTAATCCCCACCCCTCCACTAGATGGCAGGAAATCCACTACATGTTAATTATGTTAAAATACTTGATAAATTGAATATATGTATACATATTTCCACACTTATCATTGTTGTGCAAGAAAAATTGCATCTACAAGAAAAAAAATCAGAGAAAGGAAACACAATGCAAGCAAACATCAACAGAGAGCATGAAAATGTTATGTTGTGGTCCACATTTCACATCCCTCTCTCTGGGTGTATATGGCTTTCTTCAATGAACAATTGGAACTGGTTTGAAACATTTCATTGTTGAAGAGAGCTATGTCCATCAGAATTGATCTGATGATCAAAATATTAAAAAAAAGTTTGCCAACTCCAGGTTAAGAACCTCTTAAATAACAGATGAAAAATGAAATTCTTGGGAGGAAGGAGGAATTTTCTCTATATCATTTCCTCCGTTATTCATGGCATCGAGTAGCAGAGCTACTGGGCTAGAAGGAAGCAACCCATCTGTCAGCTGATGACAAATTTGGGCAAAGTTGAGAGATCAGGCACATATATGGATGCAAAGAGGCAGTCTTCAGGAAACTTTGAGGAGTGGTGCCTATGGTAGTAGAAAGGAGTCAGCTATCAACTCACAGGAGAGTTAGCCCTGATAATAAGCCCTCAATAAGGATTGAGCTTCAGAGAGGAGCTGACTATAGGATTCCACTTGAGAAACCCAGAAGAATATTGTTTTATGTGCAAAATCATGGGCATCCTTCTCTTGTTTATTGGTATGGCCACATTTCCTAGGTACAGCTATTTTACAGGTTATAACAACTATTGTATTGTTGCCATAAAGACTATCATGGCCTATCTCAGTGTGCCTGGGTCTAATACTTTCTCCCTATGACTTTTATTTCTTTACTTTGTTTTGAAAGTATGACTTGGGAGTTCCTTCCGGGGGTGGAGCCATGGTGGCGGAGATCAGACAGGATTCTCTGTAACCTCCTCTAACCTCCCCTCAAACCAACAAAATATGAAGCCTCTAGACTGATTCTGAAGCAAAAAAATCCACAATATCCGAAGAGCAACGCGATTCTAGAAGAAGATACTCTGGAGGAACCTCAAAACAGGTCTGTTTTAATGGGGCAGGGGGTGGCCTGCTGAACCCAGACTGCAGCACAGGGAGACCGGGGCAGGGAGCTGGAGCAGGGAGCTGGAACAGGAGTCAGAACAGGAGTGGGAGCGTTGTGCTTTTCACACACCTGGGAGTCTTCTGCGAGCCTCTTGGAACAATTTGTCCTGATTGTGGGCAGGTGGTTTGGAGGGTCTGCCTTTTGAGGGGGATAGATTGTGAACCACTGAACCCCTGATGAGCAT
>JAJPUD010000766.1:203481-235357 GCA_023553655.1 Myrmecobius fasciatus | reverse complement strand
AAAAAGAAAGTATGACTTGTAATAAAGACCACTCCATTTATACCCTCTGCACCATTTGTATATCTTCTGTTTTTTTTCTAGCTGGGATAACATGCTAGCTCCTATACCTTTTAAAAAGTTGGCTCTTTCCTCAAGTGTTATCAAAGTTTGAATTTAAAAATTATATCTGCCAAGGGTTTCTTCTCACATTCTCAGAAAGGTTTCCAGTAGTGGTAGGTTTTTGGCATGGAGCATGTTGATCAGTCCTTGGATTACCTCATCTCATGGCTCTAGATATTATGGTGAAGTTTTAGAAAGAATTGGATCTACTTTTGTGCACTGCATTCAGGAAAGATACATCTACTCTTCAGAAAAACTATGTGGTTAGAGTGGCAGAAGTAGTGGTGGACATAGTGCATTAGATGTGGTATGCAGTGGATAGAATGCTGAAAATGAAGTGAGGAGACTTGGATTTGGATCTGTCTTTTGATTCTCACTGGTCTTGTGATAACATTGAAGTCAACTAACCTTTCAGTGCTTTGGTTATCTATCTGCTTCATGAGGTCAGCAGACCAATCAATCAATAAGCATTTATAAGTAGCTACTATGTATTAGATACTGGAAATACAAATATAAAGTTGAAACAATCCCTGGCCTCAAGGAGATCATATTGATTTTGGAAATGTATATACATACACATATATGTGTATGTATAAATAAAATAAATATAAGATGTTTGAGTGAAAAGAGGAAGTGCAGGCAGTGAATAGTTTTTTTCTAGAAATTTGACTAAGAAAGAGAATTGAGAAATAGTATAATAACTTGAGTAGCTTGAGGGGTGTCTAGAGAGGAATTTTTATTTAAAAAATAAAAAATAAATGAAAATAAAATTTTTTAAATTATTTTTTACTGAACCTATTTTTATTTCATTTTATTATGAATTTATAATATCAACAAACATGAACATTGTAATATATAAAAAAGAGGATTCTATATGTAATTGTTAACTTTTGTTATGTGGTCTGTTTTTAACAGCATATTACATTGAATACAATAACAAAACTGTTCTGTTTGTCTATGTTCCCTCTGAATTCCCTTCTGTCCTCGTCTGTCTTTAAAAGTTTAACTAACTCTTCTTTTTTTCATTCTTTAATATCTATGAGTATTGACCAATGTACTTCTCCCACTAATTGAAATCCTTTCTAGTTATAAATCATTATATTTAGGCAAAACAAACACATTAGATTTGAATGTATTAATAGACAACAGGAACCAGTAGGGAGGGAGGAAGGGGGAGAGAGAGAGACAGAGAGAGACAGAGAGACAGAGAGACCAACAGAGACAGAGACAGAGAGAGACAGAGAGAGAGAAAAACAGAGACAGAAAGAGAAAGAGATAGACACAGACACAGACACAAAGAGACACAGACACACACACACAGATATCAACTAACAGATCAACCTGGGGATAATCTATTAGAGAAGATGAAAGGAGTTGGGTTCAAGATCATATTTGATAAGGAGAGGGACCACTTATCATCAGAGATTGGTGTAAAAGAAGAACAAATGGAGGATGATGCCAAAGGAGGATGAGAGGTAGAAATGGTGGGGGGGAGGGGAAGAGAGAGCTAAAGTGAATGGTTTCTATTTTCTTAGTAGAATATGAAGTGATTATCCTTGGCTAAGAGGGGAAGGGAAAGGGAGTAATTTGAGAAGTTAGAGAAGGAAAGAAGAAAAAAAATTTGGAAGAATTGATGTAAGGAATGGGATAGAAAATCAATTGGGTGCATTTTTGGTAGAGTTGTAAATGATCCAATCATTCTGGAGAGCAATTTGGAGATATACTCAAAGGGATATAAAACTGTGCATACCCTTTGATCCAGAAATACTACTAGTAGGTCTGTATCCCAAAGAGATCATAAAAAGGGAAAAGGACCCACATGTATGAAAATATTTACAGTATTTCTTTTTGTGATGGCAAAGAATTGGAAATTGAGGGATTGCCCATCAATTGGGGGATGGCTGAAGAAATTGTGATATATGAATGTAATGAAACACTACTGTGCAATAAGAAATGATGAGGAGGTGGGTTTTTAAGAAAAATCTGGGAAGATCTACATGAACTGAGTAAAGTGAATAAAACCAGGAGAACATTATACACACAGTAATAGCAACATTGTATGATGATCAACTTGGATAGCTTTAGCTCTGCTCAGCAATACAATGATCTGAGACAATTTCCAAAGAACTATGGAGACAGATTGCAGATTGGAGTATAGTTTCACTTTAATTTTTTTTCTTTCTCATGTTTTTTCTCTTTTGTTTTGCTTCTTCTTTTACATGACTAGTGTGAAAATGTTTAATATAATTGTACCTGTATAACCTATATCAGATTGTTTACTGTCTTAGGGAAGGAGGAGAGAAGGAAGAAAGGAAAAAAAATTGGAACTTAAAATCTTATAAAAGTAAATGTTGATGAGCAAAAACATTTGTGGCAGCCCTTTTTGTAGTGGCAAGAAACTGGAAACTGAATGGATACCCATCAACTGGAGAATGGCTGAATAAATTATGGTATGTGAATGTTATGGAATATTATTGTTGTGTAAGAAACGACCAGCAGGACGATTTCAGAGAGGCCTGGAGAGACTTGCATGAACTGATGCTCAGTGAAGTGAGCAGAACCAGGAGATCATTATACACAGTAACAACAAGACTATACCATGATTAATTCTGATGGACATGGCTCTCTTCAACAAAGAAATGTTTCAAACCAGTTCCAATATAGGCAATCTTTCTGTTGTTGTTTGCTTGCATTTTGTTTTCTTTCTCAGTTTTTTTTCCTTCTTGTTCCAATTTTTCTTGTGCAGCAGGATAAATGTATAAATATGTATACATATATTGGATTTAGCATATATTTTAACATATTTAACATGTATTGGACTACCTGCCATCTAAGGGAGAGGGTGGGGGAAGGAGGGGATAATTTGAAACAGAAGACTTTGCAAGTCATTGTTGAAAAATTCCCCATGCATATGTTATGTAAATAAAAAGCTTTCATAAATAAGAAATGAAAGTAAAAAAATAAAAAAAAGTAAATGTTGAGAATTAAAAAAAATCAATTAGGGAAGAGTGAAAGGATTTTCTTGGAAGGACACTGCTTTCCTATTATTTTGCTCCCAGAATCACTGAAGCTAGAGCATTGTTCTTGTGGAAGCTATGTTCACCACATCCAAAATTATGTAGCCATAGCAATTTCTTGACCTCCAGGTTAGTGGAATGAATCACCACATTGGATACGCAGAACAGAGTTTGAAGGGACCTCCAATGTCATTTGTTCTAATATAAACCTCAGAAGGAATACCCTGTCATCAATGAGTGCTAACCCAGCCTTCATTTGAGACTTCTACTGAGGAGGACTTCTCCCAGAGATACCCTATTCCTTTTTTTCTTTTTAAAATTTAGTATTTTATTTTCTCGTAGTTATATGTAAAAACAATTTTAACATTTGTTTTTAAAACTTTTGAGTTCCAGATTTTTTCTTATTCTCTCTCCTATATTACTCCATTGATAGGGAAATCAATTTAATATAAGTTATACATGTATAATCATATAAAACATTTCCATAAGAGTCACATTGCAAAAGAAAATGTAGATTCTCCCCTCCTCCAAAAAAACCTCAAGAAAAATAAAGTAAAAAAAGGATACTTCAGTTTGTGTTCAGATACCATCAGTTTTTTCTCTGGATATGGGTAGCATTTTTCATCATCAGTCCTTCAGAATTCTCTTGGCTCATTGTATTGTTGAGAATAGCTAAGTTATTCATAGGTGACCACCTTACCTTTTTGATAGAGTCGTGAACTGATCCAATCATTCTGGAGAGCAATTTGGAACTATGCCCAAAGGATTATAAAACTTACAATATTGCTGCTACTTTGTACATCGTACATTTTACTTTGCATCAGTTCATGTTAATCCTTCCAAATTTTTTCTAAGAGTCTTCTGCTCACCATTTCTTATAGCACAATACTATCCCATCATGATATACCACAGTTTATTCAGACATTCCACAGTTTATGGGCCTCCCCTCAATTTCTAATTCTTTGCTCCCAGAAAAGACCTGCTATAAAAATATTTGTCTATAGAGGTCCTTTTCCTTTTTAAAAAAATCTCTTTTGGGATACATAACTAGTAGTGGTATTGCTCTAGGTCAAAGGGTTTATAATTTTTGAAACATGGTTTTATAGCCCTTTGGGCACAGTTCCAAATTGTTCTACAGCAGGGTTGAATCAGTTCACAGTTCCATCAGCAGTGCATCAATGTCTCATTTCCCCCACATTCCCTCCAACATTTGTCATTTTCCTCCTTTATTCTATTAGCCAATCCAATAGGTATGGGATAGTACCTCAGAATTATTTTAATTTGCATTTTTCCACTCAATAGTTAGTTAAAACATTTTTTTTCATATGGTTATAAATAGCTTTGATTACTTCATCTGAAAACTGTTCTTATCTTTTGATCATTTAGAAATTGGGGAGTAGCTTTTTTAAAAAATAAATTTGACTCAGTTTTCTATAGCTTTGAGAAAAAAAGGCCTTTATCTGAGAAACTTGCTTCAATTTTTTCCATAATTACTACTCCCTCCCCAAATGCCCTCCCTTCTATCACCCCTCCTGCTGCCTTTTATCCCCTTCCTCTCCTACTTGCCTAAACAGTAAAATAGATTTCTATACCCAATTGAGTGTATATCTTATTCCCTTTTTAAGCCAATTCAGATAAGAGTAATGTTTACCTACTCCTCCTTACCTCCCTCCTCTTTTCTTCCACCATAAGAGCTTTTTTCTTGTCTCTTTTATGTGAGATAGTTTATCTTATTCTACCTCTCCCTTTCCTTTTCTCACAGTACAATTCCTCTTTCACCCTTTAATTTAATTTTTTAGGTATCTCTTCACCTTCAAATCACACCTGTGCCTTCTGTCTATATATACTTTTTAAAATTGTCCTAATAATGAAAAAATTCTTATGAGTTACAAGTATCATCTTCCCATGTAGGAATATAAACAAAATTTTATGATTTCCCTTCCCTGTTTACCTTTTTATGCCTCTTTAGAGACTTGTTTTTGAAAGTCAGTTTTCTATTCATTTGTGGTCTTCAACAAGAATACTTAAAAGAGCTCTATTTCATTGAATGTCCACTTTTCTCCCTGATGTTTTATACTCATCTTCTTGAGCAGGTGATTCTTGATTGTAATTCCAGATCCTTTGCTCTCCAGAATATCATATTCTAAGTCCTCTAATCCTTTAATATAGAAGCTTCTAAATCTTGTGTTATCCTAACTGACTCCATGATACTTGTATGGTTTCTTTCTGGCTGTTTGTTTTTCTCCTTGACCTGGGAGCTCCAGAATTTGGCTATGATATTTTTGGGAGTTTTCATTTTGAGAAGAGATCAGTGGATTCTTTAAATTTCCATTTTATCCTCTGGTTCTGGAATGTCAGGATAGTTTTCCTTGACAATTTCTTGAAAGATGATGTCTAGATTTTTTTTGATCATGGCTTTCAGGAAGCCAAATAATTTTAAAATTATCTCCCCTGGATCTCTTTTCCAGCTCAGTTGCTTTTTCAGTGAGATATTTCACATTGCCTTCTATTTTTGTCAATTTCTTATTATTTTGTTTCTCAGTTTCTTATGTCATTAACTTCCATTTCATCAGTTCTAATTTTGAAGGAATTATTTTCTTCAATGAGTTTTTGTTCTTATTCCATTTGGCCAATTTTGCTTTTTAAGGCATTTTTTTCTCCTCATTGTCTTTTTGTACTTCTTTTTGCATTCCTTTTATTTGTCTTCCCAATTTTTCCTCTACTTTCTTACTTTATTTTCTAAACATGAATTTAAGCCCTTCTCTTCATTCACATAAGCCATCACATTGGTTCAGCTCCTTATCATGTCTTGTACTGATTATTGTAGTGGTTGCCTAATTGCCATCTGGGTCTTAAATCTTTCCTTGCTCCATTTCATCCTCTCTCCATACTGCTGCCAAAGTGATTTTTCCTTAAAAATAGATCTGACCACATCACTTCCCTGCTTAGTTAATCCCAGTAGTTCCTTATCATAACCCCACCAAGATAAACTACAAACTTTTCTATTTCCACCTAAAGCCCATTCACAACCTGTCCCTCTAATTTTTAGTCTCATCATTCATTATTCATCCTTTTTGTGTACTTTGTGATTCAGACAAGTTGGCCTCTCATCTTCAAGTCTATTAAGTCAATTCACAACAATCCTATCTCTTTTGCACTGCTCATTCTCTATTTCTGGAAGGGGCTCCTTCCTCACTTATGCTTCAAAGAATCCCAATCTATCTTCAAAACAGTTCATGCACCACCTTTTCTTGGAAGCATTTGCTGATTCTTTTAACTGCTAGTATCCTTGCTTCACAATTTCCTTGCACAATGAGTACAAATTATTTGCACTCATTATCTTTATATTTGTACTACATATCCTTATATAGAATTGGAATATAAGATCTTTGAGATTGGGGATGGTTTCATTCTTTGTTTTTGTAACCCTAGAACCTTGCATAGTACCTGGCACTTAAAAAAGCACATTTCAATGATTGTTGATTGATTGAATTGCCAATGCAGAAATATTGATATTTATAAGTCAAAACAAGCCAATACAGTCCAAGATCTTTGTGTCCAAATTAATTTGAGTGCACTTGAGAAACATTTTCTAATTTGACTCATTCATTGTGGTAACTTTGCTGATATTCTTCTTGTAGGGGTTAATCAAATGCTCCCTCATCTTCTGAATGACCTTCAGTGAGCACAGATGACTCAGTGCTGTTCTAGTCTAATCAATAGTTGAGTCTGTGTGGTCGCATATAAAAGCAACATTCTCCTAAACTGGTAAAAAAAAAAAGTCTTTGGTAGCCTTTCTCTTCCCATGCCTTTCTTTTTTGGTTTTCTTAGAAAACATAGCCATCTCCCTACTTGGGAGAAGCTAGTGGCGTTTGGGAATTGTTCACAGCTTAAACTTGTTCAGAAGAATAAGAGGGGCAAGCCAGTCACTAAATCTTGGATGCAAAAGGATGCTGGCAAAGTTACTGTATTGAATGAATCCAACTGGAAGTATGCCTTTTTATAGGAGCTCAAATCTGCTTGAACAGCTGGTTTCTTGGACTCTTGCCTGACCTTAGGCCATGCATTCCATCTTGCCATTTGGATACTGACATGGTAATGTTACTAGCTGCACTTTTGGATCTTGGACCCATCTTTTGCTTCTGGCCCTAGCTTGCTTGTTACTTTGTGCTGATTATATTGATAACTGATCCCTTTGGCTTGTGATGCTGATGTTCCAAACTATTCTAATCACATAGCTTAAAGATGGCCAATAGAATCATAGAATCATCAACCTAGAGCTGGAAGATTTCTCTGATGTCAGTTAGTCTAGCTCTATTCCATCCCCCATCCATTTTAAATCTGAAGAAATCAAGGCCAAGGGAGGTATAAATGATTGAACAGTACTGCTCAATGTTGTTAAGTTTGAAATGAAATGACTAAAAATCTTAATGCTAAACTATGCAAGATGATTGGTTATTACGTGACTATTGACTTGGGCAGTAACTATTATTACCACCACCATCACCACCACCTCTGCCACCTCTATCACTTCTCCCATCAGTGGATGCTAAAATTCTGTCCTTTTTTTGAGGTGATGTGAATGACTAAGATCTCTCTAGCAGTTAGTGAGTAGAGCATTTATCTTTCAAGGTGACTCTGTAAAAACATGACTACTTATCCAAAAGCATGCTTTTCTCAATGACTTGGAAGATGCCCATTAAGTATGAATGACATCATCTTGGGCAGCTTGGCTGGAGGAGAGGACTCAGTGACCTTGAAAAATTAGATAAATGGTCCATAATAAATAAGAGATAGTTTTTCAGGAATAATCTCAAGGTAGTAAGTCCTTGTGGGAGGGAGAGAGGAGAACAAAACTGCACAAGCGCAAGATGTGTGGAATGATCAGTTTGGCTTAATAGAGTAGAAGACAGACAGTCTGGCTTAGCAGAGAGAGGGCCAATTTGGAAATTAGAAAGAACTGAGTTCAAGATGTATTTCTACTACATACTAATAATATGGCCATGGACAAATCACTTAACTTCTTAGTGCCCCTACAGTTTTATGTAAATTAGACCAATTGCTAGTCTGAATCAGCAGATTTGGTATTTTCTCTCTTAATTTCTGGGAGATGGAGACATAGGGGCAGGGACAGAGAAATAACAGAATAGAAAAAAGAAGTGGTTTCATAGAGGATCACAAATTGAAGGTATGTCAACATGTTTTTGCAGCACAGTTGTCATTGGAACTTGGAAGATATCAAAGCAGAAAATGGCCAATCTAAAAATGTCTAGATTTGATTTTTCACTAATTGCAGAGAAATGTTTAATTCAGGATTTGAAAAACAATGAAATTAATTTTAAAAAGCCCTCTTTTTGGACTTTTCAAAAAGAGTTTTACTTTTTTCATTTTTCTATTTAAAAAATGTCAAGGACTTCATATTATCTGAACTCCTTGGCCTGGCATTCAAGACACTCCATAAAAGGCCTCAGCAGAATGCCTATCCAGTTAGACGATATCTGTCTTTCTATCTATCTGTCTGTCTGTCTGTCTATCTATCAATCAATCTATCTATCTAGAGGGAGCACGGATGGGAGTTGAATATGAAGAGATATCTTTTTTTTTAAATGATGAAATTAAGGAGGGAGGGAGGAATATATTGGGAGAAAGGGAAAGGGAGAATGGTGCAAATTATCTGCCATAAAAAAAGATAAGAAAAAGCTTTCACAGTGGAGGGGGAAAGGAGGAGAGAATAAGTGAGTGAACCTTACTCTCATCAGAATTGGCTCAAATAAAAAATAATGTACATACTCAATAGGGGTATAAAAATCTATTTTATCCTGCAGGAAAATAGGAGAGAAATGGGATATGGGAAGGGGAGGGAAGCTGATAGAAGAGAAGGCATATTGGGGGAGGGAGTAGTCAGTAGCAAAACACTTCTGAGAAGGGGCAGGGTGAAAAAAGAATAAATGGGGAGGGGGAAATACAATTAGTAATAGTACTTATGAAATTTTTTTTGAAGCAAGTTTTTCTGATGGAATATTATTGTTCCCTGAGAAATGATGAGCAGTATGTTCTCAGAAAAATAAACCTGGAAAATCCTCCATGAAGAAAGTGAAATATACTGTATACAAAGAAATAGCAATGTTCTGGGATGACCAGCTATAAATGACTGTTATTTTCAGTAGTCCAATCATCCACAACTACTCTGAGAGACTTATGATAAAAAATCTTATCCATACCCAGAGAAGGGACTAATTGTGTCTGAATACATAGCGAAGCATTCTTTCTCTTTATTTTTAATTTAATTTTTCTTGGGTGTTTATTTTCATTAGGATGGAAGATATATGTTTTTTTTCCCCACAACTTGACATCTATGGAAATGTTTTGCATGACCTCATATGTGGTTTCTTAATTGTGGATGGGGATACTAGAACTTAAAAATCTTTAAAAAATTGTTTGAAGGGAACTGGGAAAATATTAAATAAATAAATAAACAAAACAAAACAAAAAACCCAGAATGCCTATATATTGAGGAATAATTGAACAATAGTTCTGGTATATGAATACAATGGAATAACATAATGGAATATTATTGTTGAATAAGAAATGATGAGCAGGGAGATTTCAGAAAACCTGGACTTGTACAAATTGAAAAAAATTGAATTGAGCAGAACCAGGAGAACACTCTATACAATATTAGCAACATTTTATGATGATCTGCTATGAATGACTGCTTTTCTCAGCAACATAATGTTCCAAGACAAGTACGAAGGACTCATGATGGAAAATGCTTTCCATATCCAGATAAAGAACTGATGGATTTAGAATACAGATTGAAGATTTTTTCCACTTTTATTTTTTGTGTCTTGTTTCTTTTTTTCTCATATAGAAATGTTTTACACAATTGCCCATATATAACATCTAATTGCATACCATTTTAGGAAGAGGAGAGGGGATTGAGGGAAGGAGAAAAATTTGGAGCTCAAAATCTTGTAAAAAATGAATGCTAAAAATTGTCTTGGTATACAATTGGGAAAAAATAAAATACTATTAAAATGACCGCAATATCTCTTTCTTTTTATTTATTTTGTTAAAATGATAGCTTTTTATTTTCAAAATATATGCAAAGGTAATTTTCAACATTCACCCTTGCAAGATCTTGTGTCCCATTTCCCCCCCCTCCTTTCCCCCTACCCCCTCTCCTAGACAGCAAGTAATTCAATATATTCAACATCTCTTTCTAACTATCTCCTACTATTCTCTTACACAGTCTATGGTGTAGTCAAAGTGGTTTACTCATTATTCCTGGAGGGAAGAAATATGTATTTACATAGCTCCTACTATGTGCTGCCAGTCACTCTGCTAAACTTTTACAAATATTACCTCATTTGATTCTCACAATGACATTCAAAGTAGGACTTGTTATCCCTATTTTATAGTTGAAGAAATTGAGGCAAATACAGATTAAATGACTTGCTTAGTGTTACACAACTAGGATGTATCTGAATCTCTATTTGAACTCAGCTTTATAAACATTATCTCATATTCTGTGCTTTCCTGCCTCCATAAACCTTTACTTATGCTGCTGCCTTTTCCTGTAATAATTTACATTCAAACAAACCAATTTTCTAATATAGCAATTTAGGATCTCTCCAACTTGAAGGGAAAGACTCCTAATCAATGGGTATTCAAGGTTCAAGGTACATTGTAGACCCACACCTCTAAAACTGTAGCTTCTAAATTTCCACTGATGTGTTTACCTTTAATTCTCAGCCAAAAGACATGAAAATTCAAAGTGCAAGCATTTAATGAAATGACATAGTAAAAATATATATTAACCAATTTCCCCATATGCTTTGGATGTACTCTCCAAGAGATACACATGGCATCAGTAGGATACAACTAGGTACTACTAGAGAAGAGGAATGGAGGTCTGAAGTTAATGATATCTTCACACTGCTTTTGCTGACACTAGTTTGTTGATTGGGACTGCTCCCTACTGATCCCTAGAAGGATCTGTTTCCAACTAGTTTTATAGTCTCCATACACTAATTTAATTGTTTCTCCTACATAGGATGCTACTCTGGGGTACAATAGGACCAGCAGAAGCTTCTCCAGAGGGACTTGGCTACAACTCAAGTTTTTTCATTTCCCTAGCAAGATATTCTTAGTCTCAGGAACCAAGCTTATTAGGACAAAAAGTAGGATTTGTACAGCCAGAGCTAGTAGTTTCTTGCTTCCCCTCACTTTTCTTTCTTGTTTGAGACTTCGGTCCCCTTAGATTAGAGATCTGGACGTAGCTTCTAGTGATTGATCTATTTCCCTGATTTTTATCTCTGATGGCAAAGCATTGATGATCACTAAACAGCTCAGGAGGTTCAGAACATTTCAATTTTTAAAAACATTAAGTCTCACTAGATTTTGCATAGATCTAAATTTAGAGTTGGAAGGGACTTCAGAGACCATTAACTTCAATCTCTTCATTTTACAGATGAAGAAATTAAGGCCCCAGGAGGTTGGGACTTGTTCAAGTTTATACAGGTAGCAAGTGTCAGAGACAGGATTTGAACCCATGTATTTTAACTCCAGATACAATGCTCTCTTTGTCATAGTATGACACTACCATTATAGAGAAAAGGTTCAGAGGTAAGTCTAACCTAGGGAGCAAGGTGAATGTCTAGGTTAGTGTCAGTATCATCACCATTCCTAGCTCCTTCATATATTGATGCCAGGGGATCTAAGATTAAAAGAAAATGTCCCATAATTTTACATTAGTATAACAACTAGAGAGCTGGATAGAGAGCTGACCGAGGAGGCAAGGGGAAGAATTGAGTTCAAGTCCTGCCTCTGAAAAATCCTGGCAGTGTGACTTTGGACAAATATTTTAAGTTCTCTGTGCATTTTAAGTGGTAGTGAAGGTAGGTGTCAATCCACATTGATAAAGTTTTTTACTAGCCTTTCCATACTGATGAAATCACACACTAATCAAAAAAGGGGAACAAACAGACAAACAAAAGACATGTCATCACAATATATCCTTTTCTTGACTCCACTGGTCAATACTACATAGTACCACAGATTCCTTTTTACCAATATAAATGAAAAGATATCTTCATTATTGATAAGAGAAATGTAGGCCATCAAACTAACAGATATCCCAACAAATGAAGTGCTTTCTTCACTAAGTTAATTTGAAAAACTCCAACAAAAGCTGTCATTGACCATCTCCTTTTTAAAATTCATGGAAGAATCCAAAACCACATGAAAAGGAAATTTATTTAGGACTAGCAAAGGCATCAAAGAGAAAAGATCACCTGTTGAGTTGTCACCTATCTAAAGCATTATTTGTCATGATTCCTTGTAACCAAACTGTTTCCCTACATGAATCCACAAATTTAAAATGGAGTCAAGAGTGTGAACAGTTGAGTTGTAGAGCCTGGGGTGCCAACATGCACCTTTATTACCCTCACACCCCCATCATAAATAGTGCTTAACCAAGAGGAATATTACTACCTTGTAATGGTAACTTCTTTTTACAGAGAAAACAAAACTTTAACTCATCCAGTGTTTCGAATTACTTCCATTCATATTTGAAGCTCAAAGTGGAAAATATAGAAATCATTTGTAATCATAACAGCCAATAAATCATGTTGCCCTTGAAAAAAGCCCCATTCTTCAGGCCAATGCCTAATAGAGAAGGCAAAGGTACTCTTGCTAGTTTTTTTTCCTGATCTATTGTAGGACTTGGAAAAATGATGCTTGTGAGCCTATGGAAATAACCAGTAGCAGCAGAATTCTATCTATTTTTAACTTTACTAACATAGGGATTTATATTTGGCATACATTTGTGGCTATTGAGGTTTGGTTCAAATCCCTCAAATATCTCACTTTATACATGAGGAAACTGAGACCAGATAAATTTAGGTGATTTTGCCTAAGGTTACATAGGTATGAAGGCTCAGAAGTGGGATTTGAACCAAACCTCTCTGACTCCGGAGCAGTGCTCTTTCTGTTGTATCTTGTTGCCTCATCATCAAGGGACCTAGAGGTGAGGTATCTCCATATTTAGCCAGGCTTGTACTTGGAAATCAGGGTCCATTTATTGGAATGACCATATCCCAAAATTCTCTAGCATAGTAGAAATATTAACTAGTATTTATTGTTTCTCTTTCCCACCATTCTCCCTCCTTCTCCCTGGGGAAAAAATAAATGAAAACCTTTGTAGCAAATATAAGTAGTTAAGAAAAACAAATCACTGCATTGGCCACAACCAAAAATATATGTACCATGAACTCTATGTTTCTTATATTTCATCATTGGTCTTCTTGAACCATGCATGATTGGTCATTATGCTGATAAAAGTTCTAAAGTTTTTAAAAAATTTTTGCAATGTTGTTGCAATATAAATTGTTCTCCTGATTATACCAACTTTACTCTGCATCAGTTCATACAATTCTTTCCAGTTTTCTTTGAAACTCTCTTCCCAGATTAGGCAAGATGGTAGAATAAGGCAGGAAACCACCTGGTTCTCCTAAGCTTCTTTCCTTCCTTCAAAATAACTTAAAACAAACAATGTCTCATAGAAAATTTTAGAGCAGCAGAAATAAAGGTCAGGATAAAGCAGCTGATCAGCCTAAGACAATTAGGGAGGATTAGGAAAAATTTGATCTCTGTGGATTCAATAAGATTTAGCCTGATTGAAGTGCATATATCTCTGGACAGAAAGAAATGAACTAGTCAACAGACATCAAGCTCTGAGGCAGCTGTGTCAGCAACCTTAGGGATGGTGTGGGATTCAGGTGGTCACACAAAGGTGATGGCCCTGCTGGTTATGGTCACTTGTAGGGGATCAGAATCCTTGGTTTTGCTTCCAGGGCAGGGGGATTATACTTTAAGCTTCTTGAGGGACTACAGAAAGCAAGACTCTTTGCAGTTTCAGCAAAGCTATGGGCCTTGGTCAAAGCTCAGAGGTGGACAGGAGTACCTATGGTTACTTACAGATCAAGGTATGAGATAGAGGAGCAGTGACTACTACACTTGACCTTGGATTATATAGAACATTGGCAGAACATAGAGGTCAAAGGCTCCAAGATAGAGTTCAGAAAACAATTGCATGAAAAAGCTGAATCCTGAGATATCCCCCACACCTTGGGAGTATAGCTCCACTCTAATATAAAGTTAATAGCCAAGAAATAGGCCATTAAAAGTAACTTAAACAAGAAACAATTTGACCATAGATAGCTATTATGATGATAGAGAAGATCAGGGTTCAAACTAAGAAGAAAACAAAACAGCTTCTTGTAAAGCTTCAAAGAAAAATGCAAAATGGCTTGAGGTAAGCTTTCTTTCCAATGTGGCTCTACCTCAGTTAAACAGTTGGGTGTGGAAATGAGATTGGAAAAAATGACCAAACAGTAAGGTATGACTGCATATACATCTTCACAGTTCTTTGGAAGCCAGACTTTCTGTTTAATAACTATCTCATGTTTGAATTCTCTGTTCTTTGTGCCTTTTGGTTTGAGTCCCAATACTTTTTTTCAAAATCAACATAAAAAAAGAAAAATGCAAAATGGTCACAAGCTCAAAAAAAATTTTAATAAGAGTTTATAAAGGACTTAGAAAAATCAAACAAGGGAGATTGAGGAAAAATTTGGAAAAGAAATAGAGTAATACAAGAAAAGCAAGTAAATTTTGAAAAGAAAGTGAACCAATTAGAAAAAAGGATTAAAAAACTTACTGAAGAAAATAATCTTAAAAATTAAAACTAGGTAAAGGGAAGTGAATTACTCCATAAGACATTAAAAAATAATTAAAAAATCAAAATAATGAAAAAATAGAAAAGAATGTGAAACATCTCATTAGAAAAACAACTGACTTAGAAAACAGATTGAGGAGAGATAATTGTCAAACTACCTGAAGGTTAGGATAAAAAAAGTCTAGACACTATGCTTTAAGAAATTAAGGAAACATCCTGAAGTTCTAGAACCAGAGGGTAAAATAGAAATTAAAAAAATTCAATGATCACTGACTGAAAGATCCTAAAATGAAAATTCACAGGAATATTATAGCTAAGTGTCACAACTCCCAGATCAGGGAGCAAAAATAATAAGCAACTAGAAAGAATTTAAACGTTGTTGTGCTATTGTCAGAATAATTAAAGATTTAGCAGCTTTTACATTAAAAAACCAACAGGTGTGGAATACAGTATTGCAAATAGTAAAGAAGATGGGTTTGCAACTAAGAATAATTTACCACGCAAAGCTGAGTGTAATCCTGCAAGGAAAAATGGATATTTAATGAGCTGAAGGAAGTTTAGGTATTCTTGAAGAGAAGACCAGAGAATTGAATAGAAAATTTGACTTACAAGAATCAGGAGAAACAAAAGAAGATAAATAGGAAAGACTGGTTATAAGAGATTTAACAAGTTTAAATTATTTACATCTTATATGGGAAAATCATATTTGTAATTTTAAAGAATGTTATAATTACTAAGATAGTTTGATAGATCTATCTACATAGATAGAAGGCTTGAGGTTGAGTTCATTATGATGGAATGATCTTAAAAAATAAGATTTGGTGGGAAGGGGTAAAGTGGAGCAAATTATCTCATATTAAAGAAATGTGAATAGAAGAACTAGAACAGGGGAAAAGAGGAGAGAGTGGATAGTGCCAGAGACTTATTCTTTTTGGAACTGGGTCAACACGACAGTAACATATACATTACTGGAGTATAAAAATCTTCTTAACTTGACTTAGAAATAGGAGGCAAGGATAAGGAGTGGGTAGAATGAACAAAGACTCGTAGAAGGCTGTGCAGATTAAGGAGGCAGTTGTCAGAAGTAAATTAAATTGCTAAGGAAGGAGGAAAAGAGAGAGAGAGAGAGAGAGAGAGAGAGAGAGAGAGAGAGAGAGTGAGAGAATGTGAGAGTGTGTGAGAATGTGTGTGTAAGAGACAGAGAGAGACAGAAAGAGAAGGATAAACAGTGAAGAAAAATAGGATGGAGGGAAACACAACTAATAATTATAACTTTGAATGTAAATGGAATGAACTTACCCCTTAAACAGAAATGAATAGCAGAATAGATCAAAAGCAAGAACCTGAAAATATTTTGTTTACAAGAAACACTTTTGAAAATGAGAGACACACATAGAGTAAAAATCAAGAACTGGAGTATCTTTTTTTTTTTTTTTTTTTTTTATTTTGTTTAAAAAAAAAAAAAAAAAAACACAAACCCCAGAACAAAGCAAAAAATAAAACCAAGGGTAGCAATTATGACCATGATAAGGTTAAAATAGGTTTAATTAAATTAAAATTGAAAGCTAGGGAGCTACAGTATAACTTACCATGGATATTGAAATAATATCACTAAATATATATATACCACATGCTACAGCATTCAGATTTTTAAAGTAAAAGCTAAATGAATTACAAGGGGAAATTGCAAAATTATAGTTTTGGAGAATTCAACCTTTCATTTTCAGAACTAGATAAATATAACAAAAAAGGAAAGAAGTTAAAGACCTGAACATAATCTTAGATAAGCTAGATATAAGATAGGCATCTGAAGATATTTGAATGGGAATAGAAAGGAACCCAGCTACTCATCTACCTACCTAGTTATCCACTTGCCTACCTTTTCTCAGTGGTACATGGCACCTTTACAAAAAATTGACCATTATTAGGTCATAAAAATATTATAGTTAAATGCAGATAAGCAGAAATGGTAAATGTATCCTTTTCAGAAATAATGCAGTAAAAATAAAATTTAACAAATGACCATGGAAACACGGTTTAAAATTAATTAAAGAAATAACCCAATCTTAAAAAATGAGTGGATTAAAGAACAAGTTATAGAAACAATAAGTAGTTTTTATTAAAGAGGATGATAATGAGACATTATAGCAAAACTTATGGGATGCAGAAAAAGCAATAATCAGAGGAAAATTTATATTTCTAAATGTTTACACCAACAAAATAGAGAAAGAGCAGATCAATGAATTGATTATATAATTGAAATAAATTAGAAAAAGAGAAAATTAAAAATCTTCAATTAAAAACAAAATTAGAAAGCCTGAAAATTAAAGGTGAGATTAATAAAATTAAATGTAATAAAATCATTGAATTAATAAATAAAACTAGGAGCTGATTTTATTTTAAAAAACCTTAATAAAACATAAGCCTTTTGATTGCAAAAGAGAAGAAAATCAAATCACTACTATAAAAAAATGAAATGAATGAAGATAAAATTAAAACAATTATTAGGAGTTATTTTACCCAATTATATACTGGTAAATTTAACAATTTAAGTGAAATGGAAGAATAATTCTAAGAACATAAACTGCCTAGATTAATGGAAGAAGTAGAATATCTAAATAAAACTATTTTAGAAAAAAAAGTTGAATAGGCCATAAATGAAGTTCCTAAGAAAAAAAGAGCATAAGGACTAGATGGATTTACAAATGAATTCTACCTATCATTTAAAGATCAACTAATTCCAATATTAAATAAATAATTTGCAATAATAGGCAAAGAAGGAGTCCTACCAAACTCCATTTATGAAACAGATGTGGTACTAATATCTAAACCAGGAAGAGTAAAAACAGAGAGAGAATATTATAGACCAGTTTTACCAATGAACATTGAGGCAAAAATCCTAAATAAAATACTAGGAGACTACATTGATATATTACATTTTGACCAAGTAGGATTTATACCATTGTATGCAGAGCTGGTTCAATATAAGGAAAACTGTTAACACAATTAATTATATCAATAAGAAGTAACAAAAAGAATATTATTTCATCAATAGATACAAAAAAGCTTTCAAAAATATTATACTCATTCCTATTTAAAAACACTTGAAAACATAAGTATAAATAGAATTTTCCTTAAAATGATAAGAAATCTACCTAAAATCACCAGCAAGCATTATCTGTAATAAGGATAAGCTAGAAGCCTTCCCAATAAGATCAAGAAAGAAACAAGGATGCCCATTATTGTCAATATTATTCAGTATTATACCAGAAATAATAGCAATAGCAATAAAAGAAAAAAAGAAATGGAAAGAATCAGAATGGGCAATGAGGTAATAAACATTTCTTTTTTGCAGACAATATGATGGTAAACTTGGAAAAGTCTAGAGATTCAACTAAAATAAACTAGCTAAAATAGTAATTTTAGCTAAGTAGAAAGATATAGGATAAACCCATATAAATCACCAATACTTCTATATATCACCATTTTGGATAATTTTGATTACATAAATTAAAAAGGTTTTGTACAAATGAAACCAACATAGCCAAGATTAGAAGGAAAGCAGAAAACTGGGGAAAAATTTTTTTATAGATGGTTTCTTGGATAAAGGCCTCATATTTTAAATATGTAGATAACTTTGTCAAATTTGCCAGACTATGAGTCATTCCTCAAATAATAAATGGTCAAAGAGTATGAATAGAAGTTTGTGGAGGAAAAACTCAAAGCTATATATAGTCATATGGAAAAAATCCTCTTAATGGATAATGATAAGAGAAGTGCAAATTAAAACAACCTTGTGATACCATCTGACACCTATAAGATTGGCTAAAATGATAGAAGGGGAAAAGATAATGTTGGAAGGGATGTAGAAAAATTGGGGTATTGATACCCTGTTGGTGGAACTGTGAACTGATTTAACCATTTTGGAGAACAATCTGGAATTATGCCAAAGGAGTTATAAAACTGTCCCAGCAATACCACTACTAAGTCTGTTTCCCAAGGTGATCTGGGAAAAAGTAAAGTAACCTATCTGTTCTGAATTATTTATAGCAATTCTCTTTGTGGCAACAAAGAACTAAAAATTGAGGGAATGCTCATCAATTGGGGAATGACTGAATATGATTGTGATGGAATAATTACTGTGCTATTAGAAAGAATGAGCAGGTTGATTTTAGTCAAACATGGAAAGGCTTGCCTGAAATAATAAAGAGTGAAATGAGTAGAATCAAGAAAATGTTGCACACAGTAACAACAGTATTGTTTAAAAAATGTGAATGACTAAGCTATTCTAAGTTATATAAGTATTTATATCAAGTACAAATGACCTATAAAGCAAGATGCTATCCACCACCAGAGAGAGAACCAATATATAGAATTAGGTTTTATATAGTTACACACACATATACATATGTGTCAATGTTGGCCTTCTCTAGTTTGGTGTTGGAAGGGAGGGAGAGAAACAGTTTAGAACTTAAATGTAACAACCCCCCAATATTTAAAAATACTTTGGGAAACATATAAGTTGCCACAAACCCTGAATTCACAAATTCTGCAACATTGCTCCTAGGGGAAATACAAAATTAGGCTTGTGTAAGTCTCTGGTCACAACATCTACTTTAGCACTTTTGGAGCATCCTTTCACGTAAATTGGAGAATTTCCTCTTTCTTTTTCTGGATGTATTGTACTGTTGATTCATTAACATCGAATTTATGGCCAACAGCACTATAACACCATACCCAAGCAAAACTTATTTAACACATGTACTTTCTCTATAAGGCACATCACAGCTTTTGTGTATAAAGGCTTACTAGACTCTTGTGCTTTGGGGTCATTTTATACCAGTGAAATCACCAACAAAAAAGCACAAAAAAGCAAGAAATGTTGTGCAAAACAGACCACAAAAAGGATACTTATTTACAGCATAAGAGCTAAAACAGAAGGCGGGGCATTGCCTTGCGGGAACTCAACTGGGAATGGACAGATCTGGCAAATCAAATGTTTTGCAGCTCTGTGCATGTTCATGAATGGCCATGAATGCTGCAAGTGTTGATTTTGGGTCACAAATAAATTTTTAGTAAGAATGTGAATTCACAAACAATGATGATTGACTATATACATATTTATGTATGTCTTTTCTCTTTCTTTGATCTCTTTGGAGACATCCCTATCTTTTTAAAGTGGACGTTATAGAGTCCTAATACTGAGTTGATAGACCATTGATATGTTAGCATGGTGTTACCAGTGACTTAGAAAGAGCAGTTTTCTAAAGACGGGAGGAGACAGAAACAGAGAGACAGAGATAGACCAAAATAGAAAAAGCCCAAGGAAATCAAATCCTTCTTCTTTCTAAGTTTCTATCCTTCCATATACTGATCATTTGTTTTGGGAATGGCCCAGAACAACTGGGAATGACTTAATGCCTGGCCACCAGAATCCACTTCCCCCCCTCCAGATATGTCATCCCAAGCAAGTCAAAATTATATGAGATTTGATACAAGCTAATCCTGGGTAGAAAGGACCTTACTTTTATTACTCTTGGCCCTTGTCTAGTTTTATAATGTTCCCTCTTTCACCTTTGGGACATCTCATCTATTCGGGTCGAAATGAAATTGTCACTGGTAAAATTATAATATCACTGCCTGTACTTTTGATAGCTTTTGTCTAAAATGGGAAGGTGATAGGTTCTTATTTCCAACTGATTCATCGGGGGAGAAAAATACAGGCTGCTACAATAAAACTTTCTATCCACACTCCATTTGCTTGACAGGATTTCCTTAGTTTCAGTGGCATAACTTATCCTTTCTGCTCCTCAATCACTTTATAATAAAAACTGAAATTGCAAAAATGTTCATTGTCATTACCAGTGATGGAGCAGTAACTACAGCCTTTCAGGAAAGAGAGGGAGGGAGGCAAAGACAGAATAGGGAGATATTAAGCTAGGAAAATGCTAAGCCACAGAGAATTGGTTCTCATTCTAGAGAGACCTGAGTGGAATTTAGACAGCTCTCCAGAAGATTGGAGGGACCAGTGTGGTAGAAAGGGAAAATTTCCCAGGCCAGTATTGCAAGTAACCTTGGGTCTGGTTAAGTATGTACTGTTTGAGGACTTGTGTAATATAAGCAGTCAATGTTGAATCTCAGTTGGACCAAGTTCCTGTTTTTTTGAATCCAGTAAATGTGCTACTGAACTTGAGATCCTAAATGCTGTGCTCAGTCCTGTACTGAGGGGGCAAGGCGGGGATAATATTAATGAAATCTGAAGTTTATGGCTGTTCTCAGTACCTTCTACCCCCTTTTAAGTGTTCCTACACTTATTACTGTTGCCCTTCATTTTCCTCATGTCTGGATACTCAGTATTCTCAGGTGGCCCTTAGTCTTTCAGAGCAAATCTTACTCAGACCTGTCCTCTGTTAGAAGTATGGCACGCTGCAAAAGGATTCTTCCTTCTTCTTCTATTAGTATTCTCAATATTTCAGTGTCATTATTTCAGCTAGACATCATAAACCAAATCACATTCAGGTATTAGGAACTGAGAAGAATCCAATGTGTTATCCTTTTGAAGAAATATCCATTTTTATTTAGTATAGGATAGTGGACGGAGCCTTGATGCCTGGAAGGTTTGCTTTCAAGTGTCTGTGTGGCATTGGGTGAATTATATAACCTCTCAGTGTCCCCAGGAAACTCTCTGACTCTATATTACAGAGTGGGTTTCCACTTGCATTGGCAGAGAGAATTTCCTCATCTCTTCTGGGGATATCTCAGATCTGACTTCCCCTCCCCTCCTCCTGTTACAGTTGATTTTTCTCACATTATATGTATTTTAAAAGAAGGTTTGAGGTGGTAGTGCTTTGACTTAAAGGAATGTATTGTTAATGGTGGAATTACATTGTGACAGGTTAGAGGGGAGATCTGAGAATCTTGGAGTCAGAAGAGACACAGAATGTAAATTCCTTGTGAACACAAGTTATTTTATTCATTGTAGCTCAGTCCTTAGTACCAAACACAGTGCTTTGTACACAATTAGTGCTTAATGAATACTTCTTGATTTATTGATCCTAGTGGTAATATACTTTAATCTCTACCTGGAGATCTTTTTATATTATATATGTACAATATGTATGTTTGTGTATACACATATATATTTGGGACAAGAATTATGATTTAATTTTTATAGGGTAGCTTCATTGCATCACCTTCTACCTCTAAGATGGAATCATTGGAACATTAAGTAACTTACTGAGAGACAAATAGATAGTACATGTAAGAGGTAAGTCTTGAACTTGGGTCTTCTTGATTGTAAGGTTGATTATCCATTATACAACACTACTTTTTTTTTTTAACCATGTAGACATAATCTATCTCAATTAGCCACGTTGTCTACAAATTCTTAAATACAGGGCTTCATGCATGTGGTGGAACTCAGCTTTATCTCTTCTATGTTTTTGGTGAAAGCTTAAATGGGGATAAATGACATGGGAAGTTGAAAAGGAAAATGGAATAGTTGTTTTGAAGTCTTGTGAAGCTCTTATAGAAAGGATGTACTTTTCTTGAGAGCTCTTGTGAAATGTGAGCAAACTCTTCGTAGTCTATAGTAGCTTCCTGTCTTTGGAGATGGTCTGAGCTTTCTCCTAATGAACAGAAGGACATGGCTGCTGGGTTTTAGTTTGATAGTGAACTTGTCAAATTTCTCTCAACTATTGGGTTGGGGGACACTCAGTTGCCTCAGACATTTATACTTTGGTAAAAGGGCTCTTAACTTATTTTATGCCATAGGTCACTTAGGCCTCTTTTTAAATGTGTAAAATAAAATACTTAGGATTACAGAGAAAGTTATCATTATATTAAGAAACCAGGTTAAGAACAGCTGCTCTAGTGAGAAAAACCTTAGTCAGGAAATCAGGAGAACTGAATTTTAGTCATATCATTAACTAACTGTAGCATTGAACAAGGCTTTTACTTAGCTGCCTCAGTTTCTCCATTTGTAAAATTGAATATTAAAGTTTTATATTACCTCTCTTGTGAGATCACTACCAAAATAAAATGAGAAAATAATAGGTACAAAAGTTCTGAAAAATAAGTACATGCATTTTTATGACCTAAATCCCTTGCAAAGTTTGTGAACTTTGACATTGTAAAAACAAAAGCTGGTTTTGGATCAGCTGTCTTCTTGGGTTTGATCTACTCTGAAGCCTTTGATGTATTCCTGGGCCTGTGGCATATGTTTAACTGGGTCTGCATTCCAGCTGTGGCTTAAATAAACTAGATTCAGGAAGGGCCAGTGTTGCAGATCCACTTAGTTTGGCTAGATCAGGAGTTCTTAACTTGGAGTCAACAGATCCCTGGAGTCAATTCCAGGAAGGCCCATGAACTTGGATAGAAAAAAAATTACATCTTTGTTTTCACTAATCTTTGGCTCCCTTTGTACTCCTGTGCCTTTTATTTTGTGTATTTAAAACATTATTTTGGGCAGGGGTCTATACTATAGGTTTGACTGGACTGCCCAAAGGGCCCAGGACACAGAAAAAATTAAGAAGTCAGATCTAAACCATTGCACTATGCAGAATTTTATCTAGAAGGCTCCATTATCTCTTGGGAAGATGGCTTATCCCCAGCCTTACTTTCTGGACTGAAACATTTGGGGAATGAGCTTTAGGGATCATTTGGATATAGTAGTCCTGCTTATTAGTCACTTGACTGTGGCATACTCAATAGGGTCTTTGATGCTGCTTATCTCATATATGCTGATAAATGTGAAACAATTGGTAAAACTCTTTTCCTTATCAGATTTCTTTTTTCGTCTTTAAAACTGACAAAAGGTATTTGCAAGGAAGATGGTTAATTAGTAACTGAGAGCAGAGGACCAGTTTTATCATAGTCTGTGTCTATCTACTGGCATTTGACTAGGTCTTAGGGTACTGACAGTGCCAATTTTTATCCATTATTTTTCCTATTACAGCTTATTCTTTTTCACATTAGGGTCAGACAGAGGTTGGCTTTAGTCTTGTTCATGAAGATAAATAGCAGTGAATTCTGATAAGTCTGGGATGGTCATAGTTTCATTATTGAAATGTATTAATAATACCCACTTGTGGGCTTTGGAGCCCTGGAGGGATCTGAGAATAGAGATGAAGGAAGGGGAAGACCTGTAATTTAATCAGTGTGGGAAGTATGTAGTGTGGAAACTCCCTCTACTAACACAGAACATGGAACACCCAGTGGGGAAGCTCTCCCCACCAATGAAGATCATACTAGTATGTAACTCAGTAGCATCATAAAACCTTAGCCACCCAGAGGCACCGACAAGCTAAGTGAATTTCCCATGGTTACACACTGCATCTAGGTTAGGGTAGGACTTGAACCCCACATCTTTCTGCTAAGATTAGTTCCCTTTCCTCTATGCCATGCTGCTTCTCCTTAGACCTTCCCTTTAGGTAAAGCAGAGGTTTTTTGAACTTAGAGGAACAGCAGGCATTGCTTTTCATTTGGGCAAATTCTTAATTTTTCTTTGCTATGTGCTGTTTTTCTTCCCAATGGAAAATTTCAGGGGATGTTACCAAAAAGCAAGCTTACTGTTTATTGTCAGTGCTTAGCATATATTTTTTTAAAATTTTATTTGTATAACATATGTGTGGGTAATTCCTCAACATCAACCCTTACATAGCTTTCTGCTACAAATTTTTCCCCCCAACTCCCCACCCCTCCCCCAGATGGCAGGATATCCACTACATGTTCATTATGTTAAAATACTTGACAAATCGAATATATGTATACATATTTCCAAACTTATCATTGTTGTGCAAGAAAAATCTTATCTACACAAAAGACATATCAGATAAAGGAAACACAATGTAAGCAAACATCAATCAAGGAGTATGAGAATGTTATGTTGTGGTCCACATTTCGCATCCCTCTCTCTGGGTGTATATGGCTTTCTTCAGTGAACAATTGGAACTGGTTTGAAACATATCATTGTTGAAGAGAGCCATGTCCATCAGAATTGATCGTCATATAGTATTGTTGTTGCCGTATATAATGATCTCCTGGTTCTGCTCATTTCACTCAGCATCAATTCATAGCATATTTTTTTTTTCCAAGACATCTGCAGGTGTCATTTTCTACCTGATCCTAAGTTCAACCCTTTGGGAAATAGCATTAATTTTCCTTCCATGAAAGGGCTTTTTAAGCAAGTTATTGCTTTGGTGTGCCAAATAGCTACCTGAAAACTTGAGAGACTTGATGTAGCATTGAAAAGTACTTCATTTCCTTCCCAGAAAACTTGACTTGCAGAAGACTCTATCTAGTTCAACAAATATTTCCTTGGCTTTATAAATAGCTCCCCTGCAGACTTCTTCAGACAATAAACTGGCCAGTATCATCTTTGGTTACTCTCTTCTAATTCCTGGAGGAAGACCTCTTATAACATTGTCTTACTGTGGCTTCTAGGTCTATTTATGGAGTTACATAACTCATCCATCGATCAAGAATTTATTTATTTATTTATTTTATTTTTAAAAGAGCAGCTCAAAGTTCTGTACATTTGCTTGAGGTCACCAATTCCCAGTATAATGATGACAGCACTCTAAGCTTTATTAATCCTTGTACTGAATTGTGCATGGGTCTATTCCTAATCTTTTGGCTCAAGATGAGTCTCCATGTTCCCTGAAGATTCCTTTAATTCAATTAATTTTAGCAAACTTCTGTCAAATACAAAATACTTATGGTAGGTTCTAGGTGGTATAGTAGATATAATGCTCAAACTTGAGTCAGGAAGACCTGAGTTCAAGTCTGTGAGATTCTGGACAAGTCATTTAACCACTGCTTGCCTCAATTTTCTTATCTGTAAAATGAGGATAATAATAGCATTTACTAGTGTTGTGAGGATCAAATGAGATGGCATTTGTAAAATGCTTAGCATCTTGTTTATCACATAATATGTGATATATAAATGCTATCTGTTGCTAGCTCTTATGCTAGATGAAAGAGATATGAAGATAAAAAACAAAACTATTCCTGCCCTACTTTTTACTGATGGGGTTAATATGGTATATAATGTGCGCACATATAAATTCACACTGTAATTTGAAGAAAGAGAGTTTAACTACTGAAGACATCAGGGAATTTTCTTGAAGGTGATGGCACCTGAACTGAGCCTTGAAAAAAAGATGAATATTGAGAGAATGTGATTGAAGAATGTATATTCCAGGCATGGAAGATGACCTGTTTAAATACATGGAGGCAGGAGATAGGCTGATAAGTGTAGGGAGCAGTTTAGTTTAGTGAATAAAGTCATAGAAGTAATATGAGAGAAATATAAAAAAGGAAGATGGCAGAACTCTTTCAATATTGGGCTGAGGAACTTGTATTTTATCTAGAAACAGTTAGGAGCCCCACAAGTCACACAAACCTTTTGGGTATGAAAGTGACAGAGTCAGAACTATCTTGGGAAGATTATTTTGGCAGTTGGTGGAGGTGAAACTAGAAGCAAAATGAATAATTAGAAAGCTGTCACTATAGTCCAAAAGAGAAGTAATGAGGGTCTGAATTAGTTTTATCCATATCCATAAGGAGAATTCAATAGTAGTAGTGTATCAGATTTAGATATTGAAGGAATTTACATGCTACAGCAGAAAGGGCACTGGGTCTTGAATCAGAAGGCCTGGGTTCTAATTCACTTTTGACACTATGTGACTGCGTAATTTATTTTACTTTATTGGAACTAATTTTTCTCATCTGCAAATTGAGGGGATTAACAGCTAAGGCTCTTTCCTATTCTGAGTCTATGATCCTATGAACAACAAATTTTTCTTTGTGTATCCCTCATGGAGCAGTGACACATGCAAAGTAAGTATCAAGAACAGCACTGTCATCCCATACTACTAGGGTAAATATTCAATTAAAATGTAATAATATTCATGAGATGAGCAGGCTACTCTGTCTTCTAGTACCACAGTTTTTGGGTAATTGGATACATTTATCAGGAAGTAGAGGGCAACTAGGTGGTGAAGTGGTTGAAGTAGCAGACTTGGAGTCAAGGAACACTCAGTTTAAGTCTGACCTCAGACACTAGCTGTGTGATGCTGGGCAAGTCACTTAACCCTGCTTACCTCTTTCCTAATCTATAAAATGAGTTGGAGAAGGAAATGGCAAACCTCTATGGTATCTGTCAAGAAAACTCCAAATGGAATACAAAGAGTTAGACATAACTGAAAAATTACTGAAAATAAAGGAGAATGTTAGCATGGGCCTTGTGGTTTCATTTACTTAAAAAAATCTCCCATGGCTGCAGGATCAGAACTTACCAGTGATGGTAGTAAAATGGGATGGAGATGTCATGGTGACAAATGGTGGAGTGAGATACTTGGCCTTCACTCCCTCCTTTACAAGGCGATCCATGTTAGGTGTGTCAACATCTTGATCATAGTTCCAGCGAAACCCATCGAAGGAAATCACTAGCAACTTGTTAAAGCTTCTCTCTGTCTTGGAGACAGGATGGCAGGCAGCATGGCTCAGCAGGATAAGCAGAAGAGGAAGACTTCTGGGTACCTCCATGTCTTGAGACACAGTGACAATGTTAGACCTAGCACTTCTATCTCCCCCTTTTTATCTGAAGTTGAACAAAGTCCAAGTTGATAATGCTAGTTCAATTTAATAAACATTAAGTTCCTATTCTATGTAGGGCACAACACTAGGAATTGATGATACAAGAACAAAAAATGAAATAATCTCTGACCTCAATGGGCTTGAATTTTCCTGAGGTATCCAACATACACATGGATAAATAAATGTAAAGATATATCCTGGATACTAACTTGATAACAAGCTCTGCTAAGAGGAAATAATTTCAGATACCACATAGCCATGGGTTTTCTCTTTGGCAGAAAATAGTGCCAGGTGGCATTTAGATTTCTCTTTGGCAGAACTACAAAGAAATTTGAAGAGAGTGAAGGCCCTACCAACTGGGAGACTCAGGAAAAAATTCCTAGAGAAGGTAAAAGCTGTTCTGAGTATTGAAGGAAGTCAGGGGTGCTAAGAGGTAGAGGTGAGGTTGGGGGGTATCCCAGGCATAAAGGACAGCCATGAAAAGGGTAGACAGTGGGAGATAGTAGGATGATCTTGCCGTTCTATCATTTACTCAGAATTCATGGATTTAGACTGAAATTGATTTTTTATGAATCTCTGGTTTCATTGGTATGGTGAAATTCTTGTGAAGAAACCCTCTTTACATCTACTGGCATATTGTATCTATTGTGTAATTTATTATCTTAAAGGATTGCTTAAAGGAACTGAGACATTAAGCTCAAAGAATTATTGATAAGAGTAAGGATCAGAAGTCTTGATCCTTGTCATCTTTTTCAAATGTGTTTTTCCTTTTTTTTTTTTTTTTGGTTTCTTACATGTTGTTCTTCATCAATGATTATATCCCATAAAAATAATTTACTTATGATTATAATAATAATAACTAACATTTATATAAGTGCCTTAAGGTTTTCAAGACATTTTACATATGTAGTTTTATAATGCTCAGGGAGAAACTGAGGCAGTATCACAGATTGGAGATTAGTTAATATTTTATTGATGTTAATTGAGAGTTTAGAATCCATAGCTATGAATCAGGACTGCTGGGACTCTTGTCTCAAAGCACACAGTCCATTTAAAGTTTAGACTGGCAAACATGCCAGCTGACTGGATCTCAAGTAGGTCCAGCCCAGAGAGTTAGACTGGCAGTCATTGCCAGCCGACTGGATATCAATATCCAGCAAATAGTAAGTTAGGTCAGAGGATTCTTATAGGCTCTGGCTCTCAAGGAAACAAAGAACTCATGAGGCAGAGGGAAGGGTGGGAAACCAGGGGAGATTGGAGTTCCAAGAAGGACTATCAATTCAATTCTGACAGGTAGGGAGTAAAGGAAGTGTGACAATCCTGGGAAAGGAACTAGGAGACAGTTAAGTCTGAAGACAAAAGATAAGGGGTATGTTGAGATGGACCATCTGGAGGTTTTATGACTCTTTGAAATGCTAGCCCAATTATTCCTGATGGTCAGAAAGGGGTTGCTACTGAGGCAGAACAATTAAGGGAAACTGAAACAGAGCAATTGAGGGAAACTGAGACATGGCACAACAGTTTTATTTGATCTTTACAACAATCCTGCGAGCCAAGTACAAATATCTTCATTTTGCAGATGAGGAAATTGAGCTTAGAGAGATTAAGTGACTTGCTGCTCAGTGTTATACAGTTAAGTAAATATTTGAGGTAGTATTTGAATTCAGGTCTTCCTGACTTCAAGTACAGAATTCTATCCACTACACCACATTGGTTATAAGAAGAAATAACTAACCCCCCAAATGCCTTCTTTTCCTGCCTCATCTTGTTTGTCTTTCCTCTAAATCACTAATATAGAAGACCTCAAATGGTGTCTTTTTGGAGAAAATAAAAAGGAAGTGCTCTGGCTTTTCAGTGTTATTTGAATATAGTCCAGTGACCACTATCTCTTTTGAAAGTGGTGAAAACCTGCTAAACTGAAGGGAAGAAAGAGAAGCGTGTATGAATATGTTGCTCCACACAAGTGTTCAGCTGTTTCTGTCTTCCCTATTAGGCAGTAGGCAACTAGAAAGCGAATCCTATCTTATCATATCATATCTTGTTTCCTCCCATAGTAGGACACTCCACGTGAATGACCAATGATCAATGGAACATTCCCAGGGTTCCCTTATTTGATCACCTGGGGATCTATGTGACTTACTGGAGCCAGATTGATTGATAAGCTGCCACTCCTACACTGAAGGGAAGGGAAGGGCAGAAGATTTGAGAGCAGCCCAATGAGTGAGAATACCAGTAGTGATATAAACATAAGAGAAGCTTCAGAGAAGAAATTCCAGAGACTGCAGCTTGATAAGCAGGGGAACAGGGAGAGGAAGTTGAGGGACAGGGCTACAATGAGGAAGTTGCCAATATAGAGCTCCAGATACATAAGACCTGTCTGGGAAGATTCTCTTTTTTTCTGAACTCTTTCAGAGATACACACTCATTGCTGGTGTTTTATTTATTTATTTTAAATTTAAATGCAAAATAGAAAAAGAAAAAAAAACTTATGGCTGTTGATTTCTTATTCTGCATACCTCTTCCCTTTCAGCTTTCTTCTTGGGAGAAGATATATCAGTTTCTGAAAACTTACTTCTGTTTCATTAAATTTTATTTTTGCCTTTCTGTTTATCTTATCTTTAAAGTTGGTTTTTAAGAGAAATGTGGTTAACCATTGAATTACTGATCTAAATGCTTCATTATTCAAATGTAGCAGACAGATATTGTGAGAATGGAATGCCAAGGAAGAGATTAGAGAAATAGATGTTGTAATGACAATATATATTGATCAGAACAGTTTTCTGAACAATGGGTTCAGGGCTCTATCCAATGGAATTATTGATTCAATTTTTCAACTTCTTAAAGCAAAGAGAGAAAAGTAAACCCAGATTTTTCTAGTCAAATAGATTAGCAGCTTTGGTTAGGGGAAGCTACACTAAAGTAGGCTGATATGAGAGCTGGGTCTTAGCTACTTATTCTTACCATTATTATTATTTTTTTTTTCTTCAAGCTGACTTAACAAGGAAAACCCAGTCTCCTCAGAAGAGAAGTTGATAGTGTGGTTATAGAGAAATTGCTGCCCAGTGAAAATATTTGGGGAGGAATGAGACTACACATAAGGGTGGGGGCTGATAATAGAGTAACAATTCTATCCATCTGGCCTCGTATCATGATTATTCCACTTATAACCTCCCAAAATATTCATTTCAATTCAATAGATCTTAAGTGCCTACTATGTAAAATGTTGAGGATTTTTTATTTTGGTCCAGATATATGATTTAATTTTTATATAGGAATTTCCATCAGAAGAACTTCCTCTACCAATACAAATGGGCAACTGTTCTGCAACTTATAGTTTAAGACAATTATTCAGAGGTTGAGACATTACAGAGGTCAATTATAATTGAAAGGTTATTGTACAGTGAGCAGGTCAGGGTCTATGTCAAAGACAAGACTTGAACACAAATCTTCTGGATTCTGAGGCCATTCCTTTATCCATTATGCCAGATTGCCTTTGTGCTGCTGTGCCAGATTCTGGAGATACCAAAGACAAAAATGAAGGTTGCGCTGCTCTCAAGGAACATTGTGGAATATAAAATTCTGTATAGAGGGAGCCAAGATGGCCAACTGCAGACAGCTTTCTCTGTGAACTCCTAGGATCTTCCCTCAAACCCAGACAAAGTGAGCCTTCGAACTGGTTTTTGAGTGAGGGCTCCGCCAAACATTTGGACTACAACCCACTTCTATCAAAAATCTACCTTGAAAGAACTCCGGAGAAGGTTAGCCTCAGGGTAAATCGGCTGCTGGTCGCGATCGGACTCCAGCCGGGGCGGAAGTCAGGGCTGCGATAGAGGGGCGGATTTTGGGCACCCAGGAAGCCCCTGGGAGACGCCTGGGCCACTTTGCTCTGCTTGCGGGCAGGTGCTTTGGCAGATCTGCCTTTGGTAAAGGGTGGATCGAGAGCAGCTGAAAACGTGGTCCTAGTGCGAATCTAGCCAGACCAGCCTCAGACCGGAAGTCAACTCGACAAACTGCCCCAGGGCAAATACAAATTGTTGCAGTTTTCTCTGCTTTTGACCAATATCCCAACTTTAAATCATGAGCAAGAAGCAGAAGAGAGCTCTCACCATAGAAAGCTTTTACGGAGAAAAAATAGAACAGTCCCCAGATCCTGACATTATGAAAACAATCCCAGATGAAGCCACAAAGGCAGACTTAAGTTGGTCTCCCTTTCAGAAGGCTTACCTGGATGATTGCATTAAGAACCTCAAAAGAGAGCTAGAAGAAGAATGGGGAAATAAATTGAGATCAGGGCAACAGAAATATCAAAAACTGGAAAATGGGACTGGTGAATTGGAAAAAGAAAACAGTTCACTGAAAAACAAAATTGGTGAATTGGAAAAAATCACCAATTCACTGGAAAATAAAAATGGTGAACTGAAAA
>JAJPUD010000766.1:122821-198481 GCA_023553655.1 Myrmecobius fasciatus | reverse complement strand
TATATTCGATTTGCCAATATTTTAACATAATTAACATGTAGTGGATATCCTGCCATCTAGGGGAGGGGTGGGGACAGAAAACTATGTAGGGGTTGTTGTTGAAGAATTACCCACACATATGTTATGCAAATAAAATAAAAAAAATTCTGTATAGAGTAGCTGTTCCTGGAGACTTCATGAGTTACTAATCTAGAAAGATGTAGCAACTCATTTTCTAGCTCTATCCTGAGATGTGAAGACAGTTTTGCAGATCATTTTCTTCTTCTTATCTACTCCATATTCTTTTTCAGAGTTGTGTGTGTGTGTGTGTGAGTGTGTGTGTCTGTGTGTGTACATTCATGCATAGGAGGAGGTAGGCAAAGAGAAGACAAGGGGAAACTTTATTTTTATTTTTTTAATTAAAGCTTTTTATTTGCAAAACATATGCATGGATAATTTTTCAACATTGACCCTTGCAAAGCCTTCTGTTACAAATTTTTCCCTCCTTCTTCCCACCCTCTCCCCTAGGTGGCAGGTAGTCTAATACATGTTATCTATGTTAAAATATATGACAAATCCAATACATGTATGCATATTTATACAGTTATCTTGATGTACAAGAAAAATCGGATCTACAAGTAAAAAAAAAACCTGAGAAGGAAAACAAAATGCAAGCAAACATCAACAGAAAACATGAAAATGCTATGTTGTGGCCCACATTTAGTTCCCACAGGCCTCTCTCTGGGTGTATATGACTTTCTTCATCACTAATCAATAGGAACTGGTTTGAATCATTTCTTTGTTGAAGAGAACCATGTCCATCAGAATTGATCATCATATAGTCTTGTTGTTGCCGTGTATATTGATCTCCTGGTTCTGCTCATTTCACTCAGCATCAGTTCATGCAAGTCTCTCCAGGCCTCTGTGAAATCATCCTACTGGTCGTTTCTTACAGAACAATAATATTCCATAATATTCATAAACAATAATTTGTCCAGCCATTCTCAATTGATGGGCATCCATTCAGTTTCCAGTTTCTTGCCACTACAAAAAGGGCTGCTGCAAACATTCTTGCACATATGGGGCCCTTTCCCTCCTTTAAGATCTCTTTGGGATATAAGACCAATAGAAACACTGCTGGGTCAAAGGGTATGCACAGTTTGATAACTTTTTGAGCATAGTTCCATATTGCTTTCCAGAATGGTTGGATCCATTCACAGTTCTACCAACAATGTATCAGTGTCAGAGTTTTCCCACATTCCCCTCCAACATTTGTCATTATCTTTTCCTGTCATCTTAGCCAATCTGACAGGTGTGTAGTGGTATCTTAGAGTTGTCTTAATTTGCATTTCTCTGATCAATAGTGATTTGGAGCACCTTTTCATATGACTAGAAATAATTTTAATTTCTTCATCTGAAAATTGTCTATTCATATCCTTTGACTATGGCTTGAATTCTCATAAATATGAGTCAATTCTCTATATATTTTAAGAAATATATAGAAATAGAAATATATAGAGATATAAAAATATATCTACCTTTATCAGAACCCTTAAATGTAAAAATGATATCCCAATTTATTGCTTCCCTCCTAATCTTGTCTGCATTAATTTTGTTTGTATAAATACTTTTTAATTTAATATGATCAAAATTATTTATCTGGTGTTCAATTAAGAGTTCCAGTTCTTCTTTGGACACAAATTCCTTCCTTTTTCACAGATCTGAGAAGTAAACTATTCTATGTTCTTCTAATTTGTTTATAATATCACTCTTTATGTCTAAATCATGAACCCATTTAGATCTTATCTTGGTATGTGGTGTTAGGTATAGGTCAAGCCCTAATTTCTTCCATATTAGTTTCCAATTTTTCCAGAAGTTTTTGTCAAATAGTGAGTACTTATCCCCAAAACTGGGGTCTTTGGGTTTGTCAAACACTAGATTTTTATAGTTATTGCGGAGTTTGTCCTGTGATCCTATCCTATTCTACTGATTGACTACTCTGTTTCTTAGCCAGTACCAAATGGTTTTGATGACCGCTGCTTTATAATATAGTTTTAAATCTGGTACAGCAAGGCCACCTTCATCAGTATTTTTTCATTAATTCCCTTGAAATTCTTGACCTTTTGTTCTTCCAGATGAACTTTGCTACTATTTTTTCTAGGTTTGTAAAATAATTTCTTGGGAGTTTGATTGGTATGGCACTAAATAAGTAAATTGATTTGGGTAGTATTGTCATTTTTATTATATTTACTTGGTCTACCCATGAACGCTTGATGTTTTTTTCCAACTGAGTAGGTCTGAGTTTATTTGTGTGGAAAGTGTTTTGTAGTTTTGTTTGTATAGTTCCTGACTTTCCCTTGGCAGATAGATTCCCACAAGGGGAAACTTTAAAAGCATTAAATGTTTCTTTTAAAGTTAAGACTGTAGTCGTAGTCATCAAAATCTTTCTTCTTGATTTTATTCACATATGCAGACAGTACTGGCCAGAATTTTAAGGAACAGAAACTGTTTCATTCTCTGTTACTATCACTTCAGGTGTTTTTTGGGGGAATCTAGACCTGGGATTTCATCAATTTAGGTAGGAAACTCTATAAATGCAAATCAGCAACTGCTCTACAATTTATTATTCTCAAGGGGGGAAGGAAGACAGCATTGATGAGTTAAATGACTTGTCCAGGTTATTATTTATCAGGATGGACCTGAACTCAGGTCTCCTTGATTCTGAGACCAGCTCTCTATCCACTATACTCTATTACCTTTTATAGAATTTATTGATAGTCTCTAACCCAGAAAGCTGGAATAAAAAAAGATTTACTGCATAGCACTAGCCTCAGAATTTGAGAGCTCAGAGATCTAATTGTCTCTTCAGGAGAGGGGAATTTCCTGAATGTCCCTCTTGGAGAAAAGAGTATTGCCTGTGGGAACTCATCATGGCAAAGAATATTAGTAAAGGACTAAAGTCTTGATACGGAGGAGCAAGGGACTCTGCTATTACAATCCTCCTGGCTTTGACTCCTGTCTGTTCTGACTTTGAATAGTCAGATCTTACTTACTCTCTTAACTCCTTTCCTGACCCATTCACTGATTACTTCACGAATAATTAGATTTCCCTACATACAATCTATATTCCAGCCACACTGACCTTACTTGTTATTCCCTGTATATAACAGCTTATCTCCCATAATTGTGTCTTTGCACAGGTTACCTCCCTTGCTTATAGAATACTCCATCTTTACCTCTGCCGTAGAGAATTGCTATCATCCTCCAGTACTCAGTTCATGTGCCATTTTTTTCCATGAGGCTTATTCTGAGCTTTTTATGTTACTATTACTCTCTCCATTAATTACTTTGAATTTGCTTTATATGTATATTGTATTTCCTTGTTTGCATACTTATTTTCTCCTAGTAAGCTTCTTGAGGGCGAAGACTATGTTATTATTTTTAGTTTTGTATTCCCCATATCTAACAGACTGGCATAGAATAGCTGCCTGCTTAATAGTAAGCAATTAAAAAATGTAGGAATTGGGGCAGCTAGATAGACACTTAACCCTTCACTAGCTAGCTGTGTGTCCCTAAGCATATCACTTAACCCCAATTGCTTCTCAATCCCCCCCAAAAAACTAAAAAAAAGGCAAGTAGCAATCTAAGTTAAGCATCTCAAGCACCTTTGAATATACCAAGTAGGCTAAAGAAGAAGTCTGCTTTGGAGTCAGGGGCTATATTCATGGATATTCACTTCTCATTTAAGCTGCCATTACTTACATATTGCCCCTCTTCCTTCCTTCCTTTCTAGCAAAAGGACTAACATTAAGTGCTTAATAAAAAAAATGTTGACTTGTTAGTTACAATGTTAGCCATATAGAAATCTTTCCATTGCTGTTTCTGCTAGTCAGAATACATGTAGGGTTTTTGTGTTTGCTTCAAGATGTCACATTTAAGAGAGATCTTTGTAGACCAGGATGGAGTAAGAAAAGGGCAACCAGAATAGTGAGAAGTCTGGACATTATGTCTGAAAGAACTTGTGGAATTTAGTAAGGGGAAGAGAAGACTAAGAAGAAATGATAACTATCTTCCAATACCTAAAATCCTACTATGTCCAAAGAGTGATAGATTTTCTTTCTGTTTCGTGATCTTTGTGACTTAAGTTTGGATTGCTTCAGAGAGAAATAATTTTGGTGGATGCAAGTTACAAGGATGGACACTGAAGGCAGCGTGGGGTCTTAAAAGGTCTTAAGTGTCTTAAAGTGAGGACACATGAGTTTGAATCTTGACTCTATCACTTACTAGCTGTGACGGGGGCAAGACACTCTTTCTCTATGATCCTCTGTTTCCGTATCTGTAAAATGTTATAAGTCTTGCATTACTTATAGGGCTTTTGTGAAGAAATTCTTTTGTAAATATTGTTTGTTCTTTGTTTTTGAAGAGGACCATGACATCAGGGAGATAATGCCATGACCTGCAAGTGAGTTGGATTTAAGTGAGGAAAGCTGTGCAAGGTCACCTGCCTTACTTTCCCCTCCAGAACCATCTGGGACTAGTGGCAAAATATAGATCAAGAGACTGGAGATGCAAATATTAAAGTAGAAAGAAAGCACTTTGACACCTTAAGCAAACCTTAAAGAAGGTAGTGGAGCAGCTAGGTGGTACCATAGTGCCCAGAGTGCCTAGCCTGGAGTCAGATTGATCTTTCTGAGTTCAAATCTGCCTTCAGACACTTACTAGCTGTGTGATCCTGGGCAAGACATTTAACCCTGTTTGCCTCAGTTTCCTCACCTGTAAAATGAACTGGAGAAGGAAAGGGCAAACCACTCCAGTATTTCTGCCAAGGAAATTCCAAATGTAAGTCACAGAGTCAAACATGAATGAAAAGACTGAATAACAACAACAAAAAGAAGGCATAATGTTACAGAGGAAAGAATGAGGACTCAGGTTCAAATCCCATCATTTCATTTACTTACCTGTATGATCTTGGGCAAATCACTAACCTTCCTGGGCCTTAGTTTCCTCATGTAGAAAATAAAGGAATTAGACTAGGTGGCCTTTGATTTTCCTTCTAACCCTAGATCTATGTTCTAAAACTGTTATGATTATTATTAGTGTTATTTAATGTGCACTGCATAATGTCATATAATGCAGTTTTATAACACACAACATATTTTGTGTAAGTATTTATAATAAAATAAATGATGGAAGTTCACCATACTTTCCAGAAGTTACAAATGAGAGCTGTACTGGAAGCCTAAGGGTCCTCCTACCAAGAATACCACGTACATATTCCCATCGTTTTATTTGGGAGGAAATGTCAGACACAACCCAGAAATGGATAGGCTTATCACTGCACTTTCTTGAAAGTCCTTATTAAGACCACTTTGTTTCCCTTGAGAGTTCCAAGTAACATTATTGACTCCATCTCACTATTGCAGTCTACCAGAAATGCCTGATATAGCCAAGTTGTTTCAGTTCTCTTTGTGACCCCATTTAGGATTTTCTTGGCAAAGAGACTGGAATGGTTTGCCATTTCCTGCTCCAGCAGAAATGCCCACCATGAGCTAAATTCTTCCTAATAGTGTGCTATTATTCCTAAATTATTCCTAATAGGTGCTGCTTCTGAGGCAGAAGCCATGTGCTGAAGCTTCAGCTTGATCTTTCCATTTTGTGCTTCATATTTCTGAACCAGTCCTTTGGGCATGAGCTTCATTTGAGCCAAGTCACCATCCCAAAGATTAATGACATTAGAAGGGTGAGTGCTTTGCTGCTTAAGTTAGGTATCTGGGAATCAGGTATTCACAATGTGCTTCTTTCTTTCTCCCTCATGGGTGAATGTAAGGTTTCCATTCTAGATGGCACTGGATGAACCCCCTAAATGTGTGTCTATGTCTGCATCTTACCTGTTTAAGCTTCATAAATTCTATTGGAACTAGCATGGATTGTTAAATGTTCTTGTTTGGAATCTCCTATTAAATTGTCAAGGAAATGTCTTATTCCTAAGCTTACTTCAAGGCTCAGAAAATTGCCTTCATTATTAGGGGACTTCTGCTTAAGGCTTAGAACTAGACATTTTATAAAGAAAAGGGAATGGATTGAAGATAAGTGAATATTTTACACCTCTCACAAAAAGTGTTGCTTATATAGTTTAATTTTGCTAGAGTCAGGTTAAATATTGGACTAAGGTCCAGTGACTTAAACAAATTGATTTTTCCCACTAGATTCTTTGTTAAGATAGTATTATCCCAGAGGGTAATGGTAGAGACACTTGCAGTGGCAACCTATCTTTAATTTTTTAAAAATTATTTTTAGAGTTGGTGGAAGGGACCAACAATGGCTTATTCTCAATGAAATTCTCACTAGTTCATTGATTGACCCTTGTGGGGTTTATGGAGGCTCTTTTTAAAAAGGCTTTATTGATGTTTATGGAGGCTCTTTTTAAAAAGGCTTTATTGATGTATAAAATACTATTGTTGTCATTCGACAATGAGCAAATGGCTTATTAGTCCAAATAAATCTCTAATTAGGCAGCTAGGTGATATAGTAGATAAATGCAGGACATGGAGTCAGGAAGGCTTTGGTTCAAAACCTGTTCCAAATACTCAGAAAGTAGTGTGACTTTCTCTCTCAACCTCAGTTTTCTCATATGTGAAATGGGCATAGTAATAACACCTATCTCATAGAGTTGTTCTGAGGATCAAGAAATAATATATTCAAGCACATTGAAAGACAAAATACCATTATAAATGTTAGTTATCATGATTAAGTGGTGGGATTTTAGCTAATATGGAGGTTCTATAATATGGAGGTATCTTGTCTCCTCTCTCTCTAGCATAGAACACTCTCTTGTAACAAAGAATACCTATAAGTAAAACAAACCAACAGCTTGGTCACATCTAATAATATGTGCATCATTGTATACCTATAACCCACTATCCCTCTGTTAAGAGGGAGTGAGTAGGCATTCTTCAGCACTAAACTTCTAAAGTCATCTTTTGATCAGAGTTCACACTTCTTCTAATACTGTTTTCTTTACATATTGTGAATATTGTGTTCACTGCTCATCATATAAGACTTTGAAATCATCCTGCAGATTTTTGGCTCAGGAAACTAGTGGCTCATGCTGTTGACATCACTTCTTAGTCACCTGAATATAAGGATCTGATACTTGACTAGGGGAACTAGGTGGGCAATTCAGTCAAGGTATGTTTCCTCATCTGAACCAACCGTGATGTTGTAACTTAAGTAACTGAAAACATGACTTATCAAGTTTGAGTTACAGTGCCCAAAGATTCAGGCTGTCCACAAATTCTTTATATGGGTGAGCCTCTTAACTCTAGGAATCTAAAGCCCAAGATTTTTTAGATAGATATTAGAGGGCAAGAAACTTCAAGAGAGCTTTTCTATTCCCTGTTGAGTAAATTTATAGATAACATGGCAGGCAGATCTTGAGAACAGCAAATACAGGGAAAAGTGGTGGTGTTAGGAAGATGAGAAGGTCAATAATTAAGGGTACGGCTGTTCCAGGAGAGGAGAAAGAAGAAAATTAAACTGCCAGCCATGAATAATGAGAAATCTTTGATGGAATTAGTGGTGGGGAACAGATACTTAATGCTTTCCTATTTCCCTCCCAGTCAAACATTTTAACTTGGAATAGACAGACAAAAAAGCAAGTGTCTTGAGGATTCCATCTCTCAAAGTCTGAGAAGCAAGGGAAAGAAACAAGAGAATTTCAGAGTTAAGTGCCAGATGAAAGAAAGAGTCATGTGATTTTAAAATTGGATGGAACAAGAATTGGAACTCTTTCTGGTCATGGTTTGAAGGACTCTGGAATTAGAAGAGTTCACTCTCCTGGGGCCATCACCTATTCACTAATAACGACTGGGAATAATTTGTAGAGAGAAACTTCCTAGACTGGAGAAAATAAATTGGCTGTTGTCAGGTGTTTTGTTTTGGAAAACACAAAATTCTTTATAGGTATCATGCTTACTAACTTGCTTTATTTTTCACAGTTTTAGCACAATATTATGAAAAGTTACAAGATAAATTATAATAATGATATCCATGACTTGGCTGATCTCCATCAATAATCTTCAAAAGAGTAGATTGTGTCTGTTTTGACATTTTTGTTTTCAACATAATGGTTCATTTATTTAACTTATGGTGGTTATCTTCATTAGAGGTTGTTAGCTTGTCAAGGTAGCAAGTTTAATCCTTTATTTGTAAGGCAAATGTTTTTAAATTATACCTCTTTATTTTGTGAAGAAGACAATTAGGACAGTTAAATGAATGGTTCTGTGAACTATAGATTCACTTACATGTTGTAATTACTGGAAACTTCATTGATGTACCTAATGTCTTTGAAATACATTAAAAATCATTGAAGCTATACACATTTGAAAATTTTTATTGGACTCCATTTTGTTTCAAGATGGCAAGCTGAATGACAAATCAAACTAATGACGTTATCTTCACAGCCTTTAGTGGCATTTACAATTTCATGAAAATTAATCAATTCTTTCCAAAATTGATATGGAGCATAATAATTACTATTTATATAATACTTTTTAAACCATCAAGATATTTTGTATACATTATTTAATTTAATACTTATAAAAAGTCTACAAGGTAGGTATTATGGGCATTTTTATTCTCATTTTACATCTAAGGATTTACACTGAGCCTCAAAGTCTTAAGTGACTTGTTTGAACCCAGTTCTCATCCATCTCCAGGTCCCTAGTTCTTTCTAATATGGCCACACTAATGGATAAACAAATACATACAAAATGGCAAGTAAACTGAGTTCAAACAGAGTTCTCACTTTGTTATGTCAATATGTTGAGAACTGAAATATCAATCCAAGTGTAATTTACTGTAATTTGCTGTTTGTTGATTGATATTAACTGTATGATATTCCTATAAAGATCATAAAACATGTGACTATAACCTAGGCAATATATATTATTATTTTCTGAGTTCAGAGATGATAGGGCATTGACAGCACTCTTACTTGTTTGTATAGGTAGGCGTGGCAAAAAAAGACCAAATATTTTTTAGTTTGTGGCTGACACTGCTATTTTGGGGGTTTGTCAATGTTAGTTCTTTTCCTTCATATCAAAGGTTGATTGTTATCTGTGTTTACTTAGAGTTCCCTTTGTTGAGCCAATTCTGGGGGCCACACCGTGGCACTGTTCTTATATATTAGTGGAACAGGGAATTGCCTATGTGGTTTTATTTCAGGTAACTGGAGAAAAGTCTCTTGGCCCAAGTAGAATTGCCATACTCTCTGAAATCCCACATCTGGAATATTATTTGGACAATAAACTATCTCACTTTTAAAATGTATTTGCCTCAGGAAGAATCAAGGGGAGTTATTTTTACCTCAGTATTTATACCTCAGTATGGATTTACATTAAAAAAAATTTCAGTTCCAAATTCTTTCCCTCCTCCATCTTTTTCCTGCTTATTGCCTTATTGAAAAGGCAATAAATACTATATTATAATACAAATGAAGTCAGGCAAAACATATTCCCACACTATTCATGTTACAAAAAATGAAACCAAAACAAAACTCAGAAAAAGTAAAGAAAAATGTGCTTCAATCTGGATTCAGAGCCATTAGATCTCTATTTGTATTTCATCATGGATTATTTTAATCAAATTTTCTCCTGATGTCTACTTGAAATTTTCACTGAGTTATCAGGAATTTTGTTAGAAGGAAAGAGAAATAATTTTATTGTATTGAACATTTTTTCAGGGCACTGGAGTAAATGGTAGTGATTGGGCATTTCATCTATTTGAAGAATTGGTATGAGCATTTGAATGCCTAGAATTCTACAATGGATAGAGAACCCTGGACATGGAGTCAGGAAAATCTGAGTTCAAATTCTGATACTTACCATCTGGGTGACTTGGGCAAGTCAGTTAATTTTCTTATGTGTAAAATGAGATAATAATAATTTCTTTTTTTCCCAGGGTTGTTGGGAGGCTGAAGTGAGATATATGTAAAGTGCTTTGCATAAATTATAACTTTGTATAAATCTTAGTTGTTCATGTTTAACATATACTGGAGCATATGTTAAACATGAACAACTAAGATTTATACATCTATATATAAATACTAGCCATCTATGGGAGGGGATGGGGGGTAGAATGGAAAATTTGGAACACAAGACTTTGCAAGAGTTAATGTTGAAAACTTATCCATGCATATGTTTTGAAAATAAAAAACTTCAATAAAAATGTTAGTTGTTATTGTTGTCTAAGATTCATAAAGGGAGATGGGAAAGGATCAAAAATTAACTTTTCGAGTTACCATAGTTTTGCCAAGTGCTCCTAAGTTTTCCTAGATATTGAATGGTAATTTACTATTATTATTGATATTGCTACCACTACTACCATTTATGTAGTAATTGATATTTTATATATTATATTTAATTAAATAAATAATTGATATCTATTAATATATTTATAAAGAATTTATATACATTATAGAATTGGTTTTGATACATACAACAAATTTGTGAAATAGATAAAATGGGAATTTTAAATCTGTTTTTAAGAGATGAGGAAATTCAGCATCACATAGATTAAATGACTTTTCCTCTCTTTCTCTTACCTTGTGCCATCTGCTTTGTTTGGAGACTATCCTTCTTTGGTCCCTGGTTTTCACATCTGTAAGATGAGATGATTGGGCTGAACATCTGAGATTCCTTTCATTTCCATGCTTCTATATTGCAGAAGGCTGGAATTACTGAGGTATCATTTTGAAGGACAGAGAAGAAGAATGATCAGTGGACCCTGAAGAGTTAAGAAGGAACCCAGATAGTTCCTAAAGATTTCTCTGGAAAACAAATAAAAGTAAACCAAAAATAAAAGAAAACATCAGAGAAAATAGTTGGTAAGTAGGAATGACTTTTTGTGAATTTGCCAAGAGATGGCTAGGGCTCTTTAAAATAATAAATGTCTCTATCTGTAAGAAAACTAAACTAGCTGACCAATATGTGTGTCTGAGGACCAAATTACCCACTCAAATCAGCCAAGAGCATTTTCTATTTATTAGGATATATTATCTTTTTTGATTAAAAAGTCTAGCGTTAATGAAAGCAGAGAAGGCAAGGTCAGTTGTGGGGGGCATTCCCTGAGGCCAAAGTCTCTGGGTATTTTAAAACAAAGAGTTGAATAGTAACCAGATCACTTTGCATCAGTGTGCTGGATGAGTTGTGGTCTCAGAAGTTCATTCAGCAGACCCCATTAATGATCTCTGCAGACTTTTTATAGCGGACCTGCAATGGCAAGTAATGTGCTAGAAAGGTCCAGTTAGGACTTGAAAGTCTCCTTATATTCCCTCCAAATGAGACTCAATTCTGCACTTTGAAATTGTTTTCAATACCTGTCAACATTAGCCCTTCAGCCTCAGTGGAAATAGGGTTGTTTATACATCACTGTCAGGAAGAATGGAGAACACACCAGTCTCTGTCAACCAAAAACATGGCACAAAAAGAGTAAGATGAAACATCAATGTGGATTATGAATGATTCTTGCAATTAATGTACCGATCCTAAGAGCGAGAAGGGGTGGGAAGAGGAGGAGGGGATGTAGTAAGCCTTAGGGAGATGTGTTTACAATAATACCAAACTAAGTCAGGGCATCTCCAAATGTAGATAAAAAATCTCCTGCCATGGCCCAAGGTTTGAAGGCCTATGGACAAGATGGACTGAAATCCAGTTAGTAAAAAACTGCAAAAGACTAAGTATCATTGAGTGTTGTTGATAAACTTAATGAGACAGGGAGCATGCTCTGAGAATGGCCAATATTGATTCTGAGGAAGAAATAAAGTGGTCCAAACAAGTCTTGACAATTCAGAGGCACTGCTACATTTTATTTAAAGTACTTCTGTCCAGTGTATATATATTTGTAAATCTGTGCAGTGTGAGTGTGATGGCTCTTGTGTAAACCATAGTGCCGAGAAAAAGAAGAAATCTTTCCCAGCTCAGATACTTATTTATTTGGGGATACTGACTTCTCTGTGCCTTGAGATTGCTCGTGAAGAACTGAGTGCCAATGAAGTTACCAATGGGTTTCTTCTGGATTTAGATATGGGTTAGTGGGGAAAGGGGGTGAGTGCTAGAGAAGAGTTGCATTTTGAAAAAGTTCTCCTTTATAATAATGGCTAAATTTTTCAAGCATTTTCAAGTTTGCAAAATACCCTACTCAAATGATTTGATTTTATCCTTGTGAAAATTTTAAGAAGTAGGTCATATCATTATTCCCATTTTATAAATGAGGAAACAGAGGGTGAAAGAAAATAAGAGCCTTGACCACATTCTCACAGGTAGTGTCAGAAGTAGAATTCAAACTCAGATCTAATGCACTTTATTTTTTTATTTTTATTTTATTTATTTTTTTGCTGAGGCAATTGGGGTCAAGTGACTTGCCTAAGGTCACACAGCTAGGATGTGTTAAGTGTCTGAGGCCAGATTTGAACTCAGGTCTTCCTGACTTCAAGGCTGGTGCTCTATCCACTGTGCCACCTAGCTGCCCCAATCTAACTCACTTTAAAGCCCAGCAGTTCAGTAACTTTTCCACCTGTCTTTTTTTTTTTTTTTCTTTTTTGTAACAGTTGACTGTAATGACAGAGTGGAGATCTAGAAAGGACTTATTTTTATTTTTTGGTCTTTGTATCCCAAATCCCACGACATAGAAGATGGGTTATTAATGCTTGCTAAATTGAACTGAATTGAATAGAACATTAAAAGGGGAAGAGAGGGAGAGAAGAAATGAAAGGGCATATTGAATAATCTGCATATTTTAGGTTCCATTAAATTTATGGTCCATTCTAGTAGTCCTTTCAGGAGAGTCCTTATTTTTATTTCCTTTTTAAAAAATTGGATCACCTGACTTTCATTTTCTTGTTCGGGGCTGCAATATGATTCCTGTTCTTTTGCAAACATTTTTCTTTTCTTTTTTTCTTCTTTCTTTAGACTCTTAGAAAAATTGGACCTATAAATTGAATCTGCCTCCAGGCAGCTTTAACTTGCATGACCAGCACTTACTCAGCACATAACCACAGGCCTCATTAACCTTGGCAAATTCTCAAGAGTTGTATTTTTAGACATGGGGGTATATGAATTATTTTTTGATAATTTCTTGAGTGGGTTTGGAGCAGAACCTTTCCTCCCCCCACTTTTTTTCTTCTTGAACAAACATGTTTGCTTTCCTATTTGTATTGTCCATGTCCTTTTAAAGTTTTTTTTTAACTTCTTTGTCCATGTTCAACAGCTTTTGCAAGGAGATTTGTGCATTTGGTGGCTAAGAGCCAGTATCACATCATGAAACACCTTCAGTAAGGTAATTACAAATAGAATTGGTTATTCATCATATCTACAAAGAATTTCATTTGTTTGTTTGTTTATTTATCTGATAGTGGAAAATTATAATATAATATGGAACAGGTTAGTGCGATATAGCTTAGCTAGTATGTTAATAGACATTTACTAAGCTCTATTACATGCCAGGCATGGCATTAAGTATCAGGGATACAAAGAAAAGTAAAAGACAATTCCTGTTCTCAGACAGCTCACAGACTCATGGGAAGATAACATGCAAATAACAACGTCAAAGACAAACTATGTACAGGTTAAGGGACAGAGAGAAGACACTTGAATGAAGAGGGGTTCTGAAAGGTTTCCTGTAGAAGGTGGATTTTTAGTTGGAATTTGAAGGGAGCTGGGGGAGTCAGAAGGCAGAGATAGGGGGAAGGTGCTCCCTTTTCTTCTCTCCCTCCCCAGGAAAAGAACATTCCAGGTATAGGGGATAGCCAGAGAAAGTGCCCTGAGTGGAAAGCTTAGATAATTCTAATTTTGCAGGCAAAATCCCAAAGCATCATAGTTTGGGGAAAGTTGGGTCAAAGTTGGCCTTTTCTTAATCAGGTGGTGGAAATGTGTTGACTATGGCTGCTTTGGTATCATAGGGAATCTCTAGTGTTTGCTTGATAATATTCACTGTAAGGACAGATTCAGAAAACCCCTCAAATTTAAATCTATCCCTTGCTTGTTACCTCCTTTCTCCAACTTTCCTATACCAAATATCAATGATCCTGCTGCTGATATAGGAACATAAAACAGGGCAAGATTAGAGTTAAGAGAGTTTGGAAGAAGAAAAAGTCACATACATCAGGGACAACACTGGAAAGATTGCCTGGTGCTATTAACAAAAGAGGCAGCCAAGTGTATGGAAAGAAGCCTGTGAAGAGAGTAAGTAAGGAGATGGAGAGAGAAGGGAGATACAGTGGTAAGGAAAGTCTGTCACAAACAACGGCATGGTACTTCAATCCAGAAACACTTGCAGAGTGCAGACTAGTGGCAAAGCTCTGGGTTAAGTGCTGGAGGATTTGCAGGAAAAGTATGAATTAGATTGTTACCATCTAACAGTCTAGTTGGAGAGGCAAGGCAGGTACATGTGAAGGAATTCACTAAGTTCTTTGTCCAGTGGTAGAGGGGAGGGCATTAATGTCAGTGCTTTGGGAGCAAAGGGAAGATAGCAGGACTCTCATGGAGACTCTTTTATCATTATTCCTTTTTTGCTTTATTTTTTATTAAAGCTTTTTATTTGCAAAACATATGCACGGGTAATTTTTGAACATTGACCTTTGCAAAGCTTTCTGTTCCAAAATTTTTTCTTCCTCCCCCCCACTCCCTCCCCCAGATGGCAGGTAGTCTAAGGCATGTTAACTATGTTAAAATATATTTTGTCATTATTCCTTACAGGAACTCTGTAAGCTCTCAGACTCCAAGATGTTCTTAATGGAGAGTCACAGCATCATGTGTTAAGCACTGCAACACATGGTAGATAAAGATAAAATGACAGTTACCATGTTTAAAAGGGACAAGGATAGCAGATATGTTTATTTCCAAAATGATGAATTAATTAAACAAATAATGAGCTACAGGTAACTGAGGTTGATTATAACCAGTATAAAGAAGTATGTGATTAATGAGAAGTGAGGAGATTAAACATTTGTGACAGGCACTATACTAATTACTGGGAATTTAAATACAAATAAACAATATAGTGATTGCCCTTGAGGAGCCTGCCTTCTAATGGGGGAAGACTAGACATAAAGTGGAATTGAGAAACTGGGAAGAGTACGTCAGTTGTAAAGTGTAGAAATGTCTGGGAAAAGATTGCAGGGGCTGGTTCCAGAAGGTCATCTTCTTGAGCTACTATCTGATCCTGGAGTTCCAAGTTCCAAGATGGGGGAGGGATGGGTGGATGGGTGGGACTGATGGGTGTAGTGAAAGCAACATAACATAAGGATGATTGGAAAGGAATGTGGAGTCCTATTTCCTTGAAGGGAAAGGCAAAAGTTCATCCAATGATAACAGATAATAAATATTTTGGAATTTGATTGAGGAAGGGACTACATATTGTATCCATGTAGTGATCACTTTGTACTAGGAAATGTTTAACAACTGACTTTTTGGAGGAAAATGTACATAGGATACACTTTTAAGCTTAATTGGTTATCAATATTTTCTCCATCACTTGCTTAATTCTAGACAACCACCAAAATTATAATATAAGTCCTAATTTATAGCATATAGTTATAGCATAACAAAGAGATGTAAGTATTTAACAGTTGATTCTTCTGAGTCAGTATGAGGAACTCTAACACACCATTGCTCCAGGACAATGCAAGTTCTTCTGACTTTTAAAAAAATATTTATATATATAGTGACTAACATAGTATCTGGCACGTAAAAGGACAGTCACTAGCATTTATTAAGCACTTACGATATGCTGGCTACTGTGCTTAGTAAAGGCTCATTGAATTGAATTGAATTCTAGCTTGAGTGGTCAGAGCTGGGATTTAAAGGTTAATCAAAATTTGATGGGCAGAGATGGAGAAGAAAGGCATTGCAGTTTGAGGGAATGTAATATCTGAAGTGTAGAAATGGGAAGTTTAAGACCTAGTTAGGGGACAGTGGGTGATTCAGATTGAAAGGAGTGGAGAAATCACGCAGGGAAGAATTGGGATTTTAGGCTGCAAAGGCTGTTTGGGCCAAGAAGTGGAGGGTTTGGAATACCAAGTGAAGGGTTTAATGTTCAGCATTAGTTCTTAACCTGGAACTTGGAAAATTGGATCAGGTCTTTGATTTCTGAACAGGAGAGTTTGTGAAGGATGTGACAACAATATTAAAAGTTTAAGGATTCTAAACCTCTTTCAAAAAAGGTTAAGTATCCATTAATGATACTCTTAATGATCTATAACAATAGTAACAGCTACAATAATGAATAATGTTTTATATACACATACCTTACATATATTAGATATACCCAGTCTTAATCTATTAAAGTTTAAGACTAGGCTAAGACTTTTGGGACTATATATATGCCTATATATAAATATAAATACATATGTGTATATATATACACCCATAAATATAAACATGTGTATATGTATGGACTCTGTAAAGAGTAAGTGCAGAGCACTGTCCTAGGCAATGGAGTATATCTAAGTATATCTCAAATGTAGTCCTTATTCTCCAGGAAATTACCATTTGGTAGCTATAATTCAAAAATCAAACAAGCAAGCAAGCAACATTCATTAAGTGTTGGCTATGTGCCAGATACCTTGTGCTAGATGCTGAAATGTAAGCACAAAAGTGAGATGTTACCTACCTTCAAGGACCTAAAATATAAAATATTTTATGAAAGCTATGTGACTCTGGGCAATGCTTATTGCCTCAAAAAATTTTTACAAAACAAAGTGTTATGTGAAATATGAAGGGAAGATGGCTGCTAACCCAGGGGAATTAGGAAAGCCTTTTCTAGAAGAGACAGACAAATTTTTTTTTCAACAAGTTTGATCACAGAAAGGGGAAGATATAGATAAATGAAATGATGGCTGTCTTCAAATACTTGTAGGAATGCCATCTGGTAGAGAGATTTAGCTTTGTTCTGTGTGGCACCAGGAGACATAACTAGATCCAGAAGTAGAAATTACAAGGGGTAAAAGAATTGTTCTATGTAAGGAAACACTTACCAGCAGCTAGGTGAAAGCACTCCAGTCTCAGGAATGGTCAACAATGATGAGCCTTGTGCTGCCTATATAGCTGCTTTCTGTACTTCTCCTTGTCATCAACTCTGGCTGATGACAGCATTTTTAACTTGAAGGCTTCTGTCTCTGACTTGTGTTGACCTCTTTCTTATGGAGGTTCCTGTCCACAGGTTTGAGTAAATTCTTAGTTTGCCAACCTTTGGGTCTCAGTGGAAAGCTTTTTTAGGAATGATATTCCCTGATGATGCATCATCACAGGGTTTTCATGTTGATTTTTAACTTATGATCTTGCTGCTTTCCCAGTCACTTCCAGATTGTCTTCCTGGTTTAATTTTGAACTTGTAGCCTCAGGCTATTTTCCCAACAGTAGACTTTTCTTTAAAGGATTGAGTTAAATGACTACTAAAGAACTGAAATAATTTCCCCAGTATCACCAAGAACTCTCTTTTCCTGTCAATTACATTGAATTTAGAAGATCCACTCTTGAATTCTTACTAAATTTTAAAGTCCAAGTCACTACCATCTCCTACAGTAAAGCTTCTTAGACTCAGTTGGCAGTACCTTCCCCCTCATACCTCACATAGGTAAGAAGTAAGATCAAATAAATTTAATCCTCTTGTTCAAAATTTAGATAGGCAGAGCTAGCTACTGTAGTGAAAAGAACTGAAGGCCCTTCATTGGTGCTATTTTTGATCTCTTTGACTCATCTTCCCAATAAACTGCTTTAAGCCTGATCTTAGATCTTAGTTCCTTTCTTTCTTTCTCTCTCTTCCCCACTCCTCTCTTATCCTTTAATGTTTTATTAAAATATTAACATAAAGAGGTATTGGGAAGAAAATTGAACCCTGTGTATAGAATCTGATCTGAATATTGTCTATGTCTCTGTGTGATTCTGGACAAATCCCATGCTTCCTCTTTGTGACCTTTGGCAGGTCACGTATCCTTTCTGAGACTCAGTTTCCTCATCTGTAAAATGAGGGGATGGGAATACATAGCCTCTATAATCCCTTACCGCTCCAGAGCTATGGGCCCATAGATATCAATATAAACAATAGAACTCTTACAGTAACTATTTCCATTTAAATTAATTGATTTAAACACTCAAAATATCATAACAATTTTTTGGATACTTCCCCTAAGAGCTCATTAGGATTCTCTGTACACTCATTCTTGTTCATATTTCCCTTTCCTATTGTTGTAGTGAAAATATACTCTATTCTTTGAGTTCTGCTTTTCTTTTGCATTATTTCATTAAAGTTTTTCCAGATTTCTTAATATTTTTCCTATAGGTTGATCTTTACTGCATTAATATGCCCCCCCACCCCATACATTTTTAATCAGGCCCCTATTATTGGACATAGGCCTTTCCATCTGATGCTCCTTGGATTCTTTTATGAGGATCTTCTCTATTTCCCTGTGACGATTCCTTTTGTGCTTCTTCCTTCAAACTCACTGATGCCTTCAGTCTTTAATGAGGGAAAACTGAGCGAGGATATGCATTTCTAAAACCGTTCCCTGTAATCTATTCTTTCTGCCCTCCATGGTTTCTGCGTCACAGGCAGGGAGACTCTCTTTGATGACTACTGAGCTGTCCTTTACATTATTCATACATCTTTTTATATCACCTACTTTGGCACCCGATGGGGACAAACAAATATTACAAACAAGGCATCAATGAAAAAGAATGTGTAATCAGTCTTTAAAAATTCCTTCTACTCTGCCAAGCTCTCACATGCGATGGTGGAATACTAGCAGCTGGCTAGTCCCACTGGCTTGATGACTTGCTTTTGTAAAAGTGATTTGCTGTTTGATGATTCTTCTTATACTGTAGCCTGGCCTCCATAAAGGCAGCAGGCTTCACAATTCCTGCCAGATTCTTACACATATTTAGGGACTGACTCTACAAATTGAACAACAAATGCTATAGAGCTGGAATACTTTTGGCTTAAGAGTAAGGGAGAACGGGGATCTAGTTCTTCTTCTGCCACTAATTACATCCATGTTGTCAAGCATAACACTTAACCTCTCCTTCGGCATTGCATTAAATGAGAATGATTCAATAAACTGTGGTAGAAGAATGTGAAGGGACAGTTCTGAGCTGTAAGAAGTGAGGATGACAAAGAATACTGAAGGCATAGGAAGACTTCTATGAACTAATGCAAAGTGAAGTGAGGAGAACCAGGAAAACAACACTTACAATGACTACAACAATGTAAATAAAAATGACACTACGCAATTGTAATAACAAATCTTGGATTTAGAGAGGAGACCAAAAAAGTACCTCCCTTCTCTGCAGAGGAGGGAGATTGAGGATGAGGAATGTCCCTCTGATTCGGGTGTTGTATTGGTTAGCTTTGTTGAAATGCTTCCCTCTCCTTTTTCATATTCAAAATTCTTTGTTTCAAAGGATGAACATTTGGGGAGAGTAGAGGGGTAAGGATAATTTGGAACTAAAAGTAATGGAAAAGCAAAAGATATCAATGAAAATTAAAAAGTAAAAAAGTAAAAAGATAGGATTTGAACTAGACCCCCTATGACTGCTAGGAGATACGGGCTTGCTTTTTTTCCTTGAGATGTGGGACAGTGGCTAATGCTTGTCTGACCCACATCTAACTCCAGTGATTCAGGATGTACAGATAGAACATCCTCCATCTGGGCAGGGCTAGTGCCTCCAGCTTATCCCTGGAATTGATGTAAGATATAAGGCAGCTTTCAAAGTGTGGGAAAGTCAAAGACCTAAGAATGGTGTAGAAGCCAGCTCTGATTCTACACTAAGTAAGAAGAGTATATTCCAGTCTATAATGAATTACTCTAAAGATAATGCATGAAAAACATTTTGTACGCATAAAACACTAAACTCATCATTATTAGTAGTAACAATTCTAAGGACAGATAGTGTTGCCTAATGGAGAGAGACTTAGGAAGACTTGTGCTCAAGACCTACCTCTGACACATACTGGCTGTTTGACTCTGGACAAGTGTATTGGCCTGCTAGGGATCCATGAAATTCTCTAAGACCATAAATTGGGGATCAGGTAATCAACAAACATCTATTAAATGTCTACTATGTGATAGGCATGTGCTAAGCACTGAGATTCAAAGAAAGGCCAAAATAAAACTAGTCCCTGCTCTTAAGGAATTGACAGTCTAATAAAAGAAAACATGCAAACAAGATATATATATATATATATATGCATATATGTATGTTCTGACAAAATTATATATATATATACATATATATATGAAAAACTGAAGATAATCTAGAGAGGGAAAGTACTAGGATTAAAGGTCATCTACTTGTAGAAGGTGAGACTTTAGTCTGGACTTGAAGGCCAGAAGATGGGGATGACAAGAGAGCATATGCTGATCTGCATTGGCCGAGAGAGTTTCCTCAGTTGGAGTTCTTTATATTAAAGAAATCACAGATGGAGTCCTAATCTTCCCTGCTGGTCTTCTCTTATCAGGACCTAACTTCTTGTTGTTCCCTACCACTGTCTGCCCTCAAGTCTGATCTAAGGTGTCAGGAAGCCAATTTCTGCTTTATGAAGAGAGTTTCAAGGGCTTCAGAACCACATTTGTGATTAGGGTAGTTTTGAATTAGACTATCTGGAAAGCTAGTTCATTCATGTTTTTGCATGTGTGTTCTCACTGTACCCATCTTACTTTTTCTTATTGACAGCTCTTTGGTGACATGGTTTGCTTGGCAGGCCACCAACCAAGGAATCCTAAAAGCTTCAAAACCATTCCCATATGGGGACATAGAGACTTTAGTGAGGTCTGCATGTATGTGTGTATGTACATATGTATGTGTATATATACATATATGTACATATTTAAGTATGCATATTTGTATAGCTATGCAACCTGGGGGACATATGATACAGGGGGAAAAGAAGGAACAAGCATTGATTAAATACCTACTATGTGCTAAATGCTGTGCTAAGTTCTTTACAAATATTATCTCATTTGATGGGCAAAACCATGATGTTGTTGTATAGTATAGGTGATATGGGCCCAAATTTGAGATGGAAGAAAAGGAGAAACATAACTTTTACTACCTTCTGTTTCTTGTCACCACACAGTTCTCATAATTTTGGATAGCTTCACTTGTGAATTCTAATTTATATAATCTCTTGATTATCTGTACTAGAAAATGTTAAATGTTGAGGTGTCAGCTATTTGGCTCAGTGCATATCATGGGTATAGAAGGTGGCAATATTTAAAAACTTCTATTGGATAGAGAAAGAGAGAGAGAGAGAGACAGACAGACAGAGACAGAGACAGAGAGAGACAGAGAGAGAGACAGAGAGAGACAGAGCGAGACAGAGCGAGAAGGAGGGAGGGGGAGGGAAGAAAGGGAGAGGGAGGGAGAGGGAGGGAGAGAGAGGAAGAGAGAGACAGACAGAGAGAGGGGAGGAGAGAAAGGGAAAAGGGGGGAGGGAGGAAGGGAGAGAGAGAGAAGGAGAGAGAGAGAGAGAGAGGGAGGGAGGGAGGGAGACAGAGACAGAGACAGAGACAGAGACAGAGACACAAACATAGAGACACAGACACAGAGACACAGAGAAAGAGAGGAAGGGAGGGAGGGAGGGAGAGGGAGAGAGAGAGGAAGAGAGAGAGAGACAGACAGAAAGAGGGGGGGAGAGAAAGGGAAAAGGGGGAGGGAGGAAGGGAGAGGGAGAGGAGAGAGAGGGAGAGGGAGAGAAGGAGAGAGAGAGAGGGAGGGAGGAAGGGAGGGAAACAGAGACAGAGACACAGACACAGACACAGAGACACAGAGAAAGAGAGGAAGGGAGGGAGGGAGGGAGAGGGAGAGAGAGGTTTAATAGAAAAAGAGTTAGTTTCAGAACCAGGAAGACTTGGATTCAAATCTCTTCTCTAATATTAGCTGTATGATTCTGAGCAAATCATCAAATCTCTCAGTGCCTTAGGCAACCCTTTAAGAATATAGATCACAGAGTAGTTACAGGGAATTTGCTCACCAAGGAAATCACAGGTCTGAACTAAAGGGAGAAAGATGTTAGGAAAAGAAATTGCCTGGAGGAAATGAGTGTTGAATGTGGTATCTGCCAACAATACTCTCATCCCAGAGCTGATCAGAAAGTGGATCTTTAAGGAACTCCCATCAAATCATCTGATAGGAAGTAATACTGGCTCTGGCATCTGATGACCTGGGTTCAAATACCACCCAAAATACTGACAACCTGTATGAACATAGGCAAGGAAAAACAGGCAAGCAATGTAATGGGCTATCATTATATTCACCTCTAAAAGAAGGGGGCTGTCCTAGCTGGCTCCTGAGGTTATGATCCTCTGACCTTAAATTCCAAAGACTCAGTATTCTCAAGCAAGAGGCTGATCCCTCTCTTGGGGAGCACTAGGACCCCTGCTGTTGTCTGCATCAACTTAAACATAGCTGTTGTGGGGACAGCATTTCCCCTCAAATTCTCTTTTACCCAGAGGATAATCTCAGAAATCAGTGCTGCAGTGCAGATTGACTGAGATGATAATATGTGAAAGGTTGAATGGTTACAAATGGGCTGACTCAGCCAGTTGCTTTCGAACTGTGGTACTAAGCGAGCACCCTCAAGCAATAAAGAAATACTTTTTGACCTGCCGTATCTGCACATTATCAGCAAGCAAGTAATCTCACTGAAACAACACCAGAGCTTTGATATCTTGTCTTATTGAATTTTCACACCACCTTTATGAAAGTAATAAGAAAGACTTATCACTGGGCAATAGCTTTCTTGGGAGATTGGAGACATGAGTGGGAGAGGTTGTTTTTTTCTATCATTTGTGTTATTGGGTGCAAGGATTTATTTTTCATTAGCATGCATTTCTTTGGATACAGTATTGCATGGTTTTTCTGATTTCTGTGCAGTGTTATATATGATATTTTTTCATTATTCCTGCAAATTTAGCCTCATTCAGTTTTTTTGAGGAGCATGAGTCGCAGACATATGCATTCTCATCCTTACCGCATCCCTGAGAATATGGCAAAGGACAAGGCTCATTGTCCCAATACCCATAGGCAGGAATTTAAAGAGGATCTACCTGAAAATCATTTTATGAGCTAGCTTTGAGGCTGAGGATAGAAATGGTTGTTTTAAATGGTTTCAGTTCAGAATTAGATTTATGATGGATGTTAGGGTTATAAGACACGAGGGTGTGTGGAATTTATTGAGAGAGAGAGGTTGGAGGATCATCTGAGTATAGAATATAGGACAAAGACATCCAGAAAAAAAATCCCCCATCTAGCCCAAATCTGAACAAGGACAGAGGTACCATTCTCAGGATTTGGAAGGGCTATGTAAGCAAGATGGCATCTGCTACTCTTCTTGACTGAATATCGAACAGGGATTCTCTCCTCACTGATGGAGATGAATGTCTGTGTGAGGTCTTATGAGTATTAATAGAATAGACCCAAAAGAAATTCATGATGAAGTCAATGTGGCTGTCCTTGGAGCTCAGGGTGACCTTCTTTCTTGGCTCCACTCCAGTTTCCCAAAGCTCTACCAGAAGATTTTACATGCTTTATGACCAATACTGCATTCTTTTTGCTAGTACATCCAACATAAGCACGGCCATCCAATGCATAATTATAACTAAAGATGAATCTGTTACTCTGATGATTACCTGGTAGAGGTAGTTCTAGGACAGGCTTTCTGGCTCTCCATTCCCTTGGTTCTCTCCTCTTCAGGGAGAGAAGGATTGTGCTCTGCTCCATTTAGTACCTCACTGTCTCAGGTTCTGTGACTCAAGCTGGGGGTGCTGTTGTCCTGCTTTGTCCTGCTTCTTGTGATCTATTCTTGAGTAGGCTTGGAGCTTGCCAAGGCTGAGCTCTCAGGATTATGTTGATCCTTGAAGCTCAGGAGTACTTGTCAAAACTTGAACATTTTTGGAAATGGTCTGCATTGCTCTGATGGCCTTAGTTTCATGAAGGTAGTATAACAAGCCCTGGAACAATCTCTTTTTCCTATATACTCAGAATGTACAGTGCATATCTATGTTTCTGTCTTCTTGTTGCTTCACCCTGATGAACCACGAAATAGGATTTTTTTATGCTGCAGAGTATTAAAGACAAAATTGATATATGGGGTCTTCTGATTCACCTCCCTCAAATACCTCAGCTAAAGTTTGTATATACATTTATGCTGGGTAACATTTGACCTTGCTTTTTTTTTCTTTTCTTTTAGCAAAGAAACTCACTTAATCCAAATAGCAAAACAGAAATCAGAAAAAGTATATATAAGAGAATATATACCAGACAATAGAGAGTGAAGGAGTTTTCCCATTGGGAGCAAGGTAACTCAGCTCACCCAAGAGACAGAGACCTAATCTTCCCCAAGGAGAAGTTCCCCAGAATTTCTGGTGCAGCAAGCTGGGGATGGAAAGTGATGAAGACTTCTCATGTTTACTTCTCGTCAGAATCATTACCTTCAGCAGCCTAAAGGGAGCTTGGTTTTATCCATCTTTTTTCTCAAAGTCAGAAGCCAGAAGTGTTGGGAATGATTGCAGAGCCCAAATAAACTCAAAGAAAGTTGCAAGACTCAAGAGATTTGAACTTTCTCATCAACTGTATCCTGCCCTTTATGTGGACTAACAAGGTCCACCAACAAGGATAGATTCAAATGCCAATGGGCTTTGCAGCTGGACTTACATTTATGTTTCTGGAACTTAACAAAAAAATCTCTCATATTCTTATTCTGTTTACCACTATTGCCATCAAGTTTGTGTATGTCTTATGTTCCCTCTTACATCATACTGACTCTATAAGAACAGTACCATGAGTTAATTATCTTTTTTATCTCTCCCAGTACTTTTTCATACATAAGGCATTTAATGATTAAAGAAGTGAGTAAACAAATGAAGGATGTAAGCTCTTTTAGTGCTCTTTTTTATCTTTATATTCTGCACCCCAAAAGTTCCTGGTATCAAATTGAAATGAATAGAGTTCAAATCCTCTGCCAAAAGGAAACATGAAGACAAAAATGTCTTATTTTCCTTTGCTTGGTTTCTATCTTTGTCTTGTCTACTTTGGCTGTAGTAGTGAAAAAATCACCAGAGTTGGAATCAGGAGATTTGGCTTTGAATCTTGGATGCAGTATATTACTAGTTATGAGATCAAAGGCAAATTCTGGGTTTCTTTCCTCATCTGTAAAATGGGAGTAATAATACTTTTATCACCTCCTGAACTCAGAAATTAAGAAATTTCACTCCATGAATAGTTTTGGGAACTTTTGTTCTTTATTTTGTTGTGCAGCCTATTAGGATCTTACAATCACTTTGTAGAGGAGTGACCACCTGCATTTTGATGGATTTGGTGAGGGAACAGGTGAGCCAGTGCTCCTGTTTTTTAATAGGGAAAAAGATCAGATAGTTACAATAATTTTACAATAATTTTACTGGTGCAAAGCAGCATTTTTTTGAGATCCTTTCAAAGGGTTTGTGAAGTCAAAACTATTTTCATAATATTATAAATTTGTTATTTGCTTATTAAATTATGATCCCCTTTTCCAACTACAAAACTGTGTTATGGCTGAATTTTTTTCATACACTTCAATCAAAATAAGATACGGCAGCAGACTGGATTTAGAAGCAGATATGGGAATTCAGGTGTCTTTTATTAAAGCAGATATCAAAGCAAGTTGCAAAAATATGAAAAATAATGCCATTCTTTTCATTATTTTTTTTGTCAGTGTTTCTCCACAATTTTTAAAAATTTGTGTAACCATGTATTGTATTTGTTAAGGAATGAATAAAATGTTCACTTTTAATTTCTAATATAATAAACATCAGTGGATATGACCTGCATGGGCACTTTTACACTCTCCTTTTCCCATGTACATACCCATTGATCTAATGTAGATCTGTAGGGGTAAAGGCTTATAGAAACATGAAGTATTATCAGTTATACAAAGCATCTTTGGCAATATAAAAAAACATAATTTATAGGCATATATAAAGCCACACCTTAGAACTTAAAAAATCAGGTTTATCACTGACTACTGTGAGACTTCTGGATATATCTATATCTCTGTGTGTGTGTGTGTGTGTGTGTGTGTGTGTATAAACTCTAAGGAAGGGGAAGAAGAGGATAGTGGGAATCTTTGCTCTGGCAAATCTTGATTTCATAAGTTTTAGAACAGTAAGATCACTTAGACCAATTCTTTCTTTTTATACATGAGGTAACAAGCCCAAGGAGGTGAAGTGATTTGTATAAGTTTATGTTGGTAAGTAGGGGATCTGGCATTTGAACTGAGTGCCTCTCCCTCCAAAGCCACTTCTCACCTAAAACCCATCTAGGTTGTCTTTTTTCTCTCTCAGACATTTCAAAGCCTAGTTGAATGTCCCATTGAGCTAGGCTCTGGATCTTTTGGCCACATAGGGCTAACCCCAGTGCTAGTGGGGTTAGCTAAACTGTCTTGAGATCAGGAAAGGCTTTGATCCAGAAATCACAGATATGGGAAATCCTGGGACACTGCTCTCTAGAGAAGAGGCTAAACAACGAAAAAATTCCCATTTCCCCTCTTCCCCCTCCTATTCATGGCAAGGAATGGTTGCTGCTTCTTGCAGAGAGTAATAATAGTCTTATCTGAGACATACTCTTCAATTGTAGCTCAGAATGTGGTGTCTTTATTTAATTTTCATTTGATTCAGATTCTTGAGCTTCCAACTCTGTCTCCAGGTTTTGGTATCATCTTAAAAATCACAATTTCATTGATGGGTCTGATTTAACACAATTATCAGGAAAAGGACAGAGAGGGAATTTCCAGCCTGTTCTGTGACTAAACTCATGGAATCTTGGAAAGTGCAATAAGATTTCTTGGGATAGATTTTTCTTATGCAGCAAGATAACTGTATAAATAGGTATACATATATTGGATTTAACATATATTTTAACTTTTTTAACATGTATTGGATTACCTGCCATCTATGGGGAGGAGGTGGGGGGAAGTTGGGGAAAATTTGGAACACAAGGTTTTGAAAGGGTCAGTGTTGAAAAATTCCCCGTGTATATGTTTTGTAAATAAAAAGCTTTAATAATAATAATAAAAGACTTCTTGGGATAGAGAAGGCCCTAGTTTGGGATTGTTCACTAGGAAAGTTATGGACTCTAAGATTTAAGTGTAAAAATGAACTTAGAACTCATCTCTACTGTTACATTTTACAAACAAGGAAGCAGAACCCTCTTTTTGTATCTGATTCAATCTACTCCAGGGATATACAATTGTTAGGGTTGACCCAAGGGTGTAGGAAGTAGGGTGTGGCTTATCTGCCAAGCCCTGTCCTACCAAGGTTCTTGATATGATATCCCTGGTTATACCTATGATACATCAGCCCTAGAATGCTCATTCCTTCCTTTTTATCTGCTGAAATTCTATTTACCTATGCTTTTATGCCCAGCTCAAATGGCTCATTTTTTTATGAAACTGGCTCATATCCATATCCACAACAATCAGAAATTATTTTTCTTTCTTTGAACTTTGAACAGAACTTTGTACTGTTTTTATGCTTTTATCATATTATATTCTTTAGAATTTAATATCAATTAAACATTTGTCAAGTTTACATTATGTGCAAAATGTGTTAGTCTTACTCTATGCAAAAGTAGATCTGAGTAGATCTGTGGAGAAGGAAGGTATTTGTGTCCAAAGAACTGGATTCATAATCGAATGCCAGATAATTTTGATTATATTAAGTTAAAAAGTTTTTGTACAAACAAAACTAATGCAGACAAGATCAGAAGGAAGCAATAAATTGGAAAATATTTTTACATTTAAGGGTTTTGATAAAGGCCTCATTTCTAAAATATATAGAGAACTGACTCAAATTTATAAGAATCCAAACCATTCTCCAATTGATAAATGGTCAAAGGATATGAACAAACAATTTTAAGATGAAGAAATTAAAACTATTTCCAATTACATGAGAAGGTGCTCCAAATCACTGTTGATCAGAGAAATGCAAATTAAGACAACTCTGAGGTACCACTACACACCTGTCAGATTGACTAAAATGACAGGAAAAGATAATGACAAATGTTGGAGGGGATGTGGGAAAATTGGGACACTGATACATTGTTGGTGGAACTGTGAATGGATCCAACCATTCTGGAGAGCAATTTGGAGCTATGCTCAAAAAGTTATCAACCTGTGCATACCCTTTGACCCAGAAGTGTTTCTGTTGGCCTATATCCCAAAGAGATCTTAAAGGAGGGAAAGGGACCCACATGTGCAAGAATGTTTGTGCCAGCCCTTTTTGTGGTGCCTAGAAACTGGAAACTGAATGGATGCCCATCAATTGGAGAATGGCTGAACAAATTATGGTATATGAATATCATGGAATATTATTGTTTTGTAAGAAATGACCAGTAGGATGATTTCAGAGAGACCTGGAGAGACTTGCATGAACTGATGCTGAGTGAAACGAGCAGAACCAGGACATCATTGTACAATGCAACAATATTATACAACGATGAAGAAAAGCCATCTACACCCAGAAAGAGAACTATGGGAACTGAGTGTGGATCACAACATAACATTCTCACTCTTTTTGTTGTTGTTTGCTTGCATTTTGTTTTCTTACTCATTTACTTTCTATTTTTGATCTGATTTCTCTTGTGCAGCAAAATTGTGTAAACATGTTTATACATATTGGATTTAACATATATTTTAACATATTTAACATATATTGAATTGCTTGCCATCTAGGGGAGGGAATAGGGGGAAGGAGGAGAAAATTTGAAACACAAGGCTGTGCAAAGGTCAGTTGTCAAATTATCCATGTGTATGTTTTGAAAACAAAAACTTTATTAAAAAATAGATGACTAGATCTTGAGTATACAAATGTAAAAATCTTGCTCCCTAGGAACTCAGATTTTACTGGGTGGGATGTAACATGTACACAATATAAAATATATTCAAAGAGTTCTGTTTTAATCACTGGAGGGTAGGGGAATCTGGAAAAGTCTTGTGTAAAAGTTTCTCAAGTTACAGTGTGAAGAAATCTAGGGATTCCAGGAGATAGAGTTGAAGAGGGAGGAAATTCCAGGGATGGGGGACTAAGGGTGTGCAAGTGGGAATATAATGTTGAATGCAGGAGGACAACTAGCAAGCTAATTAGGCAAGAAGGAAGAGCATGAGAAGAGTAATATTTGTGCAGCACTGCCTACTTGTGCATGTATTAAATTTTCCTTTACATTGTAAGCTCCATGGAGTAAGGGACCATTTGCACGTAGGAAGTCCTTAATAAATGTCTGTCAAAGGAATGAATAAAGCTGTGAACTGTTCTTAAAATAGGGTTCTCCACGATTGAGATGCAGACAGCATAATTCTGATTGTGGATGAGTCAGTTTCCGATTGTAAAGTTCCCTCAAGGTACAATCCCTGACCATGGTGCACAAATGATTCTTTTCTCTTAATGCTAATGATCCCAGGCTTGAATTTATGGAATCTGAGCCAGCACTAATGTACAGTAAGTCATGACTTTGGAGGTTTTAGTGGAACTTAAGGACAAATACTGCTTTTAAATCATGTTTATAAAATGTAGGTGAAGTGAAGGAAGTTTCCTTCAAGGTTACACAGATATATCAAGGTACATCCTGGATACCCCTCCATGGATCTGATCAGATGCATACATACCGACTGAACAGCATGGCATAATGGACGGGTGAGAAAAAGCTAGATTTGAATTTCACTGCAGAGATTTACTAGCTTTGTCATCCTGGGCAAGTTACTTAATCTCTGCCTGTGTCAATGTCCTTATTCATAAAATGGAAATCATAATTATATTTCTCTCATAGGATTATTATGTCAAGTCAAAATGAGATATTATGTATATACATATAAACATATATGAATATATATACACACATAAACACACATGCATATATTTACACACATATAGGGCAGTTAAGTGTTGTAGTGGATAGAATGGAGTCAGAACTCCTGAGTCCTCAGACACTTCTTAGCTCTGTGATCCTGGACAAGTCACTTAACCCTATTTGCCTCAGTTTCCTCATCTGTAAAATGAACTGGAGAAGGAAATGGCAAATCACTCCAATATCTTGCCAGGAAAACCCCATATGGGATTATGAAGAGTCACACAAAAGTGAAAAAAATTGAACAGCAATACACCACCACATATACATACTCACAAACACATTTATGAATGTACATATATAAAACAATATATAACACATATGTGTATATATGCAAGTTAAAAGTACTTTGCAAACCTTAAAGTGCTAAATAAACCTAAGTGGTATTATTATACATATATCCAGATAACCATCCCAATATACCCTGGTCGTGCTTATATTTTTGTATCAGTCAATATTACCTTATGTCATTTTACACTTACTCCTTTGTTATTATTCTTCTTTGTTACTATTCTCCTAATAACAAAGGAATAAGCGTAAAATGACATAAGGTACTATTGTTGTTTGGGAAATATATATATATGTAGTATTGTTGTTTGGGAAATATATGTGTATATACATATACATATATATATATATACATGTAGTGTTGTTGTTTGGGAAATAATAAAAGTAATTGCTGGGGCTTACCTAGAGCTTTAAGGTTATTAAGGTGCTTTAGATCAATTTTCTTTTTTTTTTTAATTTTCTTTTTTTTTATTAAAAGCTTTTTATTTACAAAACATATGAGTGACTTTTCTACATTGACCTTTGCAAAAACTTTTTTTTCCCAAGCTTTTCCCCTCCTTCCCCCCGCCCCCCACCCCTAGATGACAGATAATCTAATACATGCTAAATATGATAAATTATATGACAAATCCGATACATGTATACATATCTATACAGTTATCTTACTGCACAAGAAACATCAGATCTAGAAAGAGAAAAAGAAAAAAAAAACAACCTAAGAAGGAAAACAAAATGCGTGGAAATATTCACAGAAAGTGTTAAAATGCTGTGTTGTGGTCTGTACTCAGTTCCCACAGGCCTCTCTCTGGATGTATATGACTATCTTCATCGCTGAACAATAGAAACTGGTTTGAATCACATCATTGTTGAAGAGAACCATGTCCATCAGAATTGATCATCGTATAGTCTTGTTGCTGTGTATAATGTTCTCCTGGTTCTGCTCATTTCACTCAGCATCAGTTCATGCAAGTCTCTCCAGGCCTCTCTGAAATCCTCCTGTTGATTGTTTCTCACAGAACAATAATATTCCATAACATTCATATACCATAATTTATTCAGCCACTCTCCAATTGATAGGCATCCATTCAGTTTCCAGTTTCTTGCCACTACAAAAAGGGCTGCCACAAACATTCTTGCACATGTGGGGCCCTTTCCTTCTTTTATGATTTCTTTGGGATATAAGCCCAATAGAAACACTGCTGGGTCAAAGGGTATGCACAGTTTGATAACTTTTTGAGCATAGCTCCAAATTGCTCTCCAGAATGGTTGGATCCGTTCACAGTTCCACCAACAACGTATCAGTGTCCCAGTTTTCCCACATCGCCTCCAACAGTTATCATCATTTCCTGTCATTTTAGCCAATCTGACAGGTGTGTAGTGGTGTCTCAGAGTTGTCTTAATTTGCATTTCTCTGATCAATAGTGACTTGGAGCACCTTTTTATGTGACCAGAAATAGTTTCAATTTCTTCGTCTGAAAATTGTCTGTTCATATCTTTTGACCATTTATCCATTGGAGAATGGCTTGAATTCTTATATATTTGAGTCAATTCTCTATATATTTTAGAAATGAGGCCTTTATCAGAACCTTTGGACGTAAAAATATTTTCCCAGTTTACTGCTACCCTTCTAATCTTGTCTGCATTCATTTTGTTTGTACAAAAACTTTTTAACTTGATATAGTCAAACTTATCTATTTTGTGATTAATGAGAACCTCTAGTTCTTCTTTGGTCACAAATTCCTTCCCCCTCCACAGGTCTGAGAGGTAAACCATCCTACATTGTTCTAATTTGTTTATAATATCATTCTTTATGCCTAGATCATGAATCCATTTTGACCTTATCTTGGTATATGGTGTTAGGTGTGGGTCAATGCCTAGTTTCTTCCATACTAGTTTCCAATTATCCCAGCAGTTTTGGTCAAATAGTGAGTTTTTATCCCCAAAACTGAGGTCTTTGGGTTTATCAAACACCAGATTACTATTGTCATTGAGTATTTTGTCCTGTGAACCTAACCTATTCCACTGATCCACTACTCTATTTCTTATCCAATACCAAATGGTTTTGGTGACCACTGCTTTATAATATAGTTTTAGATCTGGTACAGCTAGGCCACCCTCATTTGCATTTTTTTCATTAATTCCCTTGAAATTCTTGACCTTTTGTTTTTCCAGATGAATTTTGTTGTTATTTTTTCTAGGTCAGTTAAATAATCTCTTGGGAGTTTGATTGGTATAGCACTAAATAGATAGATTAGTTTAGGTAATATTGCCATCTTTATTATATTCGCTCAACCTATCCAAGAGCACTTGACGTTTTTCCAATTGTTTAGATCTGACTTTATTTGTGGGGAGAGTGTTTTGTAGTTTTGCTCATATAGTAGATCAATTTTCTTTTTTGAGCCTCCCAACAACCCTGTGAAGTCAGTGCTGTTATCCCCATTTTGTAGATGAGGGAATTGAAAATAAGAGAGGTCAAGTAATTTGCACAGCATCAAACAGCTAAGTACATGTCTGAGGCAGGATTGGAACTGAGGCACTTTTATTATCCTGCCTGCACGTGTGAATTTTCTCTCCTTGATTAAATTCTAACATCCTGTAGGAGTTCTGGGGGGCCGCTAGGTGGCGCCATGGTACATGGAATGCCAGGCTCATCTTCCTGAGTTCAAATCTAACCTCAGATACTTACTAGCTGTATGACTTTGGGCAAGTCACTTAATCCTGTGTGCCTCAGTTTCCCCACCCGTAAAATGAGAAGGAAGTGGCAAACCACTCCAGTACTTTTGTCAAGAAATCCTTAAATGGGGTCCCAAATAGTCAGCCACAACTGAAGAGACTGAACAACAGTATTTCCATTTTACTCAACAGTTGTTATGCTCAGTGTAGTATTTGTCCTAAGGTGGATATGCAATAGATAATTCTTGGGGAACTCAAAGATTAGAGGTCAGCGACTCTGTTGCCTTCCACTACTCCATTCTCAGGACTCTCCTCTAATGCTGTTCAGTCTTCAAATAGATTTTATAGATTTTTATTACTCACACACAATTTGTCCTTCACATCTATTTGTTTATATATCTATTTATTTATAATTCAGTGTGGGAGTTAAATTGCAGATTATGATTTCATTGGCAAAAAACTCCTGATGTGAAAATTCCCTTTATTAATGTAGATCTGTATCCATGGTGTAATTTATTATCTTAGGAAAGCACCCTATGCACTGAGAGGTAACTAATTTCTCCTGGGTTACATAGCCAGTATGAGTCAAAAGCAAGATTTTAACCTGCCTTCCTGACCCTGAAGCTGGCTTTTTATTCCCAAAGCTTCACTGCCTCTTTCACTAATCATCTCAGATCCTCATGCACTTTCCTCTCCATCTCTCACTACATAATTTAGCTATTAGATATCTGATTAAGATTCAGATATCAAATTCAGATATTAACAATGACTTTCTGCTTCCACCTGGAAATTTGGGACCATGAAGATATACCCATTACTAAGTACAGAAAGATAGTGATTAATTCTGAGTGTTCTGATAAGTTGGTCACTTGTAAGAGCAATTGATAAACCAATGAGCAGTCCCCATGCTATCCATATAGAGTCAGGAGGCCAAAGATGGCTTCTAACAGCCATCTTGGGATAGATGGAACCCCTATGCCAAATTTATGGAAGGAAATTCACAATAGTCATATGATATGGACAGACATGGATATGTTGTAAGGAGGCAGTACCAACACTGAATAGATGTTAGATTCATGTTAGATCATAGACCCAGTGTTGTATTGGCTTATTAGAATTCTGAACAAAACCATTTTCTGGTTTGGGGTATTGGGGGTCTAAGATCTGAGTAGAGTGATATCAGGCAAATCACTTTTGAGAATAGTTCCCAAATTAGTCCCCCTAACTGTGCTTTTCTTCATAAAGTACCACTGCAGGAAATATACTTAACCTGAAATGAAGTACATATTAGAGAAAGGTTCTCTCTGTACATTATCTATTATCCTAATGAGCAAGAAAAGAAAGGGGAGGGGAATCTCACTCTACAGCTATTATTACCTCCACCATAGAGTTGACATACACAGGCTCATTATTGCGTAATGTTTTATTCAACAAAATAACTTTAATGTTGTAGCTTAAATTGAATTCGCTAAAACATCTTCATCTCCTGCGTAATGTGCCTCAAGTGTCTGCTTGGTGCCTGCATTTTCCCTAGAATTATAGTGCTGAAGCTATGGAAATGGCAAAATTATATGCAATCTGCAAAACAATGTGGCTGTAATGTGGTAATTGGCCTTCCACATAATTAAAGAAACATTTCCTCATCAGAGCTGTTCCATCAGAGACCTAAAGGCTATCATTGTACAAATCATCCACTTAGTAAAAAACCCTTTTTTTCTAGTAGCCTATAAAATCTGGTTATGCAAACAAATTTGCTTATTTGGTAGCATTAATGACTTGTCACTATTTAAAAACCAAATCAAGGTGATTGAATTATAATCTGGCTCCTCTGGGGTTGAATGTCACTTCTGGTTCTGCCAGCTGGGGGCATTTTAACTTATTAAGAAATACTCATAGGTAGCCTCCAGACATAGAAAAGGGCTGCAAAGAGCAACCTGTGTATCTCTAGCTTGTTAATCAATAGAAAATCACTGCAACTGGATTAGGGCCTTGTACCTGGCAGAGACCTATTACAGAAAATTGAATTGGATTCTCACATTTGATAGTGACACTGCTTGGACCCAGAGGTTTATTTGGTAGACACATGGTGGAAAATTGCCCTGGAGTGTGCAACATCTCAACTCTCTGAGTGGTGCTGAGAGATTTTAATTGAGACCTTCCTGATAGTCAGTGTAACCACAGGCACAGGGTAATATGCAACCATTAGCTTTACTGGAAGCTAAAGGAAAAAAAAATTGATTGAAAACCAAACAAACATAAAAATTAAACAGAATAGAAACCCTTTAAATTTTTCACTCATATGCCTTCGCTTCCTGCTTAACCCAGCATAAAGGAAAATAGATAGACAAAGGAAATACTTGAGTGAATCACCTTAGTGCCTAAATGTGCATTCTTCCCAGTGGAAAAAGTCACTCCACATATCGAGTGAATTGTCCCAGGAGTGAATGAAAGACTGTTTTGTTTTATTTGATTAACACCTATCCTGTTGCAATGCTAGCAGAAGGATATTTGGAATCCCCTCCCTACTGTGGCAGTGTTTAAGTGATCTTTCTTCTGTTGAAGTATGAGAGAATGTGACCTAAAACATTTCTTATAACTGAGAAGTAGTCTTACCTAATAATCCTAAAATGCTACTTTTCTGACCCTCTCCTAGGACAGGGTTTCAGAAAAAGGATGCAAAATCACCGTATTTCCCAGTCTGTTATAAAAATATTCAAACTAGGCAGGATGTAAGAATTGGATGTGCTGGATTTTTAATTTAGAGACCTGAGTTTAAATTCGTACATTCCCCTTACCCAAATGGCCCTGGGCAAGTCATTCATCTCCCAGTTTTCTCATCTTTAAGAGGAAGGGGCTGGACTAATGACCTTTGAGGTCCAGTTCTAAATTTGTGATCCTATTTTTGATTCCAGTCTTCTGTGACAAACCTCCAAGTGTATAGTTCTCACAGCAATGGTTAGAGGAAGTGAGAAACAAATTGCTCTTATTTGTGGCATCTTCCTAAAGGAAAAGAAGCAAAATGGTTTCATGGGAAGAGCCCTGGAACCAGAATCAGAAAGTTCCAGGTGCAGCACTCTGTCATGAAATTATTAGGTGTGAGAATGTTGACCAAATAGCTTAATCTCACTAGGTATCAGTTTTCCTCATCTATAAAACGACCATGTCGACTCAGAGGATTATAGATCTAGTTTGAATTCATGCCCTCACTTTCATTTTACAAATAAGGAAATAGTGAGGTAGAGAGGTTAAACTAATTGCCTAGAGTTACATAGACAATAACTATCTGAAGTAAGGTGTGAACTCAGGGTTTTATGACTCTTAAATCCAGCAATTTCTTCTCTATTCTATGCTACCTCTACATCTTAGTATCATCTTTGAGTTCTACTTTGGAGAACTGATGACCTCTAACATTTCTTCCAGCTTTAAATCTATGATCCTGTGAGGCCATACCACTATATCCTCACAGAGTAGCTGTAGTTTGCATGGACAATGATTTTAATAGTATTTTATTTTTTCAAATACATGCAAAAAGTTTTCAATAATCACCTTTGCAAAACCTTGTGTTCCAATTTTTTCTCCCTCTTCTCCTCTCATCAAGACAGCAAGCAATCCAATATAGATTAAACATGCAATTCTTTTTTTTTTCTTTTTTGCTGAGGCAATTGGAGTTAAGTGACTTGCCCAGGGTCACACAGCTAGAAAGTATATGAGGTCAAATTTGAACTCAGGACTTCCTGACTTCAGGGCTGGTACTCTATCCACGCACCACCTAGCTGCCCCTCACATGCAATTCTTCTAATCATATTTCCATATTTGTCATACTGCACACACAAAAAATCAGATCAAAAAGGGAAAAAACACCAGAAAGAAAAAAAAAACAAGCAAACAATAACAAAAATGTGAAAATACTATGCTTTCATCCACATTCAGTTTCCATGGTTCTTTCTCTGAATGTGGGTAGCACTTTGCAAGGACAATGATTCAATTGGCAAATATCTCATTCTGGTAATTGCCTCAGATGGTTCAAAGTAAGGTTAGAGTAGCGTACCACTAAAGTCCATTCAAGATCTAAATCTTTGATTTTTTGGTGTTGGATTATCTTGTAGGAAAATCACCCAAATAAATTCCTAACTATCTAAAGGGAAGCCTATATATTTCCAAACTCTTACACTTTCATCTACTTTCCATTTTCTTAAACACTGGCCCATATTATTGATGGAATATTTCTCAGTGCCCCACATTGGTATTGGGGAAATGGTAGCCACTTAAGAAACTCCTAAGTCTCTTATTAGCTTTCACATTCATGTTGGAGTCATTTTTCTGGCATTAACTTTTGGATTTCAGCCCATCTGTGTCTTTCCTTGTCCAGAAGGTCACCTGCCTCTTACTTATGTGTCATAGATATCATATTTCCTTCACTTTGCTCATTGCTATTATCTCACCTGATCTATTCATAATCATTCATTTGTTCATTTAGTCAATTTTATTTTGCTGCCTTTTTCTTTGATCTTATTCTCCTAGGTGTGGGAGCAAAATCTAGTTCATTGTGTGTGTGTGTGTGTGTGTGTGTGTGTGTGTGTGCTTGTTTTTGTTTTCTGTGTATTTTACAGTTTTTTTTCCTATAGATCACTTGTTGGATTCTACAGTGGGTATAATATTACCTTCACTCTTTATAACGTATTAGGCTCCTAAAGGCTTGCTCAGAGAACATCTCAGGATCATTTAAAGGGCTGAAGCTCTTTGACAAGTTTCGAAGAGGCAATGGGGCTTAAGGGAAGAACACTGGCTCTGGAATCAGAAAGTCTGGGTTCAAAGCATATCCCTAAAGCTTAATGAGTTTGAACAGAGCACTTGATCTTACCTGACCTGTAAAATAATGGAGTTGGACTAGATAGCCTCTGAGATCTTTTCTAGTCCTACAACTATAATCCCATGAAAGGTTAAGAGTATACGATGCTGGACAGGGAAAGAGCACTAGCTTCTGAGTCAAGAGAATCGAGTTCATATCCTACTTTGAGCAAGTCACTTACTTACTTTGAGCCTCAGATTTCTCATCTGTAAAATGAGGTATTTGGATCACCTAGCTTCTGATATGACACCAGTTTTAGATGTAGTATAAATTCAGATTATCTCCATAGATAGCTGTCACTTAGGAACATAGATCTATGCTCAAGGAAGTAATTTATCTCTGAGAGATGAATGTAGAGGGAACCTGAAGACAGGAGGAGGGCTCTGCCATTCAGTCTTCTTCTGAAGATGGAAACAGCTCAAAAGGGTTTTTTTTGAGTCAAAGCTGTACAAAATTACTCACTCTAAGCTGCACAGCACATTCCCACTCCGAGGCAAATGTTTATTCCTGTTGCATTGATTAAAAGTGCTTACGGTAGGGGTTTGTAGGGGAATACTGACAGGCTGAGTTATGGCACTGCTGGGTTCTGAGTTGGGTTGGCTTTGCATGGCTGTGTAAGGTTATTTTGAAAAGAAGCTTAATCCACTAAGGAGTGATGTCTGCAAATGTTGCTCCTGTACTGTAGTGGGCTTGGAGAATGAAACTTTTGTGTAGTACTTCATTAGAACCTACAAATGAGGGTACGTCATAATTTGGTGTTTTTTTTTAAAAGACACACACACACACACACACACACACACACGTGCTCGACAGCAAAATGGTAAGTGTGTTGGACTCAGAACCAAGAAGACCTGCCTCAAATTCTTCCTAAATTATGTGATCTCAGGTAAATCACTCAAGCCTTTTAAGCTTCAGTTTCATCATCTATAAAATGGGGATAATGATATCTCTCAGAATTATCGTAGCTTGAAGAGTTGTTGTGGGTCAGAAAAGATGCTGTGCATAAATGGCAGCTTTTTAAATTTCATGGTCATCATATGGCTAGATAGTGGATAAAGTGCCGAACCTAAAGCCGGGAAGACGAATTCTAATTTGACTTCAGACATTTGCTAGTTGAATGATTCTGGGCAAGTCTCTTAAACTGCATCTGCCTCAGTTTCAATATTTGTGAAAATGGGAAAAATAATAGCATCTACTTCTCAGAGCTGTCATAAGGATAAAATGACATAATATTTGTGAAGCACTTTGCTAATCTTAAAACTCTTTATAAAGTGGTACTTATTATTATAATTATTGCTGTGAATCTTGAATTGCTGAATGAACCTGGATGGTTTATGCCTCCTTTGCATAGGAATCAAGTTGCAGGATAATTTCATTCTTAAAGATATTGTTCCTAAATGTCCTTGGAGTTGACCTTTACACACAGGTTAGGCTCTACCTTCAGGCCTTTTATTTTAATTTCATAAATCACTATTTTCCATTTTCCTACCTTTAATTTTTTTGTTGCCTACCAGCAAACATACCCTAAGGATCCTGTTCTTGTTTTTAATTCAGTTGCTGAGCCATCCTTATTTGATACTTCTCTGGCTGCTAACTTAAAAACAAAGAAACAGATGAAAACAAAATACCTTTAATGTTTTCCTGGGAGTAATCACTGGAGAGAATGAGAAAATGGGCATCTCACCTGACTAACTTTTGCTCCCCTGAAGAGAATCAGAGATACCAAATTTTCTTTTTGATCAGATTTCTTTTGATCTCTTTTTCTGGGATGGCTGCCCTGCTCCATGACCCTGGTTCAGTTCTTAGATCTTAGGACCATCAGCAAGTGCTTGGATCTGGATAAGCAGTGAGCCTCCTCTGAGGAGCACTAGTCTGCTCTTGGACATGCTTAGGTTACATCACTGCTGTTGGACTCCATCCTAATTCATTTGTGGCTTTTAAAGCCTTGGTTTATTGACATGGATGGATGGCATTTGCCATTTATGGGGCTTGGCAGGGCATAAGACCTGGCCTCCCTCATCTCCTTTCTTTTGTGCAATTCTCATTCCATTGGCCATTAGCTCCTGTGTTCGCACTGATTTGGGTCTATGTCCGTCTCAGCCATGAACCTTGCTTTTGGGGGACATTCATATCTCTCTGAGTGGTACCTTCTGTTCCCATCCTGTAAAGTTTTGCTTTTTATTTTTGTGACAGAGGCTGATAAGACTCAGGAAAATCACCTGTAACCTTTGTTCAACCTGAGAGAAACAGAGGGCTGTCAGACTGGGTGAAAACTCTTAAATGGCTACAGGGTGCTGTGACTGAAAGAATACTGGATTTGGAAACAAAGGAACCTAGGTTCAAATCTTGGCTCTATTCTTTAGCACCTGTGTAACTCAGTATAAGTAATTTATACTCTGAGGGCCTCAGTATCCTCACTTATTAAAAAATGAGGTGATTACCTTTGACAGATCTCCTCTGTCACACTCCTAGGCTTAAATATTCTTTAGATTATTTTTTATTCTTTTTGCTTTAATGCCACAGCCATCTTCTACATTCTTCTTCCATCTTCCATCTTCTATCCTCAACCACTGAGTCTTCTCTTTAACAAAGAAAAATTATTAAACCAATTGACAGTATGCAGTATCTAGTACATGCACTCCCTAACTCTATACCAAGAGATGGGAGGTATGTTTTGTCATCTCTTCTTAGGCCTGAGGGTAGCTATTACAATAAATCAGAGCATGGCTGCCTTTTAATGCTGTAAAACATTGACTTTAGCAAAGGCCAAACTATTGGATATCTTAACAGCATTACTTCATGGACAGTGATGGCCAAGAAAATATTACCACATGGTTTCGTTGCAGTGATAATTGATATAAAGGGGAAAAATATCACTCTAATCTGGGCAAGACAGGAAACAAATTCTTTTTTACTATCTTATTCCTGATTTTGAAAGACACCATGGCATAGTGGATAGAGAGGGCTAGCCCTGGAGATGGGAAGATAGTATTCTTATTTCGGACTAGACCTTTAAATCAAATCAAGACTCTAGAACATGCAGGACTATGTGACCTTGGGCAAATTATTTAATTTCTCAACCCTTTAGGCAAATTTCTAGGGTTGTAAATAACCAAAGATTTGCACTGATCTGCATAGGTGGGGAAAGTTCACAAATCAGGAGTTCCATATATGAAATTTCAGATCTGGACCTAAAAACAAAAACATTCTTTATTATATCAAAGACCTGGTTGAACATGCAAGCAAGATATCAGTATCAGCTGAGGCTTATCAGTCCTATGTGAGTGAGATATGAAAAGGTGGGCAGGCTTACAAGAATTGTCTCTGTTGCTCCATAAACTTGGTATGATTCTTTTACAGTTTCTATTTGCCATGCACCAGGCACTGTTCTAAGTGTAAGGAATAGAAAGGAACATGAAACAACAAAAGAACCCAGTCCCAACTCTCAAGGACTTCACAATCAAACGCAAACAATTGTGTATAAATAAGGTATAGATAGGATATAATTGGATATAATCTCAGAGGGGAGAGTCTAACATTAAGGAGGACTGAGAAAGACTTCTTGGAAAAGGTAAGATTTGAACTGGGACTAACGTCAGGAAAACTAGGAAAAGGAGAAGAGGAGGAGGAAGATTCTCATCATGGGGCATAAATCAGTGAAATCCATAGAATTAGGAGATGGTTGTGAGGAGCAAGTAGTAAACCAGAGTTCCTAGAGCATGTGGAGAGGAATATTTTAAATATAAGAAGACTAGAAAGGTAGGTGGAGATGCAGGTTAAAAAAGACTTTAAAAGCCAGGGAATTTTATATTTGATCCTGGAGGTAATAGGGAGCCATTGTACTTTATTGAGTGGGTGGTGGTGGGGGTGATGACCTGGTCAGACTTGTCCAAGCCTTTGATGATATAAATGATTCTGGTCTGATTCTTTCAGTTGACCAGACCTGTGTCTCTCTTCCTGCCCTCCCTTGCAACCCCCCCTCCCAACAAACAATAACAATAAACAAACCAAAAAACGATCTTGGATTTGTTAGGTAACACCCTTGATTAATTCCTGGCTTGCTGTCTTTTATTGTAGTTCCCTCTCATCTGACCTTGTGAATGAGTTTCCAGGAGAGACTGACTGCTTGGTTTGTAGCAGCTGTCAGTTTGGCTATAACATAGGAGTAAAGCTGATGGGGTACGAGAATTCAGAAGCACAAAACCCCCAAATATATTAGGGCATCAGGACAGTGTCACAGAGCCTCAAAAGAATTTATTGGCTTAGACATTCCCTAAATCATGAGGCAAAGATTCTATAATTATGCCATTGATTGGCAGGCTAAATTCCATAAGGGAGTTTTAGCCATTAACAAGTGGAAAGACACAGGTTGAGTTCCTTAGCCAAACTTGCCACAGACAAGGGGGAAGACACCATAAGGTGGGCTAAATTCCTAAAGAAGTTAGACATTGTGTCACTTAGTAAGGGGATGAAAAGGAGATGAGAAAGATTCCATAAGGCAGGCAAAGTTCCTAGAGAACTGCCAGAAGGTGGGCATTTTCTAAGGAATCAGTCATTGTGACACTAAATAACTGGGCTAACTCTAAAAGGAATTAGCCATTGTGATGCTTAATAAGCAGACTAACCCTAAAAGGAGTTAACTGGGATTATGACTTTGACTGGTGGGCTAATTCTAAAAAGAGTTAGCAAAGAAATGAAGTACCCACAAGGTAAGAGAAAAATAACCTTGGGGGATGACATAATTTGGCCTTCTGATTGGATATAGTAACTGTGTAGTCATGATAATTTTGTCAATGCAAGAAATTCACAAGGAAGGACAAGATAATCCTGTCATTGCTTTTCCCTGCTTTATGAACCAAATCCTTTCAAAGCTTAATTCAAGTGCTGCTTCCTAAAGGAAGTCTATCTTGATCCCTCGAAGTTGTTAATAACCTCCATCCCTTGAAATTACTTTTTATTTTTTTGGTATTTACTTTTCAATGTGCTTATTTTCTCCCCCTCATTTCCCTCTCCTTTCCCCTCATATGAATTCCTTGTGGACAGGTTCAATTTTGGTGTTGGTATTTATATCCCAAACCCAGCAAAGGACCTGGCCCATGAATGAACTAAACCATGTGGATTTTATGGGAAAACCACAGCAGAGTCAAAGGAGGCTATTAGGATTATTCTCCAGTAATATTTTCGTAATACTCATCTGTTTCTCTGGGCAAATCTTGGTTGTGCGCCCCCCCCAAAGGGTGTTTCCCCTGATTTTCGGCTTAATGACACTTAGGGTGGAGTAATAGTTGCAGAGGGATGAAGTAACCTAACTAGATAGATGCTGCCACATTTTTTTTAATTAACTATTGATTTGGAGGATTTGTGTACTGAGGTTAATCAGGTGTGACAAGAATAGATAACTTCTTTACTTGGCTTCCTTCAAATTCAAGTATATAAATCTGATGCAGTGTATCCATATATTAGAAATGGAACTCTTTTTTTTTTTTTTTTGGCCAGAAGCAATCAATATGGCCCCAGAGATGAGAATGCCAAGTATACTCCAACCTCCTCTGAATGGCAAGGACCCATGTTTTATCTTCTTGTTGGGTCATAGGGCAAAAGGGAGATATTTTTCTTTCTTGAGTTCGGAGAAATCTGATGACTTGTGGTAAGCAGTACCCCTTCTAGTGAAAGGATGGACACAGTATTTTTCTAAGAAGGAGTCAGATTTTATTCCCAAAGATAGCTAGAGCTGAAGTACCAGGCTGGCTAGAAAAGAAATATTGTTTAAGTCCATACTAACTCAGGAACATCTTTGGGGAAAATTTGACAGTTTAGTGACAGGCTGGAAAAAAATACACCAACATAAGATTTCAAACTTGCTGAAGGATTGCTGTTTCTTGATGTTTAATTTATAGATCTGTGGTTAGAGTTGTTAAAAGTGGGGGAACCAAATGAGAATCCTCACACTGTGATTCTCAAACTTTTTTCCAGATGGAAGGCTTCTAAGAAATAGCCTAACCAGTCTGGTCCTACAAGATCCTGGTCCAAAAACAGGAAGCAGCCTCTTCTCATATACTTTGGCTCATTATACTTTCAGCCCAGAGCTCCAGGGAAAATCTCTAAAAGGATAATCGGGAGTCCCCTAGTAAAAGAATACTAATTTTACAAAGAGTATGAGAAAACCACTTAATTCCCCCATCACAAAGAAATACTTAAAGCACAAAAGGACTCAAGCATATTCTGGCAAATACTTAATGTGATACTGTATACCCATTATACTTGATGCTCTCCTGGGAGGTTGATACTCAAAACATTAAAGCACAAAATCCTTTGTGAGATTATTGAGCAAGCATATCATCTTCTCCTTGGCTTTGGTACCATCTAAGCAAGATTCATGTTTTCTGGCAAGCAGGGGCTTGGCTTGGGTTTATCTTCATGGCTGTGGTCATCTTCTTTGAGAAGTTGTTTCAGAGGTCATCTCCTGCTAGGCAACTACAGATCCCCACCCTCCATAGAGGAAATTAGGAATATATCACTCCTGCGATCTGGAAAATCCATTTTAAAATATTTGGCCCTTCCTTTACACAGCAGAAATTTGAATTTTTTCTTTTTCTTTTATGGTGAATTGATATTATACAATACTACATATGTTTTATGTATTTTGGAACTTTTAAACTTTTTCTGTGTCATCGGCTTGCCTTCTTGTGTGGCTTCTGCAAAATTTCCCCTCAGATTCTCATTTAATTTCTTATGCTGATTTGCAATATAATGAAATTGTGATGGGAAAAGTCATGATGTAGAAGAGATAATGGTAACCATCCAGACCCATAATTCCTTCTTGCCCTCATTAAGGTGCCAAAACTAGAGTCATCCACATTTGGGTCTCTGTTCTATCACTCATACTCAGAGAAAGAAAGCCCCAGCAAACAAGGCACCCAGGACCTTGAGGTCCCGACTTAGTTTTTGGATGCTTTGACAACTTCTGGGATGGGGGAAGAGGAGGAGGAGGAGAGAAATCACTTTTTCAATTCATCAGAAGGCCATGGGAGAGGCATTAGTGTCACAACTTGCAGGTTCAGAAGAGAGCAAGAGTGGAAGCTGTCCCTTCTTTTAAAAGTTCACAGAGTTGTAGGCATTTCTTACACTGTGGGCACTTTGACACAGTTCCCCATCATGGGAGAGGGGCACATCAGGACCAACCTAATACCTCTGGTTGTCAATCAAGTTTTTAATGGGGCCCACTGAAAGGTGCCAGGGTGCAAGCTCCATGGGATAGTCACTGTATATAGGTGTATGTTTAAATAATTAATTTCTATTAAACAAACATTATAAAATTTTTACTAGGTATAAATTGAGGGCCAGCATGATATGGTAGGTAGAGAACTAGTCAGGATCTTGGAGCCTTGGGTTCAAATCCCACTTTTGGTACATAATGGTTTTTGATTATGTAAGTCCCTTAGTTTCTCAGTGTTCCAAGCAACTCTCTAAGACTATGCATATCCCAATAAATACAATTGTTTTTTTTATTTATTTTTATTATGTATTTACTTTAATAGAGATAGAGGCTCCCTATTGCAACAGAATCATAGAATCAGATACCAAAATGTGTGTAGGCACATTGTGTCAGGTTCTAAAACATTTAAGGATCCAAAGACAAAAAAGACAACAAAAAACAACCCCCCAAAACTGGTTCCTGCCCTCTAGAACCAGAACTCTATTGGAGGAGAAACAACATACATACAGATAAGTAAATATAAATTAACTAGGTAATGATTTTGTGAAGGATGGGGAAACATTAAAATATAAGACTTTGTGGAGTTGGTATCAGCTAAGCCTCAGCTATAAGATTAGCCTGGATGATCTCAAGACCACCATGACAATCTCTCCTTAAAGGAGGCTGTAGCTTATAGAATCTATTCATGAAAAACTAGTGGGAATCATATATTTTAAGGTTAGTATAGCTGTATATCTCAAAATACTATCTTTCCAGCAGTTTGTTGTTCTCTCTGTACCTGCATACACTCAAAATCCCATGTACCCCCAAACCTGAAATGCAAAGTGGCCAGCATTAGATGGCTGCCAAAATCAGGCTTTAAATATCCCGTTTTTGAAGGGAACTTTGGAGGTGCCTTGCCAGCTGGATGGATGTGCTCCCCAAGGCAGCATCCTCCTCCAGTGAGTTATACTATATATTATTGTATGTGTCTTGAGTTGTATATTGAGCTCTTTTCTTCCTTTCTTCTTTCCTCTCTTCTCCATTGTTTGCCAATAAAGCTTTGCGTTGAATTAACTCCTATTGTTTAACAAATTATTTTCGGCATTGGATCACATTAAGGGGTTGTTTTCCCTGATGTCTCAAAGTCTCTCAGAGCCTTCCTTTAAATATAAACCAGATACTTGGACAAAGACTTAACCTGTTGATAACTGCATGTAAGCTGGGGGAGCTTGATACTTTGAACCCAGCAGTAGAAAGCAAAGATCAACATGGGTACCCTGTATCCTCCTGGGAGGGACTCTCTTATGTCAGAGAACTATCATAAAACAGCCTCAAAAGAAGCTAGGATTTTATGATAACACTACAATTGCACATTACAATAAATACAGAGTTAAGTGTTGAACCAAAAAGGACTCCAAAAGTTTCTGATGAGAACTTGAACTTAGCCTTACACACTAGATCAAAGTGACAAGCATGATCATAGAGTGACCTTGCTTATTTGTGTTCTTCTGTTTACTTGGGCATCACACCTGTAAGATGCTTCTACAGATAAGATCAATTGTTGTTCTCTGAAAATACTGACCCTTTCCCACTATTGTATCCATCCCAAGCCCATTCCTACCATAGAATGCATCCTGTTATTGCTTTAGGCTGTGAAAAATTTTTCCTGTGTAACAGCTGCCTGATGATGAATAAGGAAATTACCTAATTGCATTCTTTTTGCTTCTGTTATCATCTGCTTGCTTTGCTAGTTACAATCCTATATCAAGTCTGTGCCTCAGTTCCTTTGTGCCAAATGCTTTGGATGATAGCTTATTAAACTATATAATATATATCGGTCAGCTAGCTTACTAAACTCTCTACTTTTAAAATTAAATCAGTCTCTACTCGCCTCAGTTTCCTTGGTATTATATAAGAGATTTACCAGAGGTTTACTTTTTTTTCCACATAGAAAATGACAATACCTAATATAGGTTAACATAAAATTATTCATGATTTCTACAAATCTAAGCCTAAACCCTAATTCAAAAAAAGAAGACCAGATGTCTAATTTTCTTTGTCACCAGATATGTTTTCTATGCTTTAAGAATCTATTAAACTTGATGGAAGTTTTGTAAATTGAAGAAATGCAAAAAAGATCTATGGAAAACAATCTGACCATTAATTCCTGATGTTTAATTTAATAATCCCTTAAAGTTTTTGTTCTGTACTCTTTATGTTCTTTTTCTGCCTTATCCTTTTTTATTTTTGTTTGATTCATATGTTAGTACATTTCTCCACACATTTCTGTGAGGCCCATGTCATGATAGGTTTTTATGTTAGTTATATATATATATATATGTATATATATATATATATATTTTTGCTTCTAACTGATTAGCTAGTGAGAGTTTCTTGTAACTTTTCCCACCTGAGCTTCAAGTTAGGTCATATTCTGAGATAATGTGAGCATCTTTATTCCTTTTCCATTCTTCCTTTTTTCATATCTCATCTCAAGCACTCCTTTTTATTGAGTTATTTCTCATATTGGAGATGTAAGTAAGAAGGAAGAGCCTTCATGTTATGGGAGACAGATTGTATATCTGTTTAGTATTTAAAGCACTCCACAATGCAGCTCCATTTTGTCTTTTCAAGGCCAATTATATATTACTTCCTCTCACATACTTTATGCTTCAGCCAAATTAATCTATTTACCATTCTCAGAACATAAAATTCTATCTCCCCAAACCCTTGTAACAAATATACCTAGTTAAGCAAAAACTAAATTCCCACATCAATCATGTCCAAAAATGTATGTCTTATTCTACACCTGAAATCCATCATCTCTCTGTAAGGAGTTGGGGAGCCAGCTTCATCAAGGTTGTTTTGAATTATATATTTATATTTTAACAGCCAAAACTAATTTTATTTTCCCCTTTTTGGGATAAGATTACTAATTTGACAAATTAGAAGAATGCTATACACACACATATATAATTTACCTAGATCTTATTATTTTTCGATTAGAGACTTAGGCTTAAATGCTAACTCTTATATTTATTAGTTGGCTGAACAGATGTGTCACTTGTACCCTCAACTTTAATTTTGTTATCTACAGAATGGAAATAGTAGCAATTGTTCAGGAGGTGGTTGTGAGGAAAGTCCTTGGCAAACCCCAAAGAACTAATACAGTGTGCCCCAAAATTTTTAATAATTTAAAACCACATTAGGAATTTTGGGACAACATGTGTAAATATGACATCATTATTATATAAAAGGTGTTCAGAATTTTGAAATTCAGTTCTCTTTAGAATTCCCTTCTGATCATGGGATATTCTGACCTTCTGGGTAAAGTAAAACTGGTCTAGTCAAAAGGGTTGACAAATGAATTCATTAAGTCTGAAGAGGGTAACTTCACCTGGTGAGGCACACTCTTTGTCCTGTTTTGTTTCAATGAATAAGAGAACCTACTGAGTAAATATACATTACCTTCTCCCCTGCTGTTCTTCCCAGAAGAGAAATTATTGCACTGGGAGAGAAAATCCCTCTCTCTTCACCTGAGGTTAAAGTCCCATGCTGTGTAATTCATAAGAATAATTCCTTTTCTTCTTGCATAGGTCTTCCTCTGTGGGTGACTATATACACTCATGTCAAATTTTCCCTTTCACGTCTCTTCCTGGATCTATTATGCAGAGGGGCAGCATGCTTTTTCTTGATGTGAGTTCAATGTGACTAGTTTCACTTCTCCTTGCTACTTTGCATCATCAATTTCTGGAGGAGCCCTGAAGTGATGATATCATTGCCCTAATGCGTGATTATCCTTTATTGATTACTGACTGGGTGCCAAGGTCTGAGATATGACTTGGTAATATCATATACAATATATGGCGGATCTGTGATTTTTTTTTCAGTATAGAGCACCTGATGAAAGAAACTTCCTCTACCAAAACAGATGAATGGATCTATTATCTGAAGCATTTAGAGGTCAAGTATCTGCTCAGGGTTTCATTATGTCAGAGGTTGAATTTGACTGTAACTCAGAATAATGATCAAGATCAGCTTGAGATCTTGATAATAATTTTGTAATTAATCCATGCTGCTTGAAAATTAATTAAGATCTAAGTTATCTGAATTGGTTAAAAATAAATAACCAGCAGGCATATAAGCATTTTTCATACGTTGGTTATACATATAATAATAGGGCTCTGGTTCCAGGAGCCTAGAGGTGGGTTATTTGTTTGATATAGACCAGATTAAAAATCTAATGGGGAATGAGGGGTCTAAGGGATATGTAATTAAAGAGGTTTTCTATGGAAGGTGGAAAGAGAGTAGTTTAAGAATTTGAGGTATGGAATAAAAGCTAGGGCAGAAGAAATTAAATGCAGATTTTAGAATTGTGGGACTGGAGTCAACTGGATCTTGTCTCATTGGCCTCTGTGATGTTTAAAAGATTGGAGAGATTTAATTTCTGGGTAATTAATAATTGTATTAATAATGCTAGCACTTTAATAAAAGAAGTCAGTAGCACTCTCAAATGCCAAAGACAATCACAACAGCAAGCTCAAGGTTTGCATGCCCTTGGGAAAGTGGGTGTTTCAGAGGGTGGCAATCAACTTTGACTAATGAGATAGAATGAATATTGCAATGGGGGGCTGGACTTATGAACTGTGATTATAAATTACCCCCGGCTTTGGTCAATTTAATCAAAGAATTTATTCCCACCCAAATTTGTGTAGAGTAATTCTCTGTAAGGTTGACTGGGATCTGACCATGATTGAGCAGAAAGTAAACTTAACCTTCAAAGACTGAACTTAAAAATGGAGTGGTACTGGTACTGTGTAGGGGCAAGGTGGTGGAGAAGTCCCAGAAAAGAGGAGATCTACAGCATAGTTCAATAAGTAAGTATCAAGAACCATGTAGCCCCATCAATGAGTACTTTGAGCCAATAGAATCTGAAGTGGGAAGTGAGTAAAGCAGGTAGAAAAAGAGTTAACACCAGAAAATCAGCAGTATGTAACAAGAATTGGAGGGAGAAAAAAAGAGAAAAAAGAAATTTACATGATAACTTTATTATATGTTTAAAAGGAATAGCAAATTGTACATGAGGTTTGCAGTTTTATATACAATCATCTTTTTAAAAAATTATGCCATGTTATGGAAATACTTGTTTTAGTCCATAAATTAAATTTAAATAAATAAAAAGAAAAAAAAAGTTGACTTCAAGAGTTCATTGGCAGGTGGTAATAAGGAGCTGACAGATTAAAAAGCTTGAATTTAATTTGTACCATTTAGGAATTACAGTGATATATGTATCTTTCAATTGATCCCTTTCTTGACTTGCCCAACCTCCTGCCTGTTAGGGGAGGGCTGATTGTCATCTTTTTTAATCTCTAATGTCAGATAAACCCTACTTAACTGTATCCTGTGAATGATTATTATGTATCCTCACTGATAGATATCACAAATCTATCAATCTAATACTACTAATACTATATATATATATACACACACACACTTTGTTAATGAAGTACTTTACATATATCATCTCATTTGATATGAAGTTTAGACATTATTGTTAGATGATATTTGTGATACTTGTGTAATTCAAGCAGGTCTAATCTACATTATGGGTTGAGTGCTGCCTTTTTTAAGCTTACAGGAAGACAGTGTGTTGCTGTATTACTTATTCAGCAAAAGAGCATAAAATAGGACTCCATCAAATATTACTTTACTTGAGCTTCTTGACACCCTTCTGAAAAGGTCAGGGTATCTCTATTCCCAGTGATGTAATACATCATTTACCTGCTTCCCCTACTACCAAACTCATAGTTTCAACATGGGTACCATGTGTTTTTAGTTCCACTCTAGTAACTGAGTCTAGAATTAATCACAGGAATGAAATGGAATATTACTATAAATATAAAGCTAACAGTTTATACATAGCTCGTGGCTGTTTGGGCTTCTCTTTCCCTTTTTTGGTGTCCAATTCAGTCTTCACATTCTATGATCACATAGTTTATTGTACAAGGTATTAAATGATAGGAAACAGATCAATTGCTCCTACGTGATGATGTCTACTTTTAATCACTTCCTAAAGCCTCTTCATTCTTATTCTTCTAGATCTTTGGGAGGCAGCCAGCACGATTTCTAAACCACCTCTGCCTACAGTTTATGGAAAACGATGATAAAAGGAAGTGTCTTTCCCCATCTCAAAATGAAGGACTAAAAACAATGGATAGAAAGGAAAATGGACAGAAAATTCACTAGTCCAAAGGGATTCCTAACATCTGGAAGACTTAGAAACTCAACCTTCTGTCCCCTCATTACTCCATCCATATTTATGCTCCAAAATGTGTCCGGTAGCCCTGATCTCTGGTCATTTCACTCTTGCCTCTGGCTACAGGAATGATGATGCTAGTTGCAGCAGTAGTGTCATATTTACAATCCTTACTATTCCTGTCTACTTCATTCATAGAAGCCCAGCAGTCTTAATCCAATGCTAGAGGCTATGTGGCTTCATTACCTTCATAATGGCCAGATAGTCCCATTCCAACTTATCATTCAATGAAAAGAAATGAAGAAATTGATCCTGGATCACAAGAATGAGCACACCATATCTCTTTATCTTCTTATAGCTGCTTCTTATTGCAAGCTAATGTTCAGGGATGTCCCTAGGGAAGGGAATGGAAATCACAGAGATGTGTCGGGATCACTGGAAACTTTTCCTTCTCTCCGAATCATCACCATCCCATGGAAGATAATAAGATCATCATGGGAATATGACATGGGAGGCAGGACAATCATCATCACCTCATGAGACAATAATCATTAAAAAAGTTAAGATGGTGAAGCAGGAACGCCAGCAACAATTATCATTATTGTTTATCCATAAGGTAGCAAAAGGATATTTAGGAGCCTTAAACATTTGATATTGAGGTTTCATCCTCTACAAGCCATCCTTGTTTAGCACTCAGAGGTTGACAAACTATAGGTCTGGCTTAGTTTTCTAGTTTTTGTGTCTTCAAGAATAAATCTTCCATAAAACTCTACTTGGATGCCTTGGAGTTACAAGAGTCAGGATAGGTAAATATAAGCTCTGGCAGGATGCTAGGAAGGCTTTCAGGATTGTTCTGAAAACAAATTGTGTCTGCTTTCTGAGGTCCAACCTAGCTAAGTATAGGGAGGTGCTTTAGTGGCAAACTATTCATTTGGCCATGAAGTCTGACCATAGCAGCCTATGAGATACAATTTTGCCTTCCATCTTGTGCAGTCCCTTCTACTGATAGTAGTAGAATGGCAGAAAATGAAACTGTCTGTTAAGAATCACAGTTTTTGGACCATCTATAAACATTGACATAGCTCATGGTGTTCTAAATGTGAGACCCTTGTCCAATAAACAAAGAATGGATACATGAGCCTTATAAACCCAGAATTGAACAGGAGCAGGAGATTGGGATGGATTGCTTTGCAAAAGGCAATTCTTTTAATTGAAACAAAACCTCATCTTTCAAAGATTAATTGTTTGGTATGGCTATGAGTTATAAAATACCATAGTCTTTGAAAGATTCAAATTGAGTGTCATACAAAAGGCAATGGAAAGGCATGTGTCAGACAGTAATTACACAATAGAGGAATTAGAAAGAAGTAGTAGTATAAAGCCTGTTTGTAGAAAAAATGTTTGACCAGATTTAAAAATGGGTTGGTCATGTATTAAGAGTGAGAGCAAACTGGTGGTTATCTCTTGTGTTTCTTTGATATCCATTCAACACTATATGATGGAGAAAAAATCCCAGGGCATATTAAGTGGACTTCTTTTGGTGAATTTGTAGGAGCACTTGGATAAGAGTCACAGTGGTTGAGGCAGATGTTTATGGGTCATGATTTGTGCCATTGAGTAGAATACCCACAGTGGTAATGATATTAGATATTTATATATTGTTTTAAAAATTTGCAAAGTGCTTTACTTACATGATCACATTTGAGCCTCAAAATAACTTTGTGAGCAACATATTCATGTATTAATTTTTCTGTTTTAATAGAAGTAAACAGATATTATGTAATGGCTATGGTCCCACAATTCATGAGTGTTGGATTCTATAAGACCAAATCTAGCATCCTATTCACTCTACCACCATACTCTCTTCCCTGAAAAAGGCTTCCTTGATTTTCCCAGTAGGTAATGAGTGATCTTTCCATTCTTGGACCTCAAAATAACACTTTCCATTTCACATGCACTTATTACTTATTATTTTGCACTATCTGTCCTATATCCTACTCGACTCCAAGCTCAATGAGGACAGGGATTGTGTCATTCAAATTTTGTGCCTTTCCTAGCACAACATTAATCACACAGCGAGCACTTATGTATTTGTTTAATTAAATTGTACAGCGTAGTGGGAGAGAGTCAGGACACTTCAGTGCCACCTTTGTAAGCCTGCTACCAAGTTTGTGTGTTTGCTGCTTATGAAAGTAATTTATATTCATCATGGATCCATTGATTTAGAAGTTCTTGTGGTCTCAGGGATAATTAAAGCAGAGAAACAGAACACAACTAATTAAAGTTAGAGCAGATGTTGAAGTGGTGATGTAGGGATTACAGAGTATGAGAAACCTATTGTTCTCTCCCTTGCCTACCACCCTAGCTAGGTGATGGTGCATTCAGGATTAGGCCCTTTATTCTCAAATCCAGGATCCAAACCTTCTTGTTTTCATTCCATGGATTACAGGGAACTCTTTTCACAAAATGTCATCCCAAACTTGTGTCCAGAATTAGACAACAGGACTGGCTCAAAGTATAAAAGCTAAGTCTTAGATCTGTGCTTCTGTTCATTCACAGTGCCAGTATTCCTCCTGGGAATAGTCCCATTGTCTCCAGTCTGTCTCTGCTGGGAGGCTTTGCTCACTGGGGCAATGGGCAGGGAAATCTGAGTCAGAAAGCTGGCTTGTTCATCTTTTGTTTGTGTGGTTTCCCAGCCATCCTTTCCAAGGAACCAGCCGCAGGTTAGGTGTTGGAAGATCCCCAGAACTCAGAAATCTGTTAGATTACAAAGAAAAGTTGGACAGTGTTCATTTGAGAGCCAAACAAGCAGCTGGCATAGAGAGTTTTAAGTTCAATAAGGATATAGAATTGTCCCAGAATGCCCTGGTCTCATATTCTGTATTTCCTTTACTTCTAGGTAGTATTTTAGGAAACTGTGTTTTCCAGTCCCCAAACAGCAGGCCTAGATTTGTGTAACTTTAGCATTAATTCATGGGGAGGGGTCTCTGGAACTGAGTCACTAGAGATGAGTTTAGAGCAGGACTGCACTAAAATATTTGGGGAAAGAAATATGTAACCTGAGCCCCCTCCCCAAAGAAACCTCTCCTCCCACCAACTTCTTCAGACCTGAAATTTTAATTTAAAGGTAAGTGCTATTTGAAGGTTTTGCTTATACCTGAGGGCTTTCAACTTCTATCTGCAAATTACCCAAACAAGACCTGACTTGGTAGGACTGGATCAATTTGCATGGATTTTGCAAGTCAAGGCTAGAAGATGCAGGGAAAAAAAGTAAGGGCACCCCAGAATGTAGGATATGCATCCGATTGGAGTAGCAGCAATTGAAGTCAATTTTCAAGAAGCTGTTACGTGAAGCTCATTAAATGAGACTTTGAATAAAGAAGCAAGCTCTTTTGGATCACAGAGTATAGAGATGGAAAGAAAGTCATCTGATCCAATTTCCTTATTTAAAGATGAGGAATTGGAGGCCTAGGGAGGGGAAATGACAGAAGGTCACATAAATCCTAACTATCAGATGCAGGATTTGAACATACTCTCACGTCTTCTGATGCAAGAGGCAGAGAACTTTCCATTGTACTGTGCTCATTCCAAACAACAGATGGAGGGCAAACTTGGGTGCAGATTAGATAATTTCAATTACATTATCTTCCCCTTGACTTCTGAGGTGAAGCTACTCATGGAAGTATGGCCATCTTTTCTTTTTTGAATGGCTTAAGTGAGAGAAATGGGCTCATGCCTTTCCTCAAGAGAAGAGGAAATGGTTCTGATTGGAGCCCAGACAGTCCTAAGGTTCCATATTCTTTACTTTATTTTTTAATAATAGCCTTTTATTTTCAAAATACACACACAGATAATTTTCAACATTTACTCTTGCAAAACCTTGTGTTCCAATTTTTTTCTATCCCTTTTCCCAAACACCCTCCCCTAACTAGCAAGTAATCCAGTATAGGTTATTTTTCTCTCTATATTTCCACATTTATCATGATGCACACAAAAAATCATATCAAAAAGGAAAAAAAATGAGAAAAAAAGAAACAAAAAAGCACCAATAGTAAATATTTGATAGAAGGATGGATATGTTACTAAACTGTCATCTGTTGTCCAAGTCTCTGAGACAAAGCAGCAAATATAGCAGTTCCAAGAAACCAGCCTCAGTGAGAATTGTATATTAAGTTTGAGTGGCCCCAGTGGTTAGGAATAGGTTTGTTTTACCTCCAGGAATACAACAGAAATTGGAGCCTTTTCTTTTAGGCATCAACAAAGTAGGCCATTTCAACATGGAAAGAAAAGAAAAAAAATGGCTGTGTCTGAATCAGTGAACTTGTTATGCACAGTGGTTTTTCTCTATTACTATCTCTCTATCTATATATATCTTGTTTTTTTCCTAATTCAAATTCAGCATGTGTCTCCTTTTCAATGTCTCAAGAAACCTAAAATTTTCTTTTGTTGATTTTTTAATGATTCAGTCCTTTCTTTACTTCATTTTTTACTATAATAATCACTATCAGTATTATCTTATCATTGTCTCCTTAAGCCTAAACCTCACCAGAATAAAAGAAAAACAAAAGTTTTCCCTTGTAACATATAAGTATATTTAAGCAAAAAAATTCTACACATTTTAGTTGTTTTTGAAAATCTTCATTCTGTAAGATGGGAAGACTATTATTAGTCCTATTGACTCTCCCCATTTCTTTGCTTCTCCACGATCTATGAAACAATGATTAACATACATAAATGTATCTATCCTCTGTCATGATGACAATACTAGTTATTCACCATCTTTGGTGTTGTATTTCCTAATATCTTTCTTTGAGCTCACTCTTTTCTATGGATAGGAAATGAGAATAAAGTCATTAGGTATGACTCAGATAATCAGGACCAGATTGGATCTGATCATAGCTATCATTCACTTTTCCAATTCAAATACAAGTACTGTAGGGACTCCTTGAGCATCATGCATCACAAACCTATATTAACATAGACACTCATGAAGAGTATTCCACTCTCCCATACTTACCCCACAGCTGTAAAATTGAAGGGAAGGCGACCTAAGACCAGCATTGTAGGTCTCTCAGTTTCTCTGGGTTTCCCAAACTTCTACATAACTCTTCCATGAAACACTTCCTTAATTCATAATACACTTCATGCTCAATCTGCTTAGCCACTCATCACACTAAGTAATGGCTACTTTGTGCAGATAACAAATTACTCATATGCCAGAAGCTTTCCTAACCCCTGGCACTTTAAGTAGCATTCAGCAAGCATTCTCATGCTTTCAGCTACCAATGGTGTGAGCTGTTTCCCACATCTGTGAGAGCACTCACTTCTACTTCCAAGACATCCTATTATCCCTAATATGTCAATAACTAGGATATAAACTTAGCAAAATGTTTGACATAGAGTAAATGCTTAATAAATATTTGTTGATTGGTTGGTAACTGCATACTTGACATTTATAAAGCCCTTTTAGGTTTGCAGGGTACTTTACATGCATTATCTCATTTGATCCTTATGAGTATGTAGTTAATTCCCATTTTGTAGATAAAAAAACTGAGGCTGAAAGATTAAGTGACTTGCTCAGGGATATACAGGTAAAGCTAATCTTGACTAAGAGACAAAATAGGACTCTTGGTAGCAGAGTCCTAGTGTGACATATTCCAGTAGTTTAGTACATCTAGGATTGCTTTATTCTTGTGTCACTTTTCTGGTGAAGTCACCCCAAACACTTTTGAGCTATGAGGTAGTATGATTGTGGTAGATAAAGCATTGGTTTGGTTAGGAGAAATATGCTAATTGGATATCTGTGTGACTTTGAGTTCATCACTTCAATTCTTTAATCATCAGATTTCTCATCTGTAAAGGAGGAATAATAATTCTTACTCTGCCTAATTTACAGGACCTTTGTAAAGCTAATTGATATAAATAATGTATTTGAAGAGAAACAATGGATTACAGAAGGCAGAGGTCCAGTTTTGAGGACAGAAAGATCTGGCTTCAAGTCCTACCTTTTACAGGGATTAGCAATGTGACTGTATAGGCAAGTTCTCTCTCAGTATCTGTAGCCAACTCTTTAAGACTCCAAATTGAAGAAGAGTAACTGATTTGCATTCATAAAGATAATTTCCATGGTGGGAGTTTTCTCCCACATTTGAAATCATAGTCCTGCACCAAAAAAGGAAAATGTATTTGAAAGAGAATTGTACTGTCTAGTATTATCTAGATGTAAGGTAAGATGACAGAGATGATAATGATGATGATGAATATTATTAAATCCAGCCCTTTCTTTCCCTTTCTTTTACCAGCCCTTTAATGGAAGAACATCTCCAGTTTGCTTTCTAAGCAGAACAAATAAAACACTCACAATTGGTTCCACTGCAGAGAGAGCATTACACTGATTTATTTAAATCAATTCATGATAATAACCATAAATGAGAGCTAAAGAACTCCTAGCACTGTTTCCTGGGGAAATCTAGTATAACTTGAGGGAATTATGACAGGTGAAACTTGTCAGAGGGAGTTTAGGGCATGATGGTGGCTTTTGGTTTGATGAGATTTATGATAACTCCAGAGGCCACCATAGATTCTTTTTGCCCTCTTCTATATGGTTTGGCTGGGCCCAAGGCACTGGCTGTGAACTCTGAATATGTATGAGAGCCGCAGATGCTTGCCCATTCCATTCTTGGGGAGAAAAGAGGAAAAAAAGGGAGGAGGAAGAGGAGAATGAGAAAAAGAAGAGGAGAAGGAGGAGGAAATGAAGGATCAGGAGGAGGAGGAATGTTGAAGAGAGAAGAGAGGAGAGAAAAGACAAGAAAAGAGAAGAGAGAAAGAGAGAGATTCTATAATTTCCCTCTGTAGAAAATTCACTGAATCATGGCATTTTGGAACTAGAAGAGCTCTTCTCTAAGTTCCCTCCTTCCTTCCCTGCTCTTTAGCTTTTCCTACACATAGATCAGAACAATCTTCCTAGGGCGTAGCTCTGATTATGTCATGCTTCCAGTTCAAAAATCTTTCCTGATTGCCCAGTATTGATAGATAGTTCTCCCTTCTTAGCCAGGATTTCAGAGCTCTCCACAGTTTGACTCTAACGCACCTTTTGCTCACATATTGAAAACAGAGATAATACCTTATTTATCTTCACATCTTCCATAGTGTATAGCTGAGTGCTTTCATTGCACATATTAGGTTTATTATTAAATGTTTGTTAAATGAGTTTCTCCTACTCATATAGTCTATGACCTGGCTAAGGAGAACTACTTATTATTCTTACAGACCAATCTCACTCTCTCTGGCCTCTATGGCTTTACTTGAACCATCATCATGTTTTAAGTATGATCTGACCTCTTCCTTTTATCTTTACTGTTGAAATCCTTTCCATGCTTTAAGGTTTAGCTCAGACACGACTTTATAAAGCCACAATCCTTTACATAAAATGGAATCTCTCCTTCCTTGCATCTTTTACATCTCTTCTATATCCCTATCATATTTTGTAGTAGAGTTACTTGTGTTCCATTCATCTTTCCCACCAAAGGCATGCATAGATCTGGATGTATCAGGATACCTGGGGGCAAAGATTCCTATGGTCTTTCCCTGATGGAAGAGAATATGGTAGCAAGAGCCTTGGATCAGAAACTCTAAAACCTGAATAAAGCACTCTGTCCCTTCAACGAAGTTATCTTCTAGTCAGAAACATAAGCTGACTTAGTGCATTGACCAGCTGTACTCTGGTAGGTTGCCACATCCTGTAGCAAGCTTTACCATTGTCCTTTTTGTGGAAGGCACAGTCAGCTCATGCTCTATGCATACCTATGTTCTTAATTGATTATAAGCTCCTTGAGGGAATCCTTTTATTTCTATTTTAGGGTTTTTAGTTAAAGGTTCTTTCTACTATATCACACTGCTTCCCATTGAATCAAATAGCTCTTAATTGTTCAAATGTAATTTTATTATTTTAATGGATTAAACTTTTTTTTCTTTCTCTTTCTCATCTCCTCCCTCTATTGAAAAAAGAAACCACTAAATATGCTGTTGCTTTAGTTTAAGTCCATTTATTCTTATTTGTTACTATGAACATTGAGAACAATTGATCAGCATCTTCCTCATAAAAGAGTTTAGTGGAACTGAATCATGTAAAGAAATCATATCTTAGTAATCTCCCCTTTAGGTTATTCTCTACTTACTGGTACTTTTCTTCAATGAATTTTCCTCCTTTGCTTTAATTGGTTTGAACTCTTTCTCTATTATTCTGTCTTCTCTGTTTTTGTCTTTCTCTGTCTCTCCCCCCATCCTTTATTATTCCATTTCATGTTTTTTGTGTGTGTGAGACAATTGGGTTAAGTGATTTGCCTATGGTCACTCAGCCAGTAATAATCAGGTGTCTGAAGCCCCATTTGGATTCAGTTTCTCCTGACTCCAGGACTGGTGCTCTATTTACTGTACCACCTATCTGCTCTATTTCATGTACTTTTAAGAAATATAACACTCTGATGAGGGCTGAGAATATCTTCTCTACATTCTGAAGTTTCCTTTGGTCAGTTTCTATTTTTATCCATTTTGTTCCTTAAATTTAACTGTATCCACCATCCCAACCTATTCCTTAGGTTGATAATTGTTATAACCTATGCATTTCCTTCGGTGTACCATCTAGCTGCAATATCTCATGTTGCTGCTAAGTGGGCAGCAACTAGATGGTACAGTAGATAGAGTGCTGGGCCTGGAGACTCATTCAGTTTAAATCTGACCTCAGACTCTTATTAGTTGTGTGGTCCTAGGCAGGTCATTTATCCCCATTTGTCTCAGTTTTTTAATCTGTAAAATGAACTGGAGAAGGCATGGCAAACCACACTAGTATTTTTGTCAAGAAAGCCCCAAATAGGGTCACAAAGAGTCAGACATGACTGAACAGTAACAACAACAAGTTCAGCTAAGTAGAGCAGTAGATAAATTGTTGGGCCAGGAGTCAGGAAGATTAATGCTAATAATAGACGTCTTGAAGTTGTGAAGATCAAATGAGATAATTTTAGTAAAGCACTTGGTACATGGTAGGCACTTAAATGTTTCCTTCTTCTTGTCAATATTTTGCTCTTTCTTCATAGTTTATGGTACATCTACAAAACGCTTTGTAAAGTTAAAGTACTCAAATATATTATCACATCTGATTTTCACAACAATCCTGTAAGGCAGTTTGAACAAATAGCATTATTTCCATGCTATATATGAAGTAAACTGAGGCACAGGTTTGGGGATTTGCTCACAATCTTACAATTAGTAAATGGTGGAATGGAGAGGTAGGATTTAAGTCTAGGGTATTGTTATGGCATTCCTGTTTCTCATAGCACACATACATGCACACACAATTATTTCTATGTGAACACACACATATGTACGTGTGCACAATCTTCTCTCTTAGAACCATGATGGGACAAGTTTAGAAGTCCCTAAGGAAAGGAGTTTTTGTGTTGTTTCCTAGAATTCTCCTCAACCTGTTAGTTGCTGACTTTTATTTTGGCCATTGCCTGAGAATTAGAATTCTATGTCTGAAAGTTCTATCTGACTTTTTGGTTGATTAGCCTGCAGTGGGTCATTGTTTGGGTCCTGATGACTCAGAGTAAATGTAAATAGCAATTGTTTCTGTTTTGGCCAGAAACTTAGGGTTTTCCCTTCCCAGATAGGTTATGATTATAATTATTGTTTTTCTTTAACTAGATAAAAGAAGCCATTGTTTGTCTCCTTTTTTACATACCCTTAATCACTGAATGGGTTTTGCCTCAGTCAAACCAAGACCTAGGACAGATCTTAGCTTAAAAAGACCAAGGTCTCCCATTGTATCAGAGTCATCTCTATTTGTTCTGATCTATATCTTGCTGATTCCAGAGGAGAGAATGGGGCTGGCAATTTTGCATAACTTTTCAGCACTTAAATGAAATTCACTTGCAAGTTATGACATCATCTTCTGGATGTCACAATCCTTTTCAAGAACAAAGGACAAATAGCAAACAAAGAAATGAATGGCTCACTTGGGTACAAGATATACAGTGCTGACCTCCAGGATCATTCAACTCTTGTAACTTCTTGCTGTCTTCTACAGGGGACCTGGGGATCAGTGCCTAAATCAATCAGATATAAGAAATAAGGTAGACAGCTCCAGGTGGTGCATGTACTTAGTGCCAGCCCAAGTTGTGCTCCCTTTGCCAGCTGGACCAGGTCCCTGTATCTGTCATTGAAATATCCCCCTCCAGGATATAGTTTTCTCATCACCACAGGTGTGCTCAAGCTGTGCTGTCAGAGAGAAAGGGGGTAGATGGAAGGTATATACATATAATTATATTATACGTACACATGCATGTGCATATATTCACGTAGATATATACACATAAGTTATAGTCCTCAGAAATTTATAGGCAATAAGGAAAAGAAGATTTTGCTCTGACCATGGTGCTAAAACCTAGATCCTATTGTATAGCAATGGAAGTTAGGAACTTCACCTGGGAGTAATGTGGTCTGTGAAGTTGGTTATAAATTGTGCCCTGTGGATCAGTGATAAATAAGACAGGAACAAGTTAGTAGGCCATATCTATATGCTGTGGAAATGGAGTTTGGACATCTGAGCAGTCAAATGGAACAAGTATTTGGGGGTGATTATATTGTTTTACCTAGCACATTTACTCAGAGACATCCATAACTCTTTCAGGTTTTGTTCTTCAATTTTCTTGCAACACCCCCACCATGATGGTGTGGACATGTTGGGAAATAGAAGGTATGAAGAAATGGGACTTACTTAGGCCCATAGTGTAATCCCTTATAGCTGCTGGTTTCCTCTTGAGGATTCTTCTGGGGCTACCGGGATGTTGTTATCTTACAGATTAACTCCTCATATTATGTCTTCTGGGGAATCTTTTACTAACCAGTGCCAGATTTCACTTTCTGGGTCTAGGACACTCTTGTGCTTGGCTTGGCTCTTTGATGCCTCAACATAGAGAAAAATGAAAGGAAAAATAATGAGACTCTTTGCAGATATGAAAAATACCCACTGTATGAATGTTCATAGCATCCCGACTTTCTTCTTGTATTTAAATGGTTAAGATAGTTTTGTCCTGTAGTGGTCCTGGAAGATCTGCATTATGAAGAATTTTGGTTAAATACAAGGAAGAATAAGGCTTATTAAATATTGGAATGAGTGAACAAAATAAGTCTCAGAATATCCTTCTCTGGAGACCTTTAAACCATTACCTTTCAAAATAGTTTTATCATCCTCTAAAGAGTAAATTGCAGAAACACTGGCTACATAAAACTGTTAAGTACTACTCCCCTAAAACCAAAATTTCCCCCTAATGACTGTAGCAAATAATGAAGTTGTACAGGAGAGATTACGGCCCCTTTTGATTAGAGGCAAGGGTTTGCACTAAGTGACTTCTATCTGCCTTATGAATTAACCCATTTAGGACAGAGTCCTGCAGTTGCAGAAAGAGCTGCAGAAGTTGTCAGTGGGGGAGGGTTCTGTCTTTCTTTCCCCAGCATTCTCTCACATCACACACTATGCGTGGGTGCTCTCTTTAATGCTATCCTCTCTCAACTCTGCAATTTATGGTGCAGTCATGCCAGGGAGAGGGAAAGAATTAGTCTTTGTTGTCAGAGGGTATGTGTGTATTAAAAGAATCTTGTGGCAACCAGCATCTCAGAACCAACACCCATACAGGACAGCATGAGTCCATTTAGGAAGGAAAAGAGGAGTGATTTGGGTAATGAAGACAAATCCCTATATGGAGGACCAAGTCATCAGTAAGAAATGGCTACATTAGTCTTAGATAAAGCTGAAATCTAGTATATTTTCTCTCTGTTCTCTGGGATATGTCTTTTAAACTAAGTTGCTTAAATAATGAAGAAAAAAAACTGGGGAACCCTCAAGAGGCTTATGGGTGAATTGTTTGACTGAATCAAAGGCTGGCAATAGTTTTATCCTGAAATGAAGTAAAAATTTGAGATTCTGATCACATAGCAGAGTTAAAAGAGAGAACCAAAAAAAGTGCCATCTCTGGGCCCGGCACATAATGATGCTGAATAATTATATTTGCATCTTGTTGAAGTAAGGAGTAAATGTAAAACCAAAAATAAATCTTGAACAGATCTTTGTGCACCTATGGCAGAGCCAATAAATGTCTCATTTATGATCCTATTTTGATAACTAGTTCAATATGATTGGTTTTCTTTATAATCGTATGTATTTTATTTGTCAAATTTAATAACATGACTATGAGAAAGAGTATGGAGACTTCATTGCAGATTCCCAAAGGAGTCCATGGCAGAAAAGAAAGTTAATAACTTTTGTTATAGGGAGTTGAGAAACCCCAACTAATTTGCAGGTGCCTTGAACAAAAATACACACATTTCAGATGAACTGGTAAGAGATATGGTAAGGAAGGACCATTGGAGTGGGTGGTGGTTTTCAAGAGGAGAAAGCTTTTGTCTAGTTTGAAGTCACTGATGTTGGATAAGAAGTGAATAGGATTGTTCAGTAATAGTTTGAAGAGCACATAGGCCTGATGTAATGCTTGCTCTAGGTAGTTTTGGATCCACTTGGCAGAATGGACTGAGAGCAGAGGCTATTATTACTGTAGGGGGCTTGAGGTTTGAACATCTTGCATAGTAGGTAACAGAAACATGTGCACCCAGGGTTCTGTATATAACCTCTTAATGCCCTCTTTTGTTGGAGGAGGGATCAGCAGTGCCTGGGCGCTTGAACATTCAACCCAGTCATTGGCCATCACAGATTGTATCTGATGAACTTTGAGGAAGGACAGATCTCATGGAGTCAGCAGCCTCAAAGGCGAACTTACGTTTCTCTGTCCATTTAAGTTGCTCATTTTTTGTGTGTTTTTCAGTCACTAAACATTTGCATGAGGGTTTTAAAGCAGCTCATGAAAGTTTGCATTAGTTGTTACTCAATTCTCCATCAGGCCTAAAATGATATAAATAAATTGGATAGAATGTTGGCTCTCTAGGGTTTCTCATCACTTCTCTCAAATGAAGCAGCTAGATGATAGACAGAGATCTGACCTTGACTGAAGAATACCTGAATTCATATCTAGCTAAGACACTTATTAGCTGTGTGACTTTGGCCAAGTCAACCTCTGATTACCTCAGTTTCCTCACTTATATAATGGGGGTGATAATAGTACTCACCTCCCAAGGTTGTTGTAAGAATCAACTGAGATAAAATTTGTAAAGCATTTAGACACACAGAAGACACTGTGTAAATGCTAGTTGCTGCTATTGTTGTGGTTGTTATTATTATTATTTCCATGTCTCTCTCTCTCTCTGTATATATATATATATATATATATATACATATATATACATATACATATATATATATATATATATATATATATATATATATATATATGAAGGAGACTGCCATCCACAGTGGCTTTTATCCCTGACTGCTTTTTTTCCTTCTCTTCCGAAGTTAGACCAAAGACCCCAACACCATATTGTTGCTGAGCTAATCAAAGCTCATTTCTTTTTCCTAGGTACAAACTGAGAGGGAAACCCCAGAAACATGTGGCTCTGGGAGCAAAGAACAAAGAATACATATATATGTTGGGAAGCCTGGGGTCCTTATTTGATTTAGTTCTATTCAACAAGCATTTATTAGTCATTATGATATATCAAGCACTGTTCTTGGTCCTAAGGATAGGAGACAAAAATGAAAATTATTTTTTTCTTTCTAGGAGCTAATATTCTATTGGGGTAGGATGGGGCTGGAGGACAACTTGAATACATATAACTAAATCAATGTATATGAAAAGTAAGCAGAAATTAATTTTTTTAGGGGAAGTGCTAACAACTGCAGATAGGAAAAGGCTTCATATAAGATGGGAACAGCCTGTGCAAAGACATGGAGACAGGGAATGGCATGCTGTATACAAGGAAGAATAACTAGGCTGATTGGGATAGCAGGAAGTCAACCTTTTTGTTTGTCTGTTAATGTCTCCCATTGGCAGTCTGGCAAAGGTTATGATACATATTTAAAATGCAAAACATAAACAATGTTGATTACAAAGGAAACCAATTATATTGATATATAATTATCAAAGTACTTTTAAAAATAGTTAGTTCATGTTGTGATGAATTGATAAGACTTGGTAACTAATTGCATGATCTCTAATCTTGAAGTTCTTCCCAATGATGCTTTCTGCTCACCAAACATTTCTCTTTAGATCACTCTGAAAACATCTACATTAATCTCTGCATCCATGGTTTTTATGGGCTGGATTGGCTTGGGTTTTTCTTGTGGGAATTCTTAGCACCTATTTTGTCTGGGCAGCTAGAGTAAAGCAGAAAATAAATTCTTCAGCCAGAAAGTTTGTCTGTACCCAGATAGCCTCACAACCACTCTTTTTTGTATTAGTTTTGGGTTTTTTCCTCTAATTTTTACATTTGAGATAGTGATTCTGTATCACAAACCTGGACCCATAAACTCAGATTCTTCTGTGTTGAAGAGAACCAGTGTAGATGAGTGTGCAATTTAATAGAATGCAAAATCCTTGAAGGCAGGGACTTTATAGCCTCAGTATCTAGTCTAGTACCTTGCACATAGTGAGTGCTTGGAAATATTTGTTGAATTGAATGAATAACACACTAGAGTGAGGATGAGCCACACAGACTTAAAAAAAATAAAGCCTTTTTCTTTTGGGCTACAAGGTGCTAGACTTGTGTCAAGAAGGGTGGAAATTCTAGCTTAGGCCCAGGAGACCTAATCAGTCTTGATAGTCTGGTACCACACACACACACACACACACACACACACACACACACACACACACACTCCAGGCCACAAGGACAGGATTGGAATCATACCTCCTTCTTTCTGGGTCATACTTGTGCCAGCTGTGGCTGGTCATGACTTTTCAACTTAGTTTCTGATGACATGAGAAATGGGGTTTATGTCACGGCTCTTGAAGGGCCTGTGAAATAGGTTTAAATGAGATAGATGGCAAAAGATCCATTTCCAGCTTTCTCTGTCCTAGGGAAAGGTGTAAAATGGAGGGTTTCAGTCTCTTGATATGTGGACTTTTGAGAAGGTAAACAAAGAGATTGTAACTGAGAAACTATGCAGAAAAATGACTGATTTAGAGGAAGCTGATGACACTGAGGCTGAAATGTTGAACTCTGGTTGCTGGGTAGGAGGAGATGCTTATGAATACAGTTCCTTAGATGGTATGGAGAAAATGCCTCCTTATATGGTATAAGCACAATATTTAAATGCAATGCAAAGAATTGCATCCTTCCCTCCTCTATCCCTGCCTCTGCTCTGTCCAAATCTAACTTGAGCCTGTATGGCATAAAGGAATATGCACTGAACTTAGAATCTGATGACATGGTTTCTAATCCTGGTTCTTGCCAACCATTTCCTAGCTGTGTGACTTTGGAAAAGTCATCTAATGTCTCTGAATCTCCATTTCCTCATAGCTAAAATGAAGATGAAATAAGGCCTGTACCACTTACCTTACAAGACTGCTATAAAGAATAAATGAGGTAATATATAAGAGCTCTTGGTCATTATAAAATACTATATAGATGTGTTTTCCTATTAGATTGTAAGTTCCTCGAGGGTAGGCCTGGGTCCCATTGATCTCTGTATCTTTGCTTAGTGATAATTACAGAACTCTGTAAGAAGTAAATGCTTACTAATAGCTGTTGAATGATTAACTTGCCACATATAGAGAAACAAAGAGGGGGCACTGTATGTATAGTGGTTGACTCAGTCCTTTTAGGCACATTCCCTCTTCCTCCTGGATACATTGTGGGTAAAGCTCATGTTCATCTTAGAAGCGAGCAAAGTTCTCCCTCCCTTAGGTCTTTGAAAGCAGCCCAGCTCTCCATGGGAAGGAGAGACCTTTTCTTTCCAGCAAGGCAATCATCATCAGTGGTGAATTATACTTTAATGTTTACTAAGCACCCACAGCTTCCTAGGCAGCACAGAGAATTGGCAAAAGCAATAGTTACACAAAAGACAAAAAAAGGTTCTTTTCCAGGAGCACAGATTGTAGGCAGATACTCCCAGGTTAGGGAGAGAAATGGGACCCAGTTCCCTTTCTGCCAGCATCTTCCTGCTCTTGGTCCCCATCCTCTGAGTGGGTTATCTTGGAAGAAAGTCAGTGACTAGCACGGGATTGAGGGAGGGGGGAAACAGAAGAGAAGGGATTTTTGTCAAAATGAGCAGCGGCGGGAATCCGCGGGCAATCAGTATGTAGAGGATTATTGCCTTTATTAAGGACCCCTGAGAACAGATAGATGAAGCTTGTTCAAGATGGGCTGCGTGTGTAGCTAAGGGTCCAGCAGAGGGCGGCAGAGAAATGCAAGTGGTCCATGGGTGAGCCCGTCGAGGGCTCCTGAAATCCCAGCACTATCTGAAAGAAGAACACAGAGCGAGCTCTCAGAACCCGACTCTCCTACGGAACGGCTGCTTCGTCAGGGCAGAATTTTTTTTAAGTGCAGGACATTTCCAAGCCATGGCAAGCCCTTCTGGGACCCCAGAAGACTCGGGGAAGCAGCGAGGCAGGGATGGCAAGATGAGGAGAGAAGAGGATGATACCCCACCGGAGGGGAAGAGGCTGAAGCTAGGGAAGGAAGGAGACGGCGGGAAGGAGGAGGGAGAAGACATGCCGCGTCTGGGCAGGGAAGACACCGGGACCCAGACAGGTGGTGAAGGCAGAAGTGTAAGTGAGAGGACTTAGCTGGGGAAGTGGTGGGAAGGGCTGGGGGAAGGGGCAGAGGACGCTCGAAATCATTGGTCATTGTGAAGTTGATAACCGGGCACTGGAAGTGTGGGTGGGACATGACAAGACTATCTGGGATCCTGGAGAAAGTGGAAGTGTGGAAGGTTTGGCTCATTGATGATAAGTCCTTTTCTGCTTCAGACCTGACTTCTTAAGGAGCACCTGCCTACCCTGTACCGGAGACTCGTTTTCATTTGTAGTTTTCAAGAGGGTAATGCACGGAAAGCTCTGCGTCCCAATGGTAGCTGGAGGGAAGGGGAGAGTTGGAGGGGATGGCCAAATGGCCTGATCTGAGAAAACCTCTTGGTGGTGACTCCACTATCCCACCCCCACTTCTTGGACAGGGCTATTTTCTGATCTTTAATGGACTGCTGCTGTGGTGAGAGTTCCTACCTGACAATGGTTGGGTTTATGTGTTAGAAGCTTGGGGGTGGCAGTGGTGGTAGAACTAGCCAGACACAAGGAGTTAATTGGCAAAACCTTTTCCAAAATTCCCCTCCATTTGGAGTATTGACTAACGGAGCTGCCTTCAGGTCCCTTGGATTTTCCATGGGTCTTTTAACTACTTGGGCACTGCTATTCTATATGGGTTGAGACAAACAAAATGAAGAGTTCAGAAAGGTGGCTGGTAAATTCAAATCCAACAGTGGTTTCACTCCCCAGCCAAGGTACAGGAAGGTGAAGTTTTGTTTTTTTGTTTTTTGCACACTTTCTAGGTATAATCTCAGACCTTGGGAGGAAATGGAGGGAGACAGACAGACAGACACACACAGAGAGAGACAGAGATACAGAGACAGAGACAGAGGGAAGGAGGAAGGGAGAGGGGAGAGAGAGATAGAGATCAGAGAGAGACAGAGAGGAAAGGAGGAAGGGAGAGAGGGAGAGAGAGAGAGAAAGAGAGAGAGAGAATGAGAGAGAGAGACAGAGAAAGAAAGAGACAGAGATAGAGACAGAGAGGGAAGGAAGAAGGGAGAGAGAGGAGAGGAAAGGAGAGAGAGAGACAGAGAAACACACACAGAGAGAGGACAGAGACAGAGAGACAGAGACAGAGATAGAAGCAAGAAGAGAGGGGAGAGAGAAACAGAGAGACAGAGAGACACAGAGACAGAGAAAGAGACAGAGACACAGAAACAGAAACAGAGAGAGACAGAGACAGAGACACACAGAGAGAGGACAGACAGAGAGTGACAGAGACACAGAAAGAGGTAGAGAGGGAAGCAAGGAGAGAGAGAAGGGAGAGAGAGAGAGAGAGAGAGAGAGAGAGAGAGAGAGAGAGAAGAGAGAGAGAAAAAGAGAGAGAGAAGAGAGAGAGAGAAGAGAGAGAGAGGAGAGAGAGAGAGAGAGAGAGAGAGAGAGAGAGAGAGAAAGAGAGAGAGTCTATCTGTGTATGCACCTAAATGTGTGTGTGCACTCATGGTTCACAGCCAAATTGTTATACTCTGTACTGTGTATCTGACAGCAGAAACCAGTGGTTATTTTATTTCCAGGACACCTGGAACTGACCTCCCTGGCCTTATAGTTTTGAATTCAGATGCCTAGTTGAAAAGATCGGGACTTATCAGACTATATTGCTTTCTTTGGAGGAATTCCCTGTTTCAAGAGTTTTGTGTAAACAATGGGATAGTCTGTTTGTTTCCCAGGATTGTTATTTTTACCATTTGCCTGAGTGAGTGTGTCTTAAAATTTTGATTAGAGAATAATGAGGTGCTGCTCAGGAGACTTCACCTTCTTCCTTCCTGAATCCATTTAGGCAGCAATCAGTCCTCTTCTGATAGGCAACATCATAACTAACTGACCTGACATAGACTCAGTCCCAGAATAGCACTGTACTACAGCTGTTGTTTTGGTGTCTTCTTGATGGTAGCACACACATCTAGATTGCAGTGATTATATTCAGTAGTTGGGGCCACCAAAGCATTCAAGCTAGTTGTTGCTTTCCATTAGACTTCTCTAGAAGGGGAGCCTTTATTTTTTGGAAGTTTGGCTAGGGAGAGACCATGTAATGCTTCTCAGGATGCAGAAAAGGAGAGAACCATGTTAGATGCCACAGACTCAGTTACTATAGAAATATAATGCTTGGAAATAAACTTTCCCCTTCTTTGGAAATGATTTTCTTTCCTACTTTCTCTTCCTTCCTTTCTCATCTTCTCTATAACTGTTAGTTGAGCTCTTCTGGGTGCTATGTCTATCCCAATGACATGTTATAAGAGATGGAATCATAGTGGATTTGATCAAAGTGTCAGTATTTAAGCTCTTAGGAAAGGGTAAATGAATTGCATTTTGGTAATGAGATTATTTAAAGAAGAAAATCCCATTAAGCCTATTGGCAAACAAAGGAAATTTTTCATTTACTTCTTTGGTGGATTAGTTTAATTGGACAGCACTTGTATTCTACTTCTAAACATGACTGCCATTTGTACAGTCATTCTCTTGGTATGATTTAAACAAGGCTTATATGAACTTAATAGATGTGTGGCCATGGTCAAGTCATGTAACCTTCTTTTGCCTCAATTTCCTCATCTGCAAAAGGAGGGAATTAGAGTAGAAACTCTAAGGTAATTTGTAGCTTGGGAATTCTGTGATCTTTGATGTCTTAACCTTGTCTTTTAAATAAGTCATAATTATTCACAGTTGCTTCCTTTCTCTTTGCACTTATTGATTATTTCTTTCTATCCTCTTTTCCTGATGCCATAGATAAACTATAAAGGGTTAAGAAATTGTCTAGTTAATGTATCAGTGTAGAGAGTCAATAGTTATAATTAAGTTAAAAACATCCTTATTCTTCAACAGATGATTGACTTAGCCTGCACCTGAATAAGAAACTCTGTAATATACTGAAGAAGAGGCTGTCCAATATTTGTTTGGAGACCTCTGATGAGGGAGAAGATATTCTTTCAAGTGTCAGCCTATTCCAATTTTGTATAGTTCTAATCATTAGGAAGATACACTTTTATCCAGCCGAAGTCTGATTCTTTGCCTTGTTCTTGGTTCTGGTCTCTGGAGACCAGCAAAAAGAAAGAAAATGAAGACAATTATTTATGTAATTCAGGTTTCTCTTCGTTCAAATTATTTTGCCTGCAGTATCTAACATATTGAACTGAATTGTTGATGAGCTATAAAGATCCAGACCTTATACATAGGCCTCAGGACATTTCTAGGTAGAACTTGACTTAGTTTCTTTCAAATCATTGAAAAAATTCTCATTTTTTTTCATCTTTGCTTTTATTTAGAATCTCAGGAATAATGTGGTAATGCAGAACAATCATTGCTTAGTATAGTTTTACTCACCATACTTGGAAAGAGCATAAAACTATTCTCTTATTTGATTGTACAGTCTTACCAATAGAGAGGTTTCAGACTAATACCAACATTGGAATCCTTGGATTCACAAGGACTGAAATTGTTTATTATCCACTGAGACATTTCTCTGGTATCTCTTTTGAGCAGAAATGCTGATTTGTCAGTCAACTAGCATTTATTAAGTGTCTGCTCTATGTCAGCCTCTTTGATAAATGCTGGAATTATTTGGTAACTTAATAATTTGGGTAATTAAAAACATCAAAGATCAAATGCCAGTTCTATTACTACTTGATTGTCAGTCTGGAACTCTGAGAAAAGCAATGGCTTTAAAATCAGAATACCCAGCTTCAAGCCCTTCCTCTCTTATTTACCACTATATGACCTAGCACAAGTTACTTCAAATAAGATAATATTTGTAAAACACTTGGAAAACTTTTGAATATCATACAAATGCTATCATTATCATTATTTTCCCTCTGTGGGCCTTGATTATTTTGTCTGTAAAGTGACAAGGTAGCCTCTGCCAAGGGTCTCAGATTATGATTCCATGATTTTAATTTCTAACTCTTAGAAATTCTTTTACTTTGATTAAGTAAAAATTTCTTGAGGAAATGAAATACTGGAATCATTGGAGTACAAGAGGTCTAATTCTTTATGATTTTTAATGATTCCTGAGAGACAGTTCAGAGGAGTGTGCAGAAAGCCAGTACAATACATAATTCCTATTAATGTTTTAATGTAAATTGTGAAATAAGTTCTATGGGAGGTAGTGCTTTGGCTGGGAATGAATAGGAAGTTCACCCACTTTCCGAAATCCAGGAATGGAAAAAGAAGGAGTGAAGAAGTCTTGACTTGAAGGAGAAGCAGAAGTTATATCTCTTAGTTGGAACATATGTATCTTGACATGGAATTTTATATAAAAATTTTATATAAATTATATAAAATTTTATGTAATTTTTAATATAAAAATTGGTTTGGATTGTGTGTGTATGTGTATGTGGGTATGTATATGTGTATATATGTACGTGTGTGTTATTGTTGTTGCAGGTGGTGACAAAGTCATTACATATCTTCTTTCCATGGTCTAAATGTGTGCCTTTAAGAGCAAGATTCCTCTACTTTTGATTATCCTCTATCCTAAGACACAGATATTGCAGATTGCTAAGTCTGGGGTTAGGTTAGGGATGTCTAAAGGACCTAGGGCAAATTCTTTGTTGAATGTATCTTTAGATTATAACTATCTCTGTAATCAGTGGAGAGGAGGAAAGCATTCCTTGTTCTGACAAGCTTTTTTCTAGTTTGCGTTTTTTACCTTGAATCTGAATGCTTAACATTTTTGTGCTCCATATTCTGATCTGAACTGCTACAGTACTTGGAACTATAGAAGAACCTTTGGTGCCAAAGATATTCCAGTGATTTTTTTACTTTCCTCCCTCCCCTGCCAAGATTCTCTACTGAGACAAAACACATAGGTTTGTAGCTTACATAGGAGGAAGAATATTTGTATTGTCATTTGATAACCTATAGGGGAATCACTACAGAAGATACTGAATTAAAACCTGCTTTGGAGGTTAACTAGGGCAAGCATTTCAGAAGTAGTGATGCAGCGGGTTAGGGAAGGCATAGCTTATTTATCCTATGCCAATAGTTACTGGGCCACTTCTTCAGGAGTGGACTTTGCTGTCCATGGTGCTGAATGTGCTGTGTTTTTACTCTGTCTTACAAAATAGCACTCATTGAAAAGGCAGTACTCACTGAAAGGGATGGGAGAGGTGGTTTACTGATTCTTTATTAAATTTCTGTGAGGCAAGTTCCTAGCAAATGCTTGATAGGACCAACCTTTAGCATCTAGGTTCTTACCGAGTCTGTAAGCCTCTGAGCTGTGACTGGGACAAAGAATCTGAAACGAGAAGGGAAGAAAAAGATAATTCCACAAGCATACACCGAATTTGGGTTATTGAAAGTAGCACCCCTCTCCCCATTATTGGTAATGTCTTCATGAATATTTAAATGATTGGATCAAAAGCACTTGTTAATAACAGATGGTATATTTAATTTTCTTTTTTCTTTTCTTTTGTCCTGAATAATATGAAGCTTTTTGTATAGTTCTCCTGGCAGGTATATCTGACATGGAATTGACATATACATCTGACCATTAGCATGTGGGTCACTGAGTAGGCTGCTGAGAACCATGTATTTGTGTAGCTGCTCAGCAGAGGAGGTGACCTTTTCCCTTTCTATTCAGCCTCAGCATGAAGTCGTCAGATTACTCACACTTTAGCAAAAGAATTCCTGCCCTTCTTTGTTTGTCTCTTCTAAACACCCAGTCATTTATGAATTCCTTAAATCTAACTGGTTAAGGTGGGGGGCATGGTATGCTATGTTTCTAAGTATGGAGATCTGAAAGGAACCATGGGTAAGCTGTAAAATATCAGAGTTAATACTTGGTCCCAAAAATGTAACACAAGCCCCATAGTAGAGAAGCCTTTGTCAGTACAGTTGAAAAACCAGGTAAGATCCAGCCTCTCTCACCATTCACTTTCTACCAAGATGCAGCTGTAGAGGAAAGTCAATGTCATTCATTTCAATCAGGATAGGTTCTTAGGCAAGAGAACCATGCAATACTCAGTCCACATGCATTTATCAAGAATTTATTATGCTAAATATTGGGAATGCAAAGGAAGACAAAAAAGTACCTGCCTCTGAGGAATTTATCTTCCAGTGGCAGTGACAACATGTAAAGCATTAGGTACTACAAGATACATTCAAAGTAGATGGAAGGCAATCTCAAAGGATAAGGCATTAGCAGTTGGAGATGAAGAGCTGGAGGGACATCTTTTGGGAAATATGATTTGAATTGACAATGGAAAAAAGAAGGGAAATTAAGAAGTGAAAGTGAGGATGGAGAGCATTCTAGGCATGGGGAATGGGGAGTACAAAGGTCTAAAAATGTGAGATGGAGTATAGTGAGAGAGAAACAATAAATAAGCCAATGTAGTTTAATTGTAGGGTTAGTGTAAGATAGCTAGAGAAGTAAAAGAGGTAAGGTTATGAAGAAATTTAAATGTCTAAACAGGACTCTCTGTTCAATTTGTAGGTAATAAGGGGTTATTAGAATTTGTTGTTGAGTTGTTTGAGTTGGAGGAAGGAAGATATCATCAGACCTGTACTTTAGGAAAATCTCTTTGGTAGTTGAGTAGAGTAGATTGGAGTGGAGAAACTTGAGGCTGAGAGATAAAGCAGAAAGACTATTATAGTAGTTCAATATTACAGTAGTTCAGGTACAAGGTGATGAATGTGAATGGAGAGAAACAAAAAATACAAGAGAAATTGTAAAGGTAGAAGTTACAAAATTTGGCTACTATTAGGTAATGGAGTTAGTGAGAGTTGAAGAAAAAGGATGACAATAACATTGGAAACCTAGGTAACTGGAAGAATGAGGGTATTAGCAGAGTGATTCCCTGAGTCCACCTCCAGAAGAGGGGAGAGTTTTGAGGTAAAGACAATTAATTTTGTTTTGGATATGTTAAGTTTGAGATGCCTATGGAAATGTAGGACTGGATAAATAGATCTGGAATCATTTGCATAGATTTAATTGAATTCAGAAAAGTTTATGAAATTATCAAGTAAGATAGTATGGAGCAGGGGTGGGAAATGTCTGGCTTGCAGGCTGTAGAGGCTCACAAAATCATTTGCTAAGGCAGGCATAGGTAATGATGAGCTGAAAGCTAGGTACAACAGCCTCCCACTACTTGAGTTTTATAAGTTGGTAATTTTGTGTGGCTCATGAATGATGTTATAAATATCCAAATGGTCCTTGGAAGATAAAAGATTCTCCACCCCTGGGATAGAAGGAGAAATTACCAAGTGAGATAGTATAAAGGAAGAATAGAGGTGAGTCTAGGAGAGAGCTTTGGGAAACACAGTTAGTTATTGTGACATATATGAATATCTAGAAGAAGAGACCAAGAAGGTGTTGTTAGATAAGCAAGACAATCTAGAAAGAGTAGTCACTAAGCCCAGGGAGGAGAAAGTATCCAGGAGAAGAATGTGGTCAATTGTGTCAGAAGAATGAGGATTGAGAAAAGACCATTACATATGGCAATTAAGATCATTGGTAACTTTGGAGAAAACTGTTTTTGTTTAGATAGAGATCCAGATTGCAGAAGGTTGAGAAGAGAGTGAGAGGAAATGAATTGTAGGTATCAAACCTAGCCTACTTTCTTAGGTTTGGGTGAGAGAGAGAAAAGATTTACTATGAGAGTGAGTAGGGATGGTATGATCAAGTGAAACATTTTTAAGGCTGGAGGAGAAATGAATGTCTTTATAGATAAGAGAGAGAGAGAAAAAGAGAGAGAAAAGGAGAGAGAGAGAGAGAGAGAGAGAGAGAGAGAGAGAGAGAGAGAGAG
>JAJPUD010000766.1:87276-122811 GCA_023553655.1 Myrmecobius fasciatus | reverse complement strand
AGAGAGAGAGAGAGAGAGAGAGAGAGAGAGAGAGAGAGAGAGAGAGAAGGAAGGAGGGAGGAGAGAAGAGAATATCCCAGAAAAATTGGGAGAGATGGGATCAAGGCTTCAACAAAGGTAAGGGCTACGATTTTATGTAAGATTGGAGTGAAAGATGAGAGTGAAAATATATGTGATGTGAAGTAAGTAGGAGAGAAGAGGGAGCTCTTGTTGAATGGCCTCAATTATTTTGGTGATGATCCTTAAATAAGAGCATGGATGAGGATGGATGCCATGGGAGGATTGAATAGAGATGAAAATAAGGACTTTAATTTAGTTGTTGAACAATCAAATAATTACCTTTGAAATTAGATAAAAATTTGTTGTCAGTCCAGTTAGTGCAGTTTTGTATCTTCCTTCAGCTCTATTCAGCAACACATGAAAAGAAATGAAGAAGGTAATCCATATTGGGTTTTGATAAGGTGTGTCAGACATAGAATAAAGGGGTAGATTATATAGAGTGGATCTTGGTCCAGTTCAGGAGTGATGACCCAGAAATAACTGACGGGAATTGGAGGTCATGGTGAGAATGAATAGAGTAAAGTTAGGGAAACACCGAATGATTAAAGATTATAATCAGTTAAAGGGATTTCAGAATTCATGAACATGGAAATAAATGATGACTGTATCAAGGGTATGATCATTACTGTGTGTAGCTGAGGTGGAGTGGAGGAATAGCTCATGAAAGCAGAGAAAACTGAGGAATGGGAAGTTACTATAGATGAGAGAGCATCAAGAAAGAAATCAAGAAAAATGTCAGGAGTAAAAATGAATAAAAATATTGTAACCTGAGCATTGAACTCAATGAAGAAAGAAGGAGAATGTTCTGAAAATTAGGTAAACAATGTCTATGGAGCTGGATTGAGTTATATATGTGGATAAATGTGCAACTAAAAGGATAAAGGGTTTCTTGATAGTGGTGACAAAGGTAGAAACTAGAAGTGGCAATGAGGAGCAAGGAGTATTTTGACCAATGAGTTGGGGATATGATAGAAAATGATTAGTACAAGAAAGGATAGAAAAGGAAACAGTGCTATTAAGAGGGAGTTAGATCTTAGTGAAATATCATTAAGAAGTCATGTCTCAGTGACTGTGAGAAGATAGGTCTGAAAAAGGAAAATGTTTAAGATGAAAAAGTTAAGGAATGGATGTTCCAGAAGCACAATGAAAGGGACAGACATATATATTCTTTTTGGATAGTGTTGGAATAGGGTTGAAATTATTGAGAGTAAGGTAGTTGGCAATTGAGAAATGGGAATGGGATTTTATAAATTATCAGTACTGGAATGAGGGAGAATATGAGGTTTGGAATATACTCTTCATTGAGAAATGAGTCCATGTAGAACTCAAGAGGTCTATTGAAGGAATTACATTGTTAGACTGTTTGAGTCAGGATCCCACTATGATCCCTTTTTTGCCTGAGAAATTTTTATGTAATCCTGGTTATATAGTATATAAAATAGACATACAAGTCAAACATTTATTGATAATAAATCATAATTTTATGACCTTACATTCAGTAATGTGACCCCATCTGAGATAATGACCCACAGTTTAAGAAGCTTTGGTTTAAGATCTTTCCTTCAAGTCCAACATTATGGCAGGTGTTATGTGACCCCTACCTTGCAAGAGGAGAAAGAAGTATGGGAACCAAATTAGGAGAAAACAATTATGGATGTGTGCTGGAAAGATGGCAACTTTAAAATAATGCCTCAAAATGAATTTTGGAGTGGCAAAACCAACAAAAGGATTTTTCAGCCCAAAGCAATTTAGAAGGTTGGAATGAAAGGACGATTTCAGAGAGGCCTGGAGAGACTTGCATGAACTTTTGCTGAGTGAAGTGAGCAGAACCAGGAGATCATTATACATGGCAACAACAAGACTATATGATGATCAATTCTGATGGACATGGCTCTCTTCAACAATGAGATGTTTCAAACCAGTTCCAGTTGTTCAGTGAAGAAAGCCATATACACCCAGAGAGAGGGATATGAATTGTGGACCACAACTTAACATTTTCATGCTCTCTATTGATGTTTGCTTGCATTGTGTTTCCTTTCTCAGATTTTTTTCTTGTAGATACAATTTTTCTTGCACAACAATAAGGGTGGAAATATGTATAAATATATTCAATTTGTCAAGTATTTTAACATAATTAACATGTAGTGGATATCCTGCCATCTAGGGGAGAGGTAGGGAGTAGGGGAGAAAATTTTGTAACAGAAAGCTTTGTAAGGATTAATGTTGAAGAATTACCCATACATATGTTTTGCAAATAAAAAAAAATTAAAAAGAATCATTAAACTACTTGAAAGTCATGATTAAAAGAGCCTACATATCATATTTGAAGAAATTATTGAGTAAAACTTCCCTGATAGAGAATAAAATAGAAAAAAAAATCCACTGATCATCTCCTCAAAGATAAATCCCAAATAAAAACTCATGAGAATGTTATAGCCAAATGTTAGAGCTTCCGGGTAAAGAAAAAAATATTGCAAGCAGCCAGAAAGAAACAATTCAAGTATTATAGAGCCATAGTTGGGTTAACACAAGATTCAGTAGTTTCTACATTAAAGGGTTAGAAAGTTTGAAATGCTATGTTTTAGAAGGCAAAGGAGCTAGGATTTCAATCAAAAATCCCATACCAGAAAAACAGGATAATTCTTCAGGATGAAAATGGAGGATGACGTGAAACAGAGGAATTTCAAGCATTCCTGATGCTAAATAAAAATTATGTCATTCAAAAATAATTCAAGAGAAGCATAAAAGGGTAAACAGGAAAGCGAACTCATAAAGGATTCAACAAGGATAAATTGTGTGCATTTCTACCTGAAAAGATAATGCTTGTAATTTCTTAACATATATATTGGATTACTTATCGTCTAGGGGAGGGGGTGGAGGAAAGAGAGGAAAAACATTTTGGAACACAAGGTTTTGCAAAAGTGTATGTTGAAAATTATCTATGCATATTTTGAAAATAAAAAAGCTTTAATAAAAGAAAGAGAGAAGAAGGATAAATGGGAAAATGGGATAGAAGGAAATACACAGTAATCATAACTATGAAAAAATGTTTACAGCAAGTTTCTCAGATAAAGATTTCATTTATCAAATATATAAGAACCGAGTCAAATTTTTTTTAAAGAATTCTAGTCATTCCCCAGTTGCTAAATGGTCAAAGGATATGAAAAAAAAAACAGTTTTTAGACAAAGAAATTAAAGCTATCTATAGTCATATGAAAAAATGCTCCAAATCATTATTGATTAGAGAAATGCAAATTAAAACAACTGTGAAATACCAACTTATGCCTATCAGATTGGCTAATGTGAAAGAAAAGGAAAATGACAGAAGATGGAGGGCATGTGGAAAAATTGGGACCCTAATGTATTGCTTTTGGAATTGTGAACTGATCCTACCATTCTGGAGAGCAATTGGGAACTCTGCCTAAAGGACTATAAAACTGTGCCTACCCTAGCAATACCAATACTCAGTCTGTGTTGCAAAGAGATAAAAAGAGGAAAAGAACCAATATGTATAAAATATTTATAGTAACTCTGTGACAGCAAAGAATTGCAAATTGAAGGGATGCCCATTAATAACAAGTTGTAGTATGTGATTGCAATGGAATAGTATGGTACTATAAGAAGTGATGATCAGGATGCTTTCAGAAAAACATGGAAAGACTTATATGTCTTGCTACAAAATGAAATAAGCAGAATTAGGAGAACACTTTATACAGGAACAGCAATATTGTACTATGATCTACTGTGAATGATTTAGCTTTTTTCAGCAATATAACATCCAAGACAAGTTTGAAGGATTTATGATGAAAAATGTTATCCATTTCCATAGAATGAACTAATGGAAGCTTAATGAAGATTGAAGCATACTTTTTTAAACTTGATTTTTCTTTTTTTTGGGGGGGAGGGAGATATGTTTTTTTCATAACTAGTATGAAAATATGTTTCACATGACTGTTCATGTATAACCTATATAAAATTGCTTTCCCTCTCAATAATAGGGGAAAGGAAGAAGGGAAGGAAAGAATTTGGAACTCAAAATTTTTTAAAAAATGAATGTTAACTGATGCATTGTTGGTGGAGCTGTGAACGGATACAGCCATTCTGGAGAACAATTTGGAGCTATACTCAAAAAGTTATCAAACTGTGCATACCCTTTGACCCAGCAGCATTTCTATTGGGCTTATATCCCAAAGAAATCATAAAGGAAGGAAAAGGCCCCACATGTGCAAGAATGTTTGTGGCAGCCCTTTTTGTAGTGGCTAGAAACTGGAAATTGAATAGATGCCCTTCAATTGGAGAATGGCTGAATAAATTATGGTATATGAATATTATGGAATATTATTGTTCTGTAAGAAATGACCAGCAAGATGATTTCAGAGAGGCCTGGAGAGACTTACATGAACTGATGCTGAGTGAAATGAGCAGAACCAGGAGATCATTATACACGGCAACAACAGTACTATATGACGATTAATTCTGATGGACATGGCTCTCTTCAACAATGAAATGTTTCAAACCACCTCCAATTGTTCACTGAAGAAAGCCATATACACCCAGAGAGAGGGATGCGAAATGTGGACCACAACATAGCATTCTCATACTCCTTGATTGATGTTTGCTTACATTATGTTTCCTTTATCTGATATATCATTTGTGTAGATAAGATTTTTCTTGCACAGCAATGATAAGTTTGGAAATGGGTACACATGTATTCGATTTGCCAATATTTTAACGTAATTAACATGTAGTGGATATCCTGCCATCTGGGGGAGGGGTGGGGAGTTGGGGGGAAAAATTTGTAACGGAAAGCTATGTTATGGTTATTGTTGAAGAATTACCCACACATATGTTATGCAAATAAAATAAAATTTTAAAAAAAATGAATGTTAAAAATTGTTTTTTTACATGTAATTGGAAAAAAATAAAATATTTAATCGTATTTGATTTTTCCAAATACATGCAAAGATAGTTTTCAACATTCACCTTTGTAAAACTTTGTTCCAAATTTTTCTCCCTCTCTCCTTTTCTACTTCCTCCCCCAATTTGATATAAGTTAAACATCTTCAGTTCTTCTAAACATTTCCATATTCATCATGCTATGTAATAAAATCAGATTAAAAGGGAAAAAACACAAACAAATGACAACAAAAAGTTAGGCTATTTTTTCGACTCCATAATTCTCTCTGTATGCGGATGGCACTTTCCATCACATCTATTTGAATTGCCTTGAATCACTTCAGTGTTGAAAAGAGTCAAGTGTGTTACAATTGATCTTCACATAATATTGTTGTTACTGTGTACAATGTTTTCTTGGTTCTGGTCACTTCACTTCATGGAAGTCTTTCCAGACTTTTCTGAACTCAGCTTGCTCATCATTTCTTATAGAATAATGATATTCTATTACATTCACATACCGTAACTTATTCAGCCATTCTCCACCTGATGGGCATTCACTCAATTTCCAGTTCCTTGCTGCTACAAAAATTACAATATTTTTGCTTATGTGGGTCCTTTTCCCTCTCTTATGATATCTTTGGGATATAGACCCACGAGAGACACTGCAGGATCAAAGGATCAGTCCACAACTCCACCAACAATGTATTAGTATCCCAGTTTTCCCATACCCCCTCCAACAGTTATCATTATCTCTTTCTGTTTTCTTAGCCTGTCTGAGAGGTGTGGAGTGGTACCTCAAAGTTATCTTAATTTGCACTTCTCTAATCAATAATGAGTTAGAGCAAAAAATAAAATATTTAAAAAATGAAAGGCCCTTAAGGCCATCTTATCCTTCCCATGGATCTTATTTTCAGATAAGTGTAAACAACTTACAGAGAAGAATTAAAGAAAAGAGAGAAAGGAAGAAGGAACTTCAAGATATCAAAGCCCAAAATGAAAAATATGATTTGTATGGACAAAGAAAGGAAATGAAAATACTTTTAAAATACTATTGATACAGTTCTGCTTATATTCATTTTCATTATTTCCTTTTCTGCTCTTTCTGGCTTAGCATTTTCTTTTTTTCTCCCAGGGTCATAGAAACAAGATTATATAGTGTGCTGTCATTGCTGCTCAAAATTTTAGTGCTTTTCAGGAGAAGCCAGATTTTATGTTTTTCTGTCTCTTAGTAGTGCTAGCCCTTGGTCTTCTCCATTCTTGCTTGCATACACTTTTTGAAAAAACCCTGGTTGACAGCTTCAGGCTACTTAACCACAGGTTCCTGAACTAAATCTATTCCTCTTGATCTCTGGGTCTTGAGAACTCAGAATGTTGCTTATTGAGCCTGTTGACTTGAGGCAAATGGCAGCTGTTGCTACAGAAGGAGGAGGCACCTAGAAGGATCATTAGATAGCAGTATATATTTTAAAATATTGGAGCCTAGAGATTTTTTCCTATAAAAGTCATAATGTACTCATGTTGTTGCTCATTTTTCAAGGAGCTTTTCCTTTTCTCCCAACTCTTTCTCAGTTAGCCTTGATTTAAAAAGCACTATATGCAACGATGCCTAATTTATATCCATCTTCCCATTTGACCAAATTACTCAAACATTCTTCCTACTTTGTGCCTCATTCTCCTTGGAAGATATCATCATATGCAGGTTACACATTGTACTGCTTGTAATTATCCACAACAATTCACTATTCAAAATCTTTGAGGCGCAAGTGCCCCAGTTTGCTCTTTCCACTAAGGATTCATAGGCACATGTATCTTTGATAAATAACCTTGAACTGTGAGATGTTATATTTTAGGCTTAGAGGCTTTATAGGCTACATGGAGGAGACAGGGAGTAAGTGCAATGGCTGCTATCTCTAACTTTAGAAAGGTAGACCATGTTAGTTTTCTATTACTTTTATTTCATTAGTTCTTTGCCTACAATCTCTTAGAGGTATTGGTACCATTAATATTACTAAAATTAGCTATAAAAGTTTGGTATTTCATTATAGGAATGAGGAAACACAATTTTTCTCTGATCTGGAAATTCTTCCTGGAGGAGGTGAGATCCTAAGAGCAATTCAGATGATAGGAGAAAGATGACTGGGTAGGTTGGGGAGAGATTTTAAGGCTGTTTTAGGCAAATATTATTTCCAGACCAAAAATCCCTTTCTTGGATCCTAATATTATGTGTTGCCTCCTCCCTATAGGAGTTTTAAATCTTTGTGTGTGTGTGTGTGTGTGTATGTGATTAATCCCTTGGTACTCTGGTGAAGTTTCTTCTCAGAATATTTTTAAAAAATTCATACTAGAAGGAAACACTAATTTTTAGCTTGAAGTTATTGAAAATAAAGATACATTTTTCCCTAACCAAGTTCATAGACTGCCTTCACCCCTAATCTATCTATGAACCCCATATTAAGAACCCCAGAATTAAGAACTTAAGAAATTTTTAAAATACATGTAAAGTGCTTTGAAATTTTTAAGTGCTATGTGTATGTTAGATATTAGCTATTCTGTATTGAGTCATTGTTCATTCATCTGTGTGTCTGTGTTTCTTTGGAAACTACTCAAAATGATTCCCCATTTCTGGATCTCCATAGGGCAAAAGGGAGACTTGGAACTTTTGGGAGGCTGAGTCTGTCTTTGCCATCAGTGTTGTGCTGTTGGAAAGCAAATCCAAATCATAGCTTTGTCATTTACCTTGTAACCTTGGACTAGTCACTTAATCTCCCTGAGATTTAACTTCCTTCTTTGTGAAATGGAAATAGCAATTCCTGTATTCCTTATCTCATAGGATGATTGTAAGGTCTGAAAGAGCATATATGTATACACATGTGCATGTCTATTTTGTCCTAGATTACAATAAAAATTTAAGTTGTTGTTGATGCTATGTCTCTTCTGTTACTTTATGGATTGTTGAGGCTATAAAGTTTAATGTTCTAGGATTACCTTATGTGCTTGGCAGGGTTATTTAAGTGTGCATTGTGTCCTGTTCCAATGTGGATTTGGGATTAGTTTCTCTCTGATCCAACATCAATTGGAAGAAATTCCTGCTTCTTCCTCCTGTTTCGAGAGGATGGCAGATTGTCTAGGCAAGGTCACAGATAATATGCAGATGGCTACAAATAATTTTCAGAGTTCCCTTGCAAGTGGACTGGAGATGAAAGGGAAATACTCTGTGATGACATGAATACATTCCCAGAAAAATCTGACTATGTCCTCATAGTGTTGTGTCTCCTAGAGACCCAAGTAAAAGAGCTGTCATTATGCTGAAGTCAACAAGCCAAATAGTTCCTAAGTATGGTACTTATAGCCTCTTGGTAGATATTAGTAATTTATTTGTGATGTGTGTATATGTGCAGAAAGAGAACACTTTTAAATTATCATTCTAAGATGCCTTAGAATAATAGTAAAGAGTAGTAAAGAATTTACTCCTAAAGTAAGAGAATAAAGTATTGATCACCCATGCTATTTTAGCCATCTGCTAAGTATGATCTGGAAGCTTCTCTCCTCTTAGTGAAATCCAAAGTAGAGACACAGAATTATATAATGATAGACCCGGAAGAAGCTTTGCAGATCTAGTCTAAATTATCTTGTTTTATGTTGAGGAAACTTCATCTAGGGGTATAGAAATTCCATGTGACTTGCTTAAGTCACAATTGTCTGGTGGCAGACTCAGAGTCAGAACCTCAATGTCAGATTTTTTTTTCATATTCTCTTAATTATATCAGAGGGGCAGTATGGTTCAGCAGATAAAAAGCTGGCCTTGAGGTCAGAAAGCCCTTGGATGAAATCCTGCCTCAGTCACATACTGGATGTGTGTGACTGCCTAAGTCATTTATCTTTGATATTTTGGACAGCTCTCTAGACTTTTAAGTAGCAGAGAAGGTACTTATTTGTACTGGTGTAGGAAATTTCCTCATCTGGTAATTATGCCAGTGAAAATCACATATCTAGTCCTTTTTTTCTACTATCATGTCTCCTGAATTGGATCTGCAAACATAGCTTCTCTTATTTGAAGATGGTTGTTATAAAGCAAGAAAGAATTGGCTGAAGAAGCAGTTACCAGGAATATTTCAAGAAATATAGGATGGAGAGGGAACAACACTATATGCCTCCTCAGTGCTTTACAGTGGTTTAGAGATCCAGTGAAAGGGAAAAGTGCTATGTCTAGCCTTGATCCTATTAGAAGTATTATTATCATGAGCATCATTTAAATTAGCCATGAAAGTTTTATGGTTTCATAATTAGCATGGGGAAGCTGTTGATTCTTCTTTAATCAATCTGGAAATTCTTTCTGGAGGAGGTTGAATCTTAATAATTGTTGAAATGATGGGAGAAAAATAACTTGATAGACCGGAGAGTGAAGTTAAAGCTGTTCTAGATAAATATGTTTTCTTTTCCTTTTGAAAAGCAATTTTTAAGATAAATTTTTTAAAAGTTTTGAATTCCAAATTCTATTTTTCCCTCACTCTTCCCCCCCCCACCCTGAGATGATAAGTTATCTGATTAGGTTAACGCCTCTGATCTTTCCTTGTAACACTTATCCACTTTTGTTATTTTCTCACCCTAAAATATCTTTCTATATACCAGGTCTCTTCCTTCAAGAAGTTCAGAAGTTCAGTTTTGAGAAAGAGTCCAGTCTGGCCAATCCTAATTTGCCTCTTGGCTATACTTATGACTTAATGTACTTTAGCATCAAGCCCTGTATATATACCTACCTACACCTATATATATATATACACACACACATATCTGTCTCCCTCCTCCCCTTTTTACCCCTCTTTTGTGTATTGTCTTCCTCCATTAAAATGTGAGCTCCTGGAGGGCAGACACTATCTTTCTTTTTGCTAGTATTTATGTTCTTAGTGCTCAGTACAGTACTTGGCATGTATTAAACACAATACATATTAGCTGGTTTGCCTCATTGTCTCAAGCTTCTGGGGAGTTAAGATATATTTTTTAAAAGTTAAACTCACTAATAGTTTTAGGCGGTATATGATAATATGACAATCACTACCACTACCACCACCACACATTTATTAAATAATTAAAACATGATTTTATGCCCAAATCCATACCTCTGCCAAACTTTTCTGTTTCTGTTAAGGGCATTGCAATCCTCCCAGTCACTCAGGTTTGCAGTTTCAGAGCCTTTCTATACTACTCCTTTTCCCCTATATTCCTTGCCAAGCCTTATGATTTCTACTTCAAAAAAATCCCTTGCTTGTATCCCCTTCTCTCCACAAACATAAAGATTACCCTAGTTCAGAGTCATAGCCTTGTGATTTGCATTCCAGCTTTCCTCTATTCCCTCTTTTATCCATTCTCAAACTGACATCACCAAAATACAGATTTATCCGTTTCATTCTCTTACTCAAAAATGTCTCTATTGTCCTCTTTAAAATATAAAACTTACACTTTAATGTTTAGAGACCTCAACGATATAGCTCTGATCTATTTTAGTGCATATTGTTCCCTTTCACACCCTGTTCATCCTAGTCAAATTGCCTCTCTAGCTCTTTCTCATAAATAGCTTCCTATCTTTCTCCTTTATGCCTTGGGATAGGTGGTCCCTCATATGGAATGCATTTCTTTGACATTTCTGTTTCTTAGAATCCCTAGCTTCTTTAAAAGCACTGCTCCAGAGACACCTCAAATGACAACCAGGAGAGAATAGGAAGAACTTGAGATCTTACCTGTCATCCTTTCTCCTTGAAATTACTCTGTGTGACGTTGTACATACTTGCATACACTGCGTGTCCCTAGTAGAATATAAGCTTTTTGAGGAAAAAGACTTTTATTTTTGTTATTATATCCTCGCCACCTAACATAGTGCCTTTTGCTTAGAAGGTTATTAATGTTTATTGAATTGGTACTGGGTAAAATGACACATGAAGAAGCTAAGTAGTTCAATAGATAGAGTGCTAGACCTTCAAATCCAGCCTAAGATATTTATTAGCTACATGAACCTGGGCAAATCAGTTAATCTCTATTTGCCTTAATCTATCGGAGAAGGAAACCACTCTATTTTTACCCAAAAAACCTCATGCACAGAATTGGTGTGCCACGGTCCATGGAGTCATAAAGAATTGGACATGACAAATATTTTAACATAATATGTAGTGGACTTCTTGCCATCTAGGGGAGGGGAGGGGAATGGGGGGGGGGGAAATTTGTAACGGAAAGCTTTGTAAGGGTCAATGTTGAGAAGTTACCCATACATATGTTTTGCAAATAAAAAGTTTTAACAAAATGAAAAAAAAAAGAATTGGACATGACAATAACAGCAAAAATGATGCTTAGATTGCTTAGCCTTTTAGCATTCTAGACAACTCTCTAATTCCACTGTATAAGTTGCATGGAAAGTACTTACTTGCCATTTAGTAGAAGAAGTTTCTTCCCTTATGTTCTCTGTACCAATGGAGTCATGGTCCATTCCTTATTCCCTAATATGGAGCAATAAATAAAGCAGAATGGTGGCCCAGTAAATAGAATGCTAAACTTGAAGTCCCAATTGCAAATCCTGCTTCAAACACTGACTACTTGCCTATTCCTAGCAAACCTCCAAACTTCTCTCAGCCTCAGTTTCCTCTTCTGTAAGATGATCAAAATGGTATCTACCACACAGTATTGTCATGAGGATAAAATGAGATTTGAAGCAATCTACAAACCTGAAAGCACTACATAAAAATTACCTTTAATAATAATGTAAGAACAACAATAATTTAAAATTTTTTTTATTAAAGCTTTTTATTTGTAAAACATATACATGGGTAATTTTTTGACACTGACCCTTGCAAAGCTTTCTGTTCCAAATTTTTCCTTCTTTCCCTCACCCCTTCCCCTAGATGGCAAGTAGTCCAAAACATGTTATTTAGAAAACAATAATTTTAATATTATTAATAAATAAAACACAGAAGTGATGTCTGTTCTACAGGATGTGAGAGAGAAGACCCATAAATGAATATGTATTGAATAAGTATATAATGAATGCATATTGAATAGTATATAAACATATTTATTGAATAAGTATGATAAAGTCATGAGAGGTGCAAACAATTTGTATGTAGCTGGTGCTGTGGATAGAGTGCTGGGCCTGGAATCAGGAAGATTCATCTTTCTGAGTTCAAATGCAACCTCAGATCTTGGACAAGTCATAACACTTGTCTCGGTTTCCTCATCAGTAAACTGAGCTGAAGAAGGAAATAGCAAAATACTGCAGGTCTTTGCTAAATAAATTCTAAATGGGATCATAGTTAGAGACAACTGAAATGACTGAAAAACAGCAAACAATTTGGCTGGTAGAATAGATTAGTTCTAGAGGAATACCTACCTCCTCTAGGGAAAATTCTGTGACAGAATTTGAATTAGGGGCATAAGTTAGAAATAAAAGATGATTACCTTCATAGCATAATTACTGTAAAAGTCTATAAGGAAGATTGCATCATCCCTGTGCTTGGAGACATTTAAACATATTGGAAGACGCACAACGATTGTGTGAACAGTGGGTTATGGCTCATGCTGTTTAGGGTGGGAAACTCTGGGTCCTGAGTTACTGATAAAATACTAAAGTTAGTTTTCAAGGATGAGAGGTTGTGGCTGTGCTCATGCCCAAAGTGTGGAGTGCTCAAATACAGGGATTTTTTATTCCTCCAACCAGTCATTAGTTTGCTAATGCAAGATGATAGTTCCGGATGCCCCAACATGACCAATTCACTGAGCACACATGTTTTGAGAAACAGGAGGCTGTTATTTATGCTTGCCAAAAGCCTTCCCATTTTCATCTGAAAATACTTTCAATAGAGCTCAAGTTTAGCCTTGGAAGAGAGCCATTCATTTTCCTATTTATGGGTTCTGTATGTTTCTTAATATCTGATAATTACTTAAAATATTTAATCACTACCTTCCCCTAGTCATTTCAGTTTCTAGAGATACTTTTGTTGTCAGGAAATGAGAGGAAAGACATTTCAGAAATGTTTTGAATTGCACAAACTTATACTACATCTAAAGCACTAAAGAGCTTTGTCCCATATGATTTAGATGTAATGAAGGATATACATAGCTAGAACTTCAGGCACAGGAATCAAAAGCAAGAAGAAGCTGTCAGTAATATACCTGCCCTGTCACATTCTCACTATGCGACATAAAATGCTTAGCTTTTATTGCCTATCCCATGCAAGATTAAGCCAGGTTATGTCTTCAGATTCTCACCAAGGTAGAAAGAGGGAGAAAGTTAAAATTGTCCTGTTGCAATATATGGAAGCAAAGTTGAAAGGTCTGGTGCAAAGCTAATTCGTAGCTGGCTAATTTGAGCCATGGGCATGTTGCATCCCATTTGAGAAAGAATTAGTGATTAGTAAGTCAATACAAGGTGCATTGGCCATTGATTTATAAGCCAATTTGAGAGGTAAGACCACAAGTGAATACATATTGAACAAGTATAATAAAAAACAGTTTCATGAGAGGTACAAATAATTTGGCCAGTGGTATAGATAAGGGCTAGAGGAATTTAAAGGAAGAACTCAGTGTAGGGGGTGGAAAGGGAAATTCTTATATGGGTCAAAGGAGGAAAGATCCAAATCAGAAGTGGTAAACTTAAAAGCCAGTCTGGGTTAGTATAGGAGTATCTATACCAGATAGAAGGGCTAAGATAATCAAAGATTCAAGGAAAGGAAGTCAAAACTACATTAGGAAGTCTTGACTTGACCCAACATACCAAATTGAGGTAGTTTGTGGCACAGTGGTTAGAGTACTGAGCCTGATGTCAGCAATTCCTGAGTTCAAATCCAGACTTAGAGACTTACTATGTGATTTGGTGTTTCCTCAGTTTTCTGAAATGTAAAGTGGGGCTAATAATAGCATTTATTTCCTAGGGTTGTTATGAATTATGTGGGTTTTTTTTAAGTGCTTAGCACAGTTGCTGGCACAAAGCAGGCAATATTTAAATGCTTATTCCCTCTTTTCTTTCTTTTGCTAAAACTTTAAAGATCCCATCTTTATAAAATGTGATTGGCTGCTTATGTTTCCCTACTCTTATCAAGCATTTCGATTCCAAATATGTTTTGGTAGGGGTTTGTTATGCTTTTTCCCGACTTATTCCTGGGCTCAATTAACATGAGTATTTGGTCAAGAGTCCTAAATAGGGAGAGTATCTATTTTAGAAATTCCAAGAAAGTGGTGAAACAGGTGCAGAAATTGAGAAAGGTGGAACAGGAGACAAGTCTTCAGAGCAAGTTTGCTAAGAGAGGTTTTGGGGAGGTCACAGATGAACATAAGTGACTAATGAATAATGTAGGAAACAAAACCAGATTTGGTTAGGATTGAAGAAGATTGAGAGGATTGTAAGGCAGGGATTGTTCTAAGATCAGAGTTAGCAACTAGCATACCCCCCCCAAAGGTCAAGAGAGACTATCCATCCAATATTACCTTTAATGAATGGATTGACTCCTACCTTTGGGGCAGGTGGTCTGTTTCATCTTTGAAAGAGTTTAGGTTTTCTGATAGGGGCCAGTGAAACTAAATTGGGCTTTATTTTTTTTTTTCAGTCAAGAAGTCCTTAAAATGGACATGGAATGTGAATAGAATTCTGGACTTAAGACCAGAGTCATATTCTGCCTAAAATATCTTATTATTTGACAGTGGGCAAGGGACTTCACCTTTTTGTACCTTAGTTTCCTCCTATGAAAAATGAAGATGTTGGACTTTATGGGCTCTGAGATCTAATCTTTGAGATAAATAAGACATATTAGAATCAGGTGGGGGGCTATGTTGCCGTGGTCTTGGAGTCAAAGTTCAATTTGTCTCTCATGCTTGAGAATTGGGGAACCAACAATGGGGCTTTTGCCTAAAGCATGGACATAATTCTTTCTGTGTGGCAGTTTGCTCAATTGTAAAAAAGGAAAAATACTTATACTGAGTACCTTACAGGGTTATTGTGAGGGTCAAATAAATAATTTGTTATAAAATGGGATTCAAAATAACCAACTTTAAAAGTAAAAGAAGGAAATATGGCCAGTTAAGATTGAGTGGAAAAAGTTTTGGGGTTTTTAATTACTACAAATTCAGTGGCTGTCAACAATAGGACATAGCAGCTACATACACATACACACACATACACATACACACACACGCACCAAGAACTCCTGCTGTATTAAGAGAAACAGTATTCAGAATGTGGGAGGTGGTTTTCTTGTATTCTGCACTAGTAGGACACTTACTAGTTATGTCTAAAGTCAATTAACTTTTCTATGCCTCAGTTTTCTCATCTGTAATAATAATTATAGTTAGCACTTTTATAGGGGTTTATGGTTTGGAAAACACTTTATATTATTGCTTTTGATTTGTAGAATGGGGATAACACCTTCACATGATTTTCCTCATGAAGATCAAGTGAACTAAGATATCGAAAATGCTTTGCTCACCTCAAAGAGCTACATAAATATTAATTATTTTTATTGCCATTGTTAGTATCACTATTATTTGAGAAAGACATTGATTAACAATTTGGAGAATGAATGTACAGAAAAGGGCAACCTAGTTAGCAAAGGAACTGGAAATCATGCCATAAGAGCATAGGTTAAAGGAATTGGAATATTTAGTTTGAAGAAGAGTGGAAGCAGCTGGATGGCACTGTGGATAAAACACTGGCCCTGGAGTCAGGAGGACTCGAGTTTAAATCTGGTCTCAGCTAATATTTCCTGACTGTGTGACCCTGGGCGAGTCACTTAACCCCAATTGCTTTGCAACCTTACATTACCTCTTCAAAAAAGAAGAAAGGTAGAAGTGGGACATAATAGCTATTTTCAAATATTTGAAGGACCATTGCATAGCCAAGCAGTTAGATGTGATTTAGTTTGCCTTGGTTGGTGGAATTAAGAGCAATATGTGGAAATTGAAAAGAATGTGAAAAGAATGGTAGATAAAAGATTTTTTAAAAGCTTCTAAAGTGAGAGGAGCTGAAAAAAATGGACTGTTTCAAGAAGTTTGATGTTTCCCCCTCACTAGAAGTATTCCAATGAACATTGGATGACTGCCTGTTAGGTCTATTTAAACATTTACAATTTACAAGTTGGATTAGATAGCTTTGAGATCTCTTCAGCTCTGAACTTCAGATTCTGCTTGGTAATTGGAAAGATTTTTGTTAATGTAAGCGCTGCTATTGCTAGGTGACTGGTAGCAGATGGAATGTGGTCTTGGAATTAGGAGGACCTGAGTTTTAATCTGACCTCAAATTCAGTGGCTTCTTTAGTTTTCCTTAACTATAAAAATAAGAATAATGACACCTACCTATTAAGGTTGAGGGAGTGAAATGAAATGGAAATGTTAGCTTTTTAAAAATTTAGTTTTGGAGAGATTCAGAAAAAAATTTTAAAAAAGGAAAAATGATCTATATGAACAAAAATATTCATAGTAGGTCTCTTCTCAGGGCAAAAAAATTGGAAATTGAAGAGATGCCCATCAATTGGAGACTGGCTCAATAAACTGTGATATGTATTTGTGATGGAATATTATTGTATTTTGGGAAATGATGAGCTGGATGCTCTCAGGAAAAAAAAACCTGGAAAGTCCTCCTTGAACAAAGTGAAATATACTGCATACAAAGTAATTGCAATGTTCTGGGATGACCAGCTGTAAATGACTTTGTTATTCTCAGTAGTACAATCATGCAGGATTACTCTGAAGGACTTATGATGAAAAATCCTATTCATACCCAGAGAAGGAACTGATTGTGTTTGCATACAGATTGGAGCATTCTCTTTCTTTTTAACTTAATTTTTTGAGGGTTTTTTTAAATCTTCATTAGGGTAGAATATCTATGTTTTCTTTCACAACTTAACTTTTATAGAAATTTTTGCATAACTTCACAAAATGTTTTTTTCTTAATTGTGGATGGGAATAAGAACCTAGAACTCAAAAATCTCAAAAACGAGTGTAAAAATTGTTTTGAATGTAACTGGGGAAAAATATTAAATAAATAAATAAAAAAGTTTACTTTTGAAGGGACCTCTGATTTGAGGGAGGATCTTCTAGCAAAAGAGGCTGGCACCTCCTTGGCAACTTAGAGTCATAGAGAATTGTGGGGGGGAGGCACTGAGAAGAGGAATTGACTTTTCCAGGATCACATAACCAGTATTTCAAGGATAAGACTTAACCCCTGGCCTTTTTGGGTTCAATGCCAGCTTTGTTACTATTCTAATACTGCCTGTTCTACTACTAGTACTTTTAAGGTTTTTTTTTTTACATTTTTATTATTATGATAATAGCTTTTTATTTTTCAAAATACATGCAAAGATAAGGTAGTTTTCAACTTGCAAAATCTTGTGTTCCAAATTTTTCTCCATCTCTCCCTACCTCTCCCCATCCCAAGATAACAGGTAATTGTGCTAAACATGTGCAATTTATCATGCTGGTGCAAGAAAAATCAGATCAAAAGGGGAAAACAATGAGAAAGAAAAAAACAAGCAAATAAACAACAACATTAAAAAAAGTGAAAATACTATGTTGTGATCCACATTCAGTCCCCATAGTCTTCTCTCTTGATGCATATGGCTCTCTACATCACACGTCTATTGGAATTGCCTTGAATCATCTCATTGTTGGAAAAAATCCAAGTCCATCACAGTGTCTTATTGCTGCTGTATGCAATGTTCTCCTGGTTCTACTCACTTCACTTCATTAATGTAAATCTCTCTAGGCCTTTCTGAAATCAGCCTGGTCATCATTTCTTATAGAACAATAGTATTTCTTTTCTTTTCTTTTTTTTTTTCTTTTTTGCTGAGGCAATTGGGGTTAAGTGACTTGCCCAGGGTCACACATCCAGGAAGTGTTAAGTGTCTGAGATCAGATTTGAACTCAGGTCCCCCTGACTTCAGGGCTGGTGCTCTATCCACTGCGCCACCTAGCTGCCCCTAGAACAATAATATTTCATTGCATTAATATGCCATAACTTATTCAGGTATTCCTCAACTGATGGGCATTCACTCAGTTTCCAATTCCTTGCCAACTACCAAAAAGGCTGCTACAAACATTTTTGGACATATAGATTCTTTCCCCTTTTTTATGATCTTTCTGGGCTACAGACCCAGTAGAGATCCTGCTGGATCAAAAGATATGCACAGTTTGAAAGCCTTTTGGGCATAGTTCTAAATTGCTCTCCAGAATGGTTAGATCAGTTCACAACTACATCAACAATGTGTCCCAGTTTTCCCACATCCCCTCTAACATACATCATTATCTTTTCCTGTCATTTTAGCAATCTGAGAGGTGAAGTGGTACCTCAGAGTTGTCTTAATTTGCATTTCTATAATCAATGGTGATTTAGAGCAATTTTTCATATGATTAGAAATGACTTTAATTTCTTTATTTGAAAATTGTCTGTTCATATCCTTTGACCTGTGGTCAATTGGAGAATGGATTGTATCCTTATAAATTTGTCAATTCTTTATATATTTTAGAAATGAGGCCTTTATCAGAAACTTTGGATGTAAATTTTTCCTTCCAGTTTTCTGCTTCTCTTCTAATCTTGGCTTCATTGGTTTTGTTTGTACAAAACTTTTAAGTTTAATATAATCAAAATTATCCATTTTGCATTTTATAATGTTTTCTAGTTCTTCTTTTGCTACTATTAGTACTTTTAGAAGCATAGGTGAGTGGATGAAAATCTTTTTGAAAAAGAAAAAAAAATAACCAAAAGCATTGATGCTGATGACGTAATTAACTAATGTTCCTCATTGATTGTCTGAGCTTATTTGACTACTTTTGTGCAAACTCAGTCCATTCTATGCTGATATTCATTTTGTTTGCCTTTTTTAAAAATCCCAATTAAACTTTATTCTATTTTTTTTACAACTAAACTCCTCTATCAAATAAACAATAAAATCCAAATACTGTTTTTTTGGTTTTTATTGAGAATTTTTTTTTACTTAAGTAGAGCTATGGGAAAAAGGACATGAGAATCTGTCAGTCAGTCAGTAGCCATGTATTAAGCTCTACTATATATGCCAGACATTAGCATAAATGCTAAGTACTGGAATACAAAAAAAAAGGCAAAAAATCTGGTGCCCAATGAGCTTCAAGTCTAGAGGAGGAGACAATATGAAAACAACTATATAAAAACAAGATAAATATGGAATAAACTAATAGTCAATATAGAGAAGGTACTATCATTAAAGCAATGGGCTCAGTTGTTTTTTTTTTTTTTATTAGGGTAGAAAGCTTGAGAAAAGTTGTTTTCCTGGATACCTTTATTGATTGTTATCTGGAGGCTAAAAAACAAAACCAAACTGAAATTTTGTGGGTCAGTTCATAGTTGGATGGAAACACTTGATTAAGATGCTTAATTTAAAGCAAGGATTGTAAGCTCTCCTGGTGAGAAAATGCATTGCACTGAGGGGCACAATGTAATCACTTTATTGATTATGGATTGCCGAACAGTAGTCAACTGAATAACCTTCAGTTAGCTCTAACACGTACTAATTAAGAAACGTAATTTATAGCTTTTTAAATTGATGAAGTGGGGTAAAGAAGGCAGTAGTCTTGGCCAGAATTAGGTAGGAATGACTAGGATTGCTTGAAATGGTTCCCTAGTCCTAATGATACTATAAGAATTAAATTGGGTCCTTTAAAGGACTACATATCTTCATATTACTGAAAACCACAAAGATGTTGCCTGATCCGGAAGAGAGGGCATATAGCCCTGTTCCCATTTTATAGCTTAGTAAATAGATGTAGATGTGTGTTTGAACAGTAGATCAGCTGTTTTGAGAAGAATAGAATGAAGCAGGAGTGTAGAATAATTATTTTCTTTGCCCATTCAGACCTGATTGCAGAGATAAATTTGATTTGTGTAAAGCACCACAAGGGAACATGCATTAGTGTTTGTCCTTCATTTTAGAAGAGGACCAATGACATCATGGTGTGATAGCTTGACTTATGCATGAATTGGATTTAAATGAGGCAGAGTAGCACAAAGTTGTTAGCTCTACTCTCCCAGAATCATTGAACTTCAGTGGCAAGATGGAAGTCAAGATGGCTAATGATATGCTAGAATGCAGTATTGACTTTGGCATCTTTGATACCTGATCAAGCTCTACACGCTCCATAATGCCTGTTTCAGTCAACTTCATGACCATTGGAACAAATTTTTCTCATCTACCCTTGCCACTAGGGGAAGTCTTTACTTGGGGACTCATGTTTCATCTCCCTATATTAGAATGTAAAGAGATTATCTTTGCTCAGTATTTTATGATTGTTCACTTATGTTTCTCTTGTTGTATGTTTCTTTTGACTTCTATGTTTGCTCTTCAAATTTTTATTTAATTCTTTGTAACAGGAATGCTCACTAGTCTTCTATTTCATTGAAGATCCATTTCCTCCCTGCTGGATTATCATCAGTTTTACAGGATAAATTATTCTTGGTTGTAAACCTATATTCTTTGCTTTTAAAAATATTTCATTCCAAGTTTTTTGCTTCTTTTTCATGGTGTCTGCTAAATTTTGGTTGAGCCTCACTGCTTGCATTTTTCTTTCTGGCTATATGCAAACACACACACACACATATATATTCTCGATTTTGGCTATAATGTTTGGTGTATCTTTTAGGAGACAACTAGAGGATTCTATTTCTAATTTGCTCTCTGATATTAAGAGAACTAGGCAGTTTTCTTTTATGGCTTTTTGAAATATGATGTCTAAGATCTCTTTTGGATATTAGTTTTCAGGAAGTTGAGTGATTCTTGCTATCTCCCCTTGACCTGTTTTCCAGGTCAGTTATTTTTGTTATGATATACCTCATATTTCCTTTTATTTTTCAATCTTTTGATTTTGATTTTTTTGTTTTTTTAAAATAGTATGTTATTCCCCTCCCTCATTACATGTCAAGAGAATGTTTAGCATTTATTTTTATAAGATTTTGAGTTCCAAATTTTTTCTTCCTTTCTCCCCTCTTCTGTTCTGAAGATGGTAAGCATTTTTATATAGTTTATACATGTGGTATCATGTAAAACCTATTTACATATTAATCATAATTGTAAAAGAAGAAACAGATCAAAAGAAAAAGAAATTATGAGAAAGAATAATTTTCAGGAAGTTTGTTACTTGGATGAGGCTTTATACCATTTGTGCCAAGCTGTTCCAAATTTTCTTGACAGCTCCCATTTCTTTTCCATTTTTTTCTCATGCTAATTTATAAAAATACTTTAAGCTCTTTTAAAAAAAACTCTTGCATCTTTTCCAGGAATTCTTGTTTAATGTGCCCAAACTGTGTTTTTCATTGAGGATTTGCTTAAAAGTTTTTTAGTCATTCTCTTCACAATAATAGCTTTTTAGAGTGGAATAAGAATTTTAAAAAATTTCTCATTCTTTGGTCTACTTTCTATCTTAGAACTTTATGTTAAGGCTACACGATGCATACTTTTGGAGGGAATGTTTAAGCTGAGCTTGTGTCCTTTGGAATCATACTGCTATTTTCTTGTACTGAGTATTGTATTATTCCAGAATATTAAGGAAAGCCCAGGCTGAGGTCTTATAAGCTTTCAGTTTTTATCCTGCTCAAAAGTGATATTGTCTCAAGCAAAATTTTATTCTGCTCTCTTGGTTTGAGCTCTGCAAATTTCTGATCCATTCTGAACAAAATGCCTGTAGACTTGCCCTTGGTTGGAGTTGTAGTCGACTGCTGCTAGACTTAGCCATTATGAGCTAGCTAGAGAAATATGCAAGTTCAGTGGTAGAATTCCAGGATCCCTTTTGGTTAGATATTCTTGGTGCATTTGTTCTGGCGCAGACTTCAGAATGGACTTGGATTGTACTCCTGAAGCCAAAGTTACATCACTACTTGCTTCTGAACTTTCTCCTCCCTCGCTCATCTCAGAATGCCACCTGTAAATGCAAGTCTCCTCTTTTAGCAGGTTCTGATTCAGTGACCCAACCACCAGTTGGTACTTCTTCCTGCATCTTGCATGAAGTCAGACCCTTCTTAACCAGTGGTACAGCCTCTCCCTGCACTGGAGGACTCTGTGCAGCTATTCCTGGCTTGGATCCATCTCCATTATCTAAAGACCTTTCTATTTCCCATTGCTAACTTACATGGAAAAAATGACTGTAATTTTTTTTTGATTTCATAATTGGGATAATTTTTCTACATCTCTGTGGAGGAATTTTGGGAGGGGAGCTTGGCTTATTTCCTTTCACTCTGCCATCTTGACTCTGTTTCTACCAAGTATACTATTAATAAATTTATGAAGCATAGCTTATGGGGATCTGAGCTAGATCACATGACATGAACCCCAATACTATAGAATAGGTTACTGAATTATCTTAATAGGACCATCACCCCCACCAACTTGGAGCTAATGGCTCCTTTCTCATCATGGGATACTAAGGTACTATAGCCTTTTTTTGTGCTTCAGTCTTATCAGCTACAAAATGGGAATAGGAAATATATGTCCTCTGCATTACATTGAGGTCTTGGGATAATTTAAGTACTATTTAATAGCAATGGGGAAGGTACATTGGAAGTCATTCCTAGCTGTGCTACTTAACAGCATTTGATCTTGGATAAGTGGCATGACTTGCCTAAGTCTCACTTTTCTGATTTGTAAAATGGGGAAAATGTGCTACTTATCTTTCAGGATTGTGAAGATAAAGCAAGGTAATGGGGAAAAACGTGATGTAACCACATTACAGTATGTGAGAATTATTATGTATGAAATGCTACACACATGCAAAACCTTGTTTTATTTTGATGTGATTTCTCGAATAGAGAATCCCCACAGAAGAGTGTAAAAATCTTGATCCATAGAACTACAGCTGAAAAGTCTAATCTTTCATGTCAAATATTAAAATCAGAGATATAGAACTAAAATAGACTTTGGAGGTCATCTAATTGAACTTTCTCATTTTACAGCTGAAGAAACTTGAGGGAATTGAGAAAAGTCATAGAAGTTATAAATGGCTTAGTAAGGGTTTGAACTTGACCCTTCGCACTCTGGTTTCAGAGTTCTTTTCTATGCATCATTGTGCTTCCCAACTGTTTTGTTTAGAACTTTAGGGAAGTATTCACTGGGGATCTGGAGGAGGGATTGATTAGAAGTAGAATTGAGTAAAGAGGGACTTTATGGGTAAATATTTGTTAAAAAGCCCTTTTATCCTTAATCTGCTTTTGTTCTGAGTCAAAATGATTTACTCTAATGGAGCCCAGCTTAATTTAAATGGAGACCATGCTCTGAAAGAGTGCAAGGTTATGCATGGATGGAGCAGCCAAAAGCTTTTCTCATGAAACCTTTCTTTAAATGCTACCTTTTGGTTAAAAGATGCAAGGGTTTTTCTTCCCTCCCTCCTTCATTCCCTTCTTCCTTACCTCCCTCCTTCCCTCCCTCTCTCCCTCCTTTTCTCCTCACTCTCCCTCCTTCTCTTTTTCCCTCTCTCTCTCCCTTCTTCCTTTCCCCCCTATCTCCCTTCTTCCTTTCCCCCTCTCTTTCTCCCTTTCTCCCTTCCTCTCTCCCTCTCTCCCTTCTTCCCTTTCTTCCTTCTTTCATTCCTTCCTTCCTTCCCTTCCTCCTCCCTTCCCTCCTTCTCTCCCCCTCTCCTTCCCTCCCTCTCTTACCTTAGAAATAACTATCACCTTCAGAAAAAATTTATAATGTGAAAATAGTTGTGTTAGGTAGGTAGAACTTCTCTGAGAAATAATACCCCTTCTGGTCTATTTTGGTAACAATAATATTGTTATTGAATTTATATTTATGGTTTTGATCTGCAATTTCATCCATGTAGGGAGTTCTCTTCAAGGAAAAGCCCTTTAACAATGCAATTGTTCTGTAGCTTATGAATCCTAGGTTTTTGGGAGGCATCAAGAGGTTAAGTGATGGTCACATAGGAAGTATATGTCAGAGGTGGGATTTGAATCCAGGCCTTCCATACTGAAGCTAGCTCTCAATCTACTACCTCATACTGCTTCGCAATGGACATTTACAACAAATTTAAATATGCAAAGCCCTTTACATACGTTATGTCATTTGAGATACTGGATAACCCTATGAGGTAGTTAATAATAATGTTGTTAAGCCCATTTTACAGATGAGGTTTAGAAAACTTTACTTACAGGGTCACATAGAAAGTACTTGATCCCAGGTGTTCTTGATGTGAGATAGTCTCTTTACTATCCTGGGTTTACTTTGGAGTTCTGCTTTATTCATATTTGACGACTTCGGTTCCAACTAATTTCTTCTCTGAATTCCTTTTTCACTAATTACAAATAGTACAGTTACATCACAGATTTAGAGCTGGAGGAGACATTAAAGGTCATTCTTTTATATCGAATGGTTCTCTAACTATTCGTGGTTGTTCATCTTGCCTCACTAGATCTTAATATCCTTGAGGACATGAGATATTTTATTCTTTTATATCCTTTACATTTTATTCTTTTACATTTAGTAGGCTTAAATAAAAAATTGTTAACTGGAATAATTGATAGTTGACATATTCTATTGGTATTTCAGTGGTTGGAAAATGTGGGAACTAGCTTCATCAGGACTTTTAGTAGATTTGAAATAGAAGGGTAGGTTGATGATCCTCAAAGACATATATTTAAAATCATAAGATTTGGGTTTCAGTCCTGGTTCTGGGATTTACTTCCTTCATGATCATTTGCAACTCATTAACTCTCCCTATGCTTCTTTAAAATGATTAGTTTGAACTAGATGATTTTTAAGGTCTCTTTCAGTTCTGAAATCTTATAACTTAAACAAGTGAATAAAAGGCCTTTCAGATATTGAATGAGAGTGAGACCATTTTGATTGATAGAGAAAATTTCTCCAAGTGGCATCAGCCCAGCTGCTTGTTCTAAGTATTGAAACTTTATGCTTATATAGAGTGTAGCAGATGTTTCAGACACAGTTACCCTCACCCCTTGTAACCCTTCTAAATCAATATGTAAGGCAATGTCACCCTTCTGGAACCTTCCCAAGAGAAATGTGGTGACTTATTTTGGGGCTCTAGAGATGCCAAATGAATTAGAGAGGGGTGCTCTGTGGTCAAGGCTGATTGTTCCTTCTCATGAATTCTTCAGACTCAGAGGGGCGGAAGAGTTCTTTTCATGATTGGATTGGAGATAGAAAGGACCCAAACTGAACTAAAACCTAAGAATTCTAGAGATGGTAGCATGCCCTGGATTTTCTGGGAAAGATCAAATTAAAAAAGATGTTCCTGTACTAAGTACTACTTTACCTTCTAAAGTAGGAGTTCTTAGTATGTGTGTGTGTGTGTGTGTGTGTGTGTGTGTGTGTGTGTGTGTGTGTATGTGTGTGTGTGTGAGAGAGAGACACAGAGAGAGAGAGACAGAGAGAGACAGAGAGAGAAAGAGACAGAGAGAAACAGAGAGAGAGAGAGAGAAAGAGAGAGAGAGAGAGAGAAGGACAGAGACAGAGACAGAGAAACAGAGAGAAACAGAGAGAGACACACACACACAAAGGAACACAGAGAGAGAAACACAGAGAAAACACAGAGAAAAAACAGAGAGAGAAACACACACAGAAACAGATAGAGAGAGACACACACACAGAAACAGAGAGAAACAGAGAGAGAGAAACAGAGATACACACACAGAGAAACAGAGATAGACAGAGAGAGACACACACAGAGACAGAGAGAGAGACAGAGACACAGAGAGAAAAAGAGAGAGAAACACACAGAGAGAAACGGGGGGGGGAAGTCTGGTGAAGCCTAGGGACTTTTTCAGAATAATTTTTAAAAATTCACAATTAAGAGAAATGGTAAATTTCAGTTAGAGAATGGGAAAAGAGTTTTAATTTTTTTCCATTCAGGTTCATAGATCTCCTAAAATCTATTCACAGACCTCAAAGGAGGGGCCTTTGAATACTAATTTAAACCCTCCTTTTCTGAAGATAATTTGATTAAGTATTATATCTATAAACTAGCCTGATGGTAGAATAACTAGAGATCAGACTAACTTAGTTTTGCTGCTCTGCATATGAATTGTCTTTTCCTTGAGGCTGAGTTTTATGTTATAAAAATTCATAAAGTGGGAAATGCAAATATTCTCCCCATAAAAGATGAGGAAATTGGGGATCAGAGGTTAAGAAATTTTCCCATTACCACCAATTCCATCTTCAGTTATATTTTTTTCTATCTCCCTGAGAGTCATGCTCTTATTTACTATAGTTCTCTTGCTACTTCACATGTATCCTATATTAACTACATTCAAACACTGACAATGAATTTGCTTTGTTGGTCCCCAAATTAAACACCTTAATCATAAGCAAAAAATTGAATTTCAGGTGACTAATTTACAACTGTCACCCAAGACATAATAAGATTACATTTTTTTTGGAGCTGGACCATAAGAAAATTGACAATAAAAATGCTGATCAATAGGCAGTTCTCAAGAGGTAAAGCTGCATTAAGATGCAGAGGTGTTTGTTGGTTTGCTTTTTAATCTATATTCTTAAGTAAAGAGAAAATCCATTTCCCTTCCCCAGAGGGGAAATCTTTGAGCACTGGGCTTAGAAACTGCTTCACTGTCTGAGGCTTGTAAAAATAAATAAATATATACTGCGTATAATTAATTGTCTGCTTTTCTTTTTTTTTTTTTTTTGAGACTACATTTCTTTAGAAAAAGTGGTCGGGAGCCATTTATACAATGATGATTTGTATAAGGGCTAGAATAAGGAGGCACCCCAATGGAGCTCACTCCTTAGGATGACTGAGTCCTAGTTTTACCTCTGCCATTTACTTGCTGTTTGACTTTGAGAAGGTCACATGACTTCTCTGAAGCTCAGTTCTCTCATCTGTAAAATGAATGTGTTAAATTAGATGACCTCTAAGGTCACTTATAGCTTCAAATCTGTAAGTCTATGATCCAAATCTTAAGATAATAAAGGCAAAGGGCTTGGCAAACGTTTAGGTCCCTTCTAGTTTTAACATTTTATAACTCTATCCTTTGTGGAAAAGGCAAACTAGACTCATGTTCTCAAGACTCTGGGCCATCAGGAAGCTCTGGATTCTCTGGGAAGGATTTTATTTAAAAAAAAATTGCTACTGAGCTGCCAATTCTAAATGCTTTAAAGCTGAATTTCTGAATCATAGTGATATCATTTCCTGAATTCACTTAAACACACATTTATTAAACACTTGTAATGTGCTTTGCACTGGGTTAGATGGAAGGCGTACAAAGATAAATCATTTCGAGGGTTCAAGTTGATCACTGAAAATTTTCCTGGGAGAAGTGATTGTCCTGAATATTGATCTCTCTTACCAAGTTTCCTGCTCAATGAATATTAGGAGTATCTTAGCTAGAGACCACCAGATTGGCAATGTGGAGTGAATGATCGTGATTTGCTTTCAGTGATCACAAAACACTCAGATAAATATTACCCATCTTTTTGTACAATGTCAATTGCTTCCTTTGTCATGTATCAGTAATGGGCTTTTCTTCCTCACTAGAGAGGAGAGACACTCCACACTAGTAGCCATTCTTTAACAGGTTAGAAGAGCAGGATATCAGATAAAGGAAGAGAATGTGTAACTTGGAATTCCCCCTTGATGAGAGTATGGTGTGGGAAGAGAAACCTTAGTATGTCAACTTTGATAGAAAAAGGAAATATATTAGAGTGAAGAGTCTAAGATCCTGCATTTCTGTCTCTGATAAAGTATGTTGGAGTAATTGCATCTTTCTGAGCTGAATCTTCTTCCAGGCCTCAAAGGCTAAGAAAATGTAGAAGCCCGGGATTCTGATCACTGTAAATGTGCTTCCAATGATGGCACGGATCTGGCCCTTGCTTAATCCCTCCTTCCAGTTTTCATGCATGGCTTAATTGCTCAAAGCAGAAAGGAGCCAGCATATGCATTTTTCTCATGATCTCTATTTATATGTGCACATGTGTGTGACTTTTGAGTGTTTCTGTGGGCATAACAACTGTGAGTGTATATGGAGGTGTGACTGTATCTTGGATATACATGAAAGAATGGCATCCTTTTGACTGTGAGTTCTGCACAGAGATGACTCAAGCTTTTCCTGAAGTTTCAGATCCATTCTCCACACAGCTGCCCAAATATTATTCCTAAAGCACAGATCTGATTATGTCCATAGCCTGCTCTAGAAGTTTTCTGATTCTCTGCTCCCTTGTTTGGCATATATCATTGGCATTAATAATCAGGTTCCAGGCTAAATGAACATACACTCTTTGTGCAAGCCAAACTATCCATCTTGCTCCCCTCCCAAATTTTTATTTTGCATGTGTTTTCTATTTATTTAACTGTATACATGATTCTCTCCTCTCCACAACATAAGCTACTTCAGATGGGGACTCAGCACCTAAAATAATGCTTGGTATGTAGCAAGTGCTTAATAAATGCTGTTTTTGATCAACTGGCTATATGGAGAGTTGAAGAGTAGCCTTGTTGGTGAGCTTGATGTGAGAAGCAGAACAGAACACTAAACTCCTAAATGAAATTTACCAAGAACTTGTTTACAGGCTCATACTCTAGTATACTCATGTGTACAGAGAGAAAGGCAAGCCACTCAATTTTTATTTTATTTCAGTTTTTTATTACCTTTGCAATAGAAATGACAATAAAAATGAGTAAGAAGGAGCTGATACCATAGATAAGTAAGGGGAGGGTAAAAGCTTGCCTAGCTAAAGTTGATTAATTCAAGTCACTTGATTTGGATGAATTACATCCTAAGGTATTGGACAAAATAAATGTAGGATGTGAATGTTGAACTACTATTTGAAAAATTATGGAAAAAGGAGGAATTACCAAAAAAATTGGAGAAGGGTAATTATCCTGATCTTCAAGAAAATTTTGGGAAAGAGAACTGAATCTGAAAACAATAGACTAGTGAACTTACTTCAATTCCTGTTAAATTCTAGAACAAATTATTAAAGATAGCAAACATCTAGAAAAGAAAGAAATGATGATTGCAAAGAGCCATCATAGTTTCATCAAGAACAGGTCATGCAAGACTAACTCCAATTCTTTTGACAGGATTATGTAAACTAGTAGGAAAGGGGATTGTTTGGGATATAGTTTGCCTAAATTTTTGGAAAGATTTTGATAAAATGTCTTATATTCTCCATTAATAAAAGTTAGAGAGATTTGTATTAAATAATAATAGATAGATTCAGAATTGGTTGGATAGCTAGACTTAAAGAATAAATATTAATAATTTAATGTCAACATGGTAGGTGGTATCCAGTGGAGTACTTGACTACATGGAGTTTAACATTTTTATTGACTTCTTTTGGAGAAAAATATAGATAGTATTCTTCTCATCTTTTTATATTTGTAGGGCTGTTATGAAGGAGAAGAATTAGATTTATTTTGTGTAGAACCAGAAGTAATGGGTAGATATTATAAATAGGCAAATTTAAGCTTAATTTCAGGAAGAATTTTTTAACAAAAAATGAAATGAGCTTCCTGAAGAAGTGATGAGTTCTCTGTGCCTGGAGATCTTCAAGCTGAGGGTGAAAAATTACTTGTTGGCATATAAATATATGTATATATGGAATTCCTTTCTTGTATGGATTGGATGAGATGGTTACTGCTCATCTTTAAGGCAATCAGAGCCACTGGAGTTTCTTAAGCAGGTGAATGACATCATCAGTTCTGGGTTTTAGAAACATTAATTCAGTAAGTGGGTGAAGGATGGATTGGAAGGAAAGAGACCTGAAGTGGAGAGAGGAAAAAAAATTGGATATATTATTCTATCTTTTTCCTCCCATACTTGGTGTCAGAGGAACCAATTTTCTTTAGACCAGGAGTTCTTAACCTTTTTTTATATCATAGACTCGCTTAACAGTTTGGTGAAGCCCTGGTTCTATTCCAAGAAGACTGATTAGTTGCCTAATTAATAAATGAAGGAAACTTTGAATTTCACTTAGAAAGTAGGAAAATAAAGATGTAAATGTTTTCCTGTATAAGTTCAAGGACATCCTACAATCTATCTATAAACCTGCTGGGACACCAAACTTGTTATGGAGAAATGAAAGGAGAATTGTTTCAAATCCATGATTTAATCAACTCAGTATTTATTGAGCATATGCTATGTGCCACACACCAGGCTAGGTGCTCAAAAAACATGGACAGAAGTAAAATGGTATCTCTGGAACTTACATGCTTAAAAAATCAAATTAGCTAATGGTTTATCTATTTTTATCATTCCCCCAATAGTTTTTAGTTTAATTAATTAATTAATTAATTTTTGCTTTCGATTCTATTAATCTTTTCTTTTGTTGTCAGAATTTTTATTTTAGTATTTTAGGCTCTTTTAATTTGTTAGTTTTCTAGTTTTTTTAAGTTGTATTCCAAATTTATGGATCTGTTCTTTTTCTTGATGAAGGAGTTTAGGAAGATAAATTGTCTCTTAAGAAAATTCTACAAATTTTGGGTTGTTTTTCTCATGAATTTTTATATATTAAAAAGAGCTTACATTTTAATAGAGGAGATAAATATGCACAAATATACAACATACCCAAAATCTTAATGCAGTTTTAAAGCTTAAAGGTTTTAAAGTTTCAATATATACTAAGACTTTTGGGATATTCTATAAGAATACATAGAATATCTACAAAATGAATAAAAAGTAGTTTGGGGAGGTGATCAGTAGTTGGAGCAGAAGAGTTACAGATAAGGAAAGACTTCATTTAGAAAATCATAGAGAGCTGAGTTCAGAACCAGGGTGATACTAAGAGATGAAGGTGAGGAGGGAATCCATTCCAGGCATGTGGGACAGTCAGTGTGTAAGGCACGGAGATAAAGATGGAATGTTGTATACAGAGTAGTAAATAATACAGTATGGCTGAACCATGGAATAGAATAATGTATAAAGAAAATGTGTAGGAGTAGGTTGTGGAGTTATTTAAATACCACCCAGATGAATTGATATGTAATCTTAAAAATTGGGGAAATCACTGAATTTTGAGTAGTACTTTAGTAAAATCATTTTAGTTTAGTGAAAGGTGGATTGGAGTGGGTAGAGATATATGTTGAAGCTCTTTATCAAGGGAGGAATTTGGGTGGAAAATAAGAGGGTCGATGAGCCAGGCATTAAACTCCTTAAAAAAAAAGTAGAAATACCTTAGGAGGTCAATAGATAAAAGCCATGATCTGAATTGGGTGATAAAATTTTGATAGAGTGAACCTCAAAAAAGAAAGATTTTTAAGTAATGCAGAAATGGAAGAATATGGAAATGGCAACAGAAATTCCACCTCCAGACCAATGAGAATAGGGGGTCTTAAGAAAAGTAGGTTGATAGTGGAAAAGAAGACTTGGGATACATTGTTGTCTTTGTTGAAAGAAGTCTTGGGGAATGACATAAGAAGAGGGGCTGCAAGAAATGATGAAGAGAATGGTTTCAGAAAAACCTAGAGAGACTTGTACAAATTGATGAAAAGTGAAGTAAACAGAACCAGGAAAACAATTTATTCAATAATATTTTAAAGAAAATCAACACTGAAAAACTTAGGAATTCTGAACAACAAAATGACTAATCATAGTTTCAAAAAATTCATGAAAAAATGTGATATACAATTCTGGATACAGAATTGATGGACTCATAAAAATGATCTTTTTTCTTTTTTTTCCTCTTTTCTTCTCTCCTGTTTCCTCTTCTTATTTCCTTCTTCCCTCCCTCCTTCCCTCTCTCCATCCTTCTCTCCCTTCCTTTCTTCCTTCCTTCCCTTATTCCTTCCTCTCTCCCTCCTTTCCTTCCTCCTATCTTCTTTTCCTTTCTTCTTCTCTCCTTTTCTCCCTCCCTCCCTCTTTTTCTCCTTCCCTCGTCCTCTTCCTCCCTCTCTTCTTTCTTCTCTTCCTCCCTTTTTTCCTTTTTTCCTCTTTTCTTTCCTCTTTTGAGGAAAATGAAAACGATGATGGTAAAAAGAAGGAAGGAGAGAATAAGAGGCATATAGAATGGCTAGTGAAAATGCATGGAATCAGGAGATGGAGTGTCTTTTTCAAGAAACAAGGAATCCTGTGTCCAGATTTAGGGGCAATGTGCTTCTGAGTTTCTACAGGGAACAGGAATAGTGGAATATACAATAGCTTTTACACCAGAGAAGCTAAATAATTAGAGGTTTGCTTACTCAAGTCACTATCACTCTTATACTCTGGGGAATGTAGCAACTTGGGTAGGCATTTAACTTAATTATGGCATTAAACAGCATAATAAAGAATTAGAAATTTTTTTTGGGGTGCATTCCAACCCCCTTCTGTCTTCCCTCTTCCTTGTTGAGTAAACCAAATGGAATCAGCGTCATTAAACTTTTTCCTCACCTGGTGGAAATCATTACTTGCTGCAGAATAGAGAGGCTGTTTTCATGGCTCATTTAGAGTCCTTTTAATACATTAAGATCTGCATGTAATCTTCCATAAAGCAGAGCGGTAATGAGTAGATCTGATGAACCCATGGACAAGCTCACAAAATGTGTTCTGATGCAGGTAGTACCTTCAGAATTGATTAGCCTTCAAATCAACTCCATAAGAAAAATTCAACTAAGGGGAAGATATCTCTGGGAGAGCCTGGCAGTGGCTGAGACTGAGACATATGGACACTGTGAGACTACTGCTGAGTGGCTATTGCCAAAGGAAGGGATGAGAAAAGACTGGTCTGGAGGAGAAGTTCATTTGGTTTGTTCTGTTTAGTACCTTCTTATTTTGAGTAATTATCATTGCTAACTGGATGCCAAGCTCAGTTGTTTCTGTTTTCCAAAAGAGAGCAAGAATTGTCACTAGACCCTCTAAGTTTCAGTACCTTCAGCTAAAGCTCTGGTTGCCCCATTTGATTTACAGCTTGGACAACTGGATTTCCTGGCTTAGTAATTGTAAGTCTGAAATGAAGACATCTCTACTTTGAGGAATACTTTTGAAATTTTTCCATACAAAGTAAAGAACCTAGCCTGTTTTATCTGGGTTGACTGTTGTTATTATCCCCACACAAGCCCAGTTTTGTAATGTTATTAAAGTGGGTAGGGGGAATAACAGTAGGTGCTTGCCTTTATTTGAAAGGCCCCAGAAATGTTAACATTTGGCATTGCTAACTAAATTCCCTTTATATGTGCTTCAGAAAAGGAAAATTCAAGTACCTTTCCCCCCCCCCAAGTGTTTGGCAGAAATGTTGCTGAGAGCTTGAGTGTTCATTTTCTCAGGTCTAATATTGCTGCAGAAAGTCTCCGCCAACACTCAGCCATATTATTAAGCAAAGGTTCCAACGTGGGCTGTGATTTGTTTTTCCTGTGAGTGACATGACCATATTTTCCATTAAGTCTCAGTGCAGACAGCATCTCTAGCTCTGTTGCTGTGTCACTTCCTCTGGCTGGGAGGGAAAGGCAAACCTGGGTGATTATAGTTGAGTATTCATAGTAGATTTGTTTTTGAAAATCTGCTCTCAAATTAGCTTCTGGTTCTTCGCTTTTGACTTGGGACAAGGCATGTGCTATTTAGGTTGAACTCAAGAAATATTTATTGAGTGACTGCTATGTGTAAAGCACCAAGGGAGATATGGAGATCAGTAAAACAGTAAATCCCTGCCATCATGGAACTTACAGTTTAGAAGGGTGGAAGATTAAGACACATTAAGATGTAGTGAGGTCATGGCTGTGAGACACAGAGACTAGTGCTAGGAGCAGAGATGAATTTTTCTCTCTTGAGAAGCAGCTGCTGCTAATCTACATAATTTGGTCCAACTACCCTGGAGGAAAGTGGATAGTTGAAGGTGAGAGTAAAAATTATGAAAATGCCTTTCTAAACTTCCACAAAACCCAGTGGGAGGCTATTTATGAACAAGTGGGAAGCACAACACTCAGCTGTCAGGGGAGGGAAGTGATATCAGGAGGATGGATCCATTCTATCCTGGTGAGGAGTGAGAAACAGAGATGAAGACAAAAAGGATTGATAAAAAATACATTTCCATAGCTTCCTGAGAAAACCCAGGGGATTGGACATTGAGACCCATGTATGTACAGCACAATTTTTAAAAAGTCCTGGCTGACTGAAAAGTCAAGGAAGTTTCAAATGCTGAAAAAGCATTCTGGGTATTTGAGACAAGCTTTATAACGGTAAGCTAAGATTCCATTGTAATGGCCCCATGGTTGCCCCACTTGAGAGCAGATGCCATTTGCTGGAGAGCAAAGCAAACAGCAGGAAACTGAAGCAGAGCTGAGGATAGAAAGAGCATAATCCCATGATGCTTATTATTTAGATTTTTTTTGATCCCATGAAAGAAGCCATTCTTTGTCTCAATTTATACCTAGTCTTAATCATTAAATGGGTGTGGCCTCAGTCAAACTAAGAGCATTTTGTTGTGTCCAGACTAGTTCACTCAGGATCTCAGTACCAGCCCAAGACCTTGATTTTAGGAGAGGAGTGGAGGTGGGATCCACATGGATGGTCAAACATGGAGTGTGTTTATTCCAAATTCTCTCAGCCTTCTATGCCCTAATACCCTTATATAACCACAGCACCCTGGGCATATAGGACCACATAAACAACTTGCTATTATGTGTAGATGACTCTTTGCCACTTGGTTTCACTCTGCTTAATGACAACACAAGTTGTTATGCCCCCTGACTTCTCAGGAAAGCCGAGAGCCCTTAGGGGAGATGAGGAGCAGAACTCAGCAGGGTTCCTTTTCCTGAACTAAAGGATCTTATACCTTACCCAGAGTTCCCCACTATCTGTGGCCTTTTACACCTGTTGAAAACCTTAGCTTAAAAAGTCCAAGCTCTCCCATCGCCATCTCAAGTCATCTTGATCTTTATCTGGCCCAGGACCCATTTGGCTCTGGAGGGGAAAGTGAGGCAGGTGACCTTACATAGCCCTTCCTCACTTAAATCCAATTCACTTGCATGTGATGGTATCTTTGTCTTTACTGTGTACTTGAAACCTTTTGATATCAAGTGTTTCTAATGGAGAACTCTGTGGGTTTACTACCCATATACCATATACCCATATGGTATAGTGCAGAGTGTTGGATCTGGAGTCAGAAAGAGCTGAGTTAAAATCCAACTACAGCCAAGGGACTGTGTGAATCTGGGCAACTCACCTAGTCTCTGTTTGCCTCACCTTGCTCATCTGTAAAGTGAAAGTGGCAAACCATTCCAGTATCTCAGCCAAGAAAACCCCAGATGTGATCACACAGAGTCTGAAATGACTGAGCAACAACAAAAATGGTGATCTTTGGAGTTTTGCTACATGAATGAGTGCCCAGGTTCTACTGAGAATGGGGGTGAATAAGTTAATAAAATATGAGATTCTGGAGGGCACCTACTTCTTTGATGTTAAGAAAAACATTTGGAAAAAGGCAAAAGACGTCACAGTAAAAATAAAATTAAAAGTACAATAAGAAGTAAAAATAAAGTGTTATGGGAATTCACTGGAAAGGGAGCTCTTGAATGATTATCACCTGTGCCACGTCTCCCATAATCCTTCACTCTTCAGGAGTATTGTTTTCCCTCTGTTCGTTCTTTCTTTCTTCCTTCCTTCCTTTCTTTCTTTCTTTCTTTCTTTCTTTCTTTCTTTCTTTCTTTCTT
>JAJPUD010000766.1:47299-87266 GCA_023553655.1 Myrmecobius fasciatus | reverse complement strand
TCTTTCTTTCTTTCTTTCTTTCTTTCTTTCTTTCTTTCTTTCTTTCTCTTTTTTTTAAAGCATATCCCCATAGCTAACTCTATTTTATCACAGGGTCCTATGTCAAATAGAGGACTAGAATTAAAGTGATAGATAATTTGACAATATATTTTATTGCCATAAATTGTATTTCAAGCACAGTTTACAAAGTTTTATTATTGTCTACCTTAAATTCTTTTTCTAGTAATTTAATCAATTAATAATTAATAAATCATTTATTAAGTACCTTATGTTAGGAATTTTGGTGGGGATTCAGATAAAAAAGTGTCCTCAAGGAGCTTATCTTTTACTGAGGATGCCACATGTTCACAAGTAAATAGAGCATATATACAAAATTAGTCCACAATATTTTGGGAGAGGGGATATTAGTCATTGGGGAAATCAGGGAATGCCTTTTAAAAATGAATAGCTTTTATTCGTTACTTTCATTTTTCTATATCTCTCTCTCAGAAAGCTATTCCTTAAAAAAAAGATGAACAAAAAGGGAAAATTTTCAGCAAAGCCAAATAAGACATCCACCAAGTCTGACATCATATCTTGTGTTCCACATTCATAGTCCTCTAACCTTTTGAAGAAGAGATAGGATTACATTCTCTTATCTTTTCTTTGAGACCAAACTTGGTTATTATATATTTACAAGATTCCATTTTGATTTTTGTTCTTTCTTCCGTTTATGCTATTATATTCACTGTGTATGCTGCTTTCCTGGCTCTGCTTACTCATTTTACATTTGTTCATGTAAGTGTCAGAAAAGGATTTTTGAAAGAGGTGACATGATTGAAAAGCACTAAGGGTGCCAAGAGACAGAGATGAGGAAGAAGAGCAATCTACAAATGGGGGTTGGTCTAAAGAAAGGCTTGGCAGAGTTTATGGGGGTGGATGTGAGAGTAATGTGAAATTAGTCTGAAGAGACAGACAAGTTGATGATGCAAGACTGCAAGGCTTTTTCATGAAAGACAGAGGAGTTTGTGTGTTAATTTAAAGGCAGGCGGGAACCACTAAAACTTCTTGAGCACATGGGGAATGCCATGGTTAGACCTGTGCTTTAGGAATAGCAATTTGGCAGTTGTGTGGAAACTGATTTGTGGACTGGTTAGGGAAGACAATTGTACCAGTCTATGTGAGAGTTGATGCAGACCTGGACCAGCATGGTTAAGATATGGGTACTGTATAAAATAAAAAAAACAAATGAGAGAGATGGTGAGGAGGGAGAGTCGATCAGATTTGGCAACTAATTAGACGTGTGGGGTGAATGAGAGTGAAGATTTAAGGAGAATGGTGATATCTTGCCCAAAACAGGAAATAAAGAGATAAGCTTTTCTCTCCTCCTGCCCCCTACTTTCTTAGTGGAGACAGACTAGCTTTAATCATCCACACTTGTGCTTGTATTAATATGTCTCAATATATTCTTGAAGATCAGTATCATTAAGTCCCTGACTCATCTTTTTCTTCTTCAGTATGACTGATCTTAATTCCTTTAGCTCATTTTCAGCCACTGTCATTTTCAATGTCATTCTCTAATAGTCCTCAACTTCACCTGTTACTTATATTGAGGATGCTCCAAATAGAATCCTGCCCACTAACCCAAACAGAAGGATTGAGAAGGTTGCTACCCTCCGTGCTTCTGCTTACTATAGGGCTGTTGTGTGTCAGAGCTACATCATCTCCACCTGACAGTAGGGAAATCTGAAGCATGGGAGATTAGGACAGGAACTTTCAAGCCAACTTTAGCTTAGTTCTGTCAGTTCTTGAACCTGCTTTTAACCCATAAGCCATTAGACCTCTTTTGATGGTGGTAGTGGAGATGGGTTACTGAGAGGCTTGCTATCAAAGCATTGCTGGTTATGTGTGTCTCCTTTCCTTTAAATGTGAAGGGAGTCCAGCTATGCTTGATAGGGTTATGGCTGCATTTGGCCCTTGCAGGCAGACAGAGGGATGAATTGCTAATGAAGACAAAATCCTGTCCTTGCTGCAGGGACCCCTTGGACACCTACTAGCATGCTTTGCATCAAAGCATAATCTAACTAATGCTGATAGAAAGTGGTCATTTCATTGAATGACTGTTGTCAGGACTGATTGATAAAGATGGGAGGGGATTTTGAGAAGAAGATTTGGGGATTGCTTAAGGGAACTTCATTGTCATAGATGGTAGAGACAAAATATACTTTCTTCCTAATTTCCCTAAGGCTAATCTTGACTACTTCATTGCTTTCCTCTTCATCAACTTAAACTTGGACCTTTCCTGAGATCCTCTTCCATCAAAATCTATATTCTCTTTTTTCTTTCCCCTAAGGCTCTGCTTTCTATTAGGCAGCAAATGAAGATGGTTTGGATGCTGTGGATAAGTTCATTTTACCTTGGCAGTATATTTTCCAGGGATGTATACAATGATAGTGAGGTTGACACATGCATTGCCAGAGCTAGCTCAGGATTTGGGAGGCTCCAAAAGAAAATGTGGGAGAGAAGAGGTATTAGACTGACTACCAAACTGAAGGTCCACCAAGCCATTGTGCAGACCTCATTGTCGTATGCCTGTGAAGCCTGGACACTGAATCAACACCATGCCAGGAAACTGAATCACTTCCATTTGAACTGTCTTAGGAAAATTCTGAAGATCACCTGGCAGGATAAGATACCTTCCTTGAACTAAACTGCCGAGCATTCACACTCTACTGCAGAGAGTGCAACTCCGTTGGGCTGGTCACATTGTTCAGATGTCATGCAGACATTTGTTAAAAAAGACTGTTTTATGGAGAACTCATACAGGGGCAGTGCTCATATGATGGTCAGAACAAAATGATACAAGGGCACTCTCAAGGTCTTCCTTAGGAACTTTAGAATGGATTGTATGACATGGGAGATACTGGGAGATACTAAGCAGCAAAAAAATACATATGGGCCACATATTAGTCCTTTAATATAAAAGATGACTTTCAGAAAAAAAAATAATCCAAAAAAAATGACTCTCTAATGGTAGAAATTTCAGACTTTGTGGCAAGCCAGTGGTAGAGACAGATTTTTCACAAGTTCCAAATATAAATCAGGATCTTCTAGATTCTCTGACTTGAAATTCAATTTTCTTTTCCTTACAGCACACTATTATGTTTATCTTATGCATGTTTTAAAGGCCAAGTAGTCAGCCTTCTGTCCTTTTTTCTTTTTAAGTATTTTATTGGTGCTTTTTTCTTTTCTTTTTTTTCTTTTTTTGTTAACAATGTTGCCACTTTCCAATGACTCCCACTCCTTCTCAATAGAATCCTACTTTGTAAAAAAATAGGTACAGTCAAGAAAATCAGTCATTAGAAAATATATGCATTACTCTACCTTGTAGTCCACTATCTTTCTACTGAGGTGTTAAATAAAGACTTACCATCAATTTTCTGATGTCATGATTCAAAGATGCACTGAGCAGAGTTTTGGAGTTTTTTTGGTGTTTTTATTTACATCATTGTTATGGTTCTACTCATCTTACTTAGTTTTATACAAGTTCATACAAATTTTCCTTAGTATTTCCCCCCTTCATTATTTGGTATGTTACAATTATATTTCATTAAATTTATGTACCAAAATTTGCATACTCAGTGATGGTCATTTAGTTTGTGGCACAATTCTTTGTTCCCCCAAAATATTACTATCACTATTTTTGTACATGAGCGTTCTTACCTCTCTTTGGAGGTATCTACCTCGTAGTAGTAAGTAGCAGTATGTCTGGGCCAAAAACAGCATAATTTAGTGATTTGTTTTTCTTTTTGCTGAGGCAATTGTGGTTAAGTGCCTTGCCCAGGGTCACACAGCTAGGGAATGTTAAGTATCTGAGACCAGATTTGAATTCAGGTTCTCCTGATTTCAGGGCTGGTGCTCTATCCACTGTGCCACTTAGCTGCCCCCATAATTTAGTGATTTTTTTTGGGGGGGTGGAGGAATGTAAGCATAGTTTTGAATTCTTTTCTAGAATGGTTGGACCAATTCAGGACAATATTGGTAATAGTACATCTGCATGCCTATTCTTCTACAATATGCTTGTACTACAGTCCTTCCAATATTTACCAGTTTTATCTTTTGCCATTTCTGCTACTCTGATGAATGTAAGGTACAACATTAAATTTATTTTAATTATTTTGCATTTCTTCTTATAATTAGTCATTTGGAATTTTCTTCCATATGTTTTTTCGTAGCTTGCATTTTTTTTTTGAAAGCTGCCTATTTATCTCTTTATCTGTTGGGGAGTAGTTCTTGCTCTTGCTTAGAAAACTGGTAGGAAAAACATACACATATATACACACATGTATGTGTGTGATATTGGATCTTTTTCAAAAATACTTTCTCCAAAATCTTCCCCAACTAATTGCTTCTCCTTTAATGATAGCTGCATTGATTTTTTCCTTTAAATTCTTTTCAATTTTATGTAGTTGAAAAGGCTGATTTTATTTTTGTTGGCAATCTCTTTCTCTTCTTTACTTAAGCATTCTTTTCCTAACCATAATTGTGAAAGGTACCTTTCTCTATTCTCTTCTAATTTTTAATAATGAGACCCTTCTTAGCTCTAAATCTTGCCAAAATATTTTTCACTTTCCCCCAGATTTCTTGGCAAATAGGGAATCCTTATCTCAGAAGATAGTATATTTAGATTTATGTAATACTAGGTTAATATGTTCCAGTTGTTTCTGTGAATTGCTTATCTATTATATTTGATCAGCTTTTCTTTTCTTTTTTAAACAATGCTAAGTAGTTTTGTTGGTTAGTGCTTTAAGGTATAGTTTGAGATCTGGGAATGCCAGCCCCGCTTCATTCATGCTTTTTCAAAAATTATCATTATTTCCCTTGAGATTTTTGACCTTTGCTTCATCTAGATGAATTTTGTTATTCTATCTAGTTCAATAAAGTAACCCTCCTGGTAAGTTGATTGGTGTTCTTCTTTTTCTAAACTTATTTCCTTAGGGAGTTCTTCTACTTTTATGGTTTCAGCTATCAGTACTGTGTGGATGACTTATAAATCTACAATTCTAGCTTTGACTTATCATCTGAGCCCAGGCCTGGAGGACATTCACACTTAGATGTATACCTGTTACCTCAAACTTATCATGCCAAAAATTGGGCTCATTTTCATTTTATCTATTGTTCTCTTAAAAGCCTCATGTATTTAAAAAAAATAGAAGAAAAACTACTAAAATGTTCTCCTCTAAGCCTGGAAGCTCTCAGCAAATGAATATGGAAGATCTCGAGATCAGCATATATGTATAGCTTTTCTTGCACTGATATCCTGACTTTCCCTAATTTTCATTGCTCTTATATGCCCTTTTGAAAGTTCTACTTTTATCATTCTTTCTTTTAAAAAAGATGGAAACTTTCTGAAGCCTCTATCAAGCAATCATTCAATTGATAAATATTTATTAAGTAGTTACTATGGTTCACGTGCTCTGCTAAGCACTGGGGATATAAAAAGAGGCAAAAGGCAGTTCCCATCTTCAAGGAGGTTATGATTTAATGGAGAAGGCAACATGAAAATGAAAATTAAAAATAAAACCTTTCATATTGGGGAAGAGTTTGTGTTCTCTTAAAAAAGATATTCAGAATAAGTTGAGTGACTAAACATGGGTTGTTGGAAAACATCCTGAATCTTTAGTTTACCTTAAGTCTATCCATTCCTTTCTGATCCTGTTCCCAGTGGCTCTCTGTTATTTCCAGGATCAAATATAAAAGCCTTAGTTTGGCTTTTAAAGCCCTTCCTAATCTTGCCCCTTTCTACCTTTGAAGTCTTTTTTATACTTTACTCTCTTCCTTGTGCTCTGTGTTCCAGTGACATTGGCCTTTTTGCCACCCATTGACAAAAATACTATAGCCCTACTCCATGAATTTTGATGAGCTATTTCCTCCCCTCCCTTTTTCTTCTTCACCTTTACCTTCTGGTTTCCTTCAAGTCTCACCTAAAATTGCACCTTCTGGCAGAAACTTTTCCTGGTCTTTCTTAATGCTAGAACCTTTCCTCTGACATTATCTCCCATTTACTCTGTAAGTATCTTATTTGTACATACTTGTTTGCATATTGTCTCCTCCACTAGAGTGAGCTCTTTGGGAACAGGGACTATATTTGCCTTTCTTTGAAGCCTCAATGTTTAGCATAGAGCCTGGTGCCTGGTTAGTACTTAATAAAAGCTTGTTTTCCATGTGACAAATTTTCAAATACGTGAAAGTCACTATCATTTCCCCCTGAGATTTCTCTGGGCTAAACAGGTTCTTCAACTGCTCCTCATAAGTCATAAACTCAAGGTCATTGTCTATCTTCCTTGATCTCTTCTTGACCTTTTTCAGTTTTTTGTAACTTGCTGGATTTAGAATCAGAAGGATCTTCCTCCTACCCCTGCCACCCTTATTCTACAACTTTCCTCAGAAAGAAAAAATGCAGCAAACTAAGATCATACAGTGATTGCTAGGGCCTAGTCTGGACCCTTAAGATTTTAATTCCTGTATGATAGTCTTTTGCTCTAATCCATCATTAGTATTATAGTTAGATTAAAATCCTCCAAATACTAATTTTTTTAAATCAAGTCATTTCTTTGCTCAAAAACTCAGAAAATGGAACAGTCTTTAGCTCAGCACCCACCACAATCTGTCCTCAGCTTACTTTTCCTCCTTATCACCTATCCTCCCTGTCTACCTCCTAGAACTTTTCTGATAAGGGCAGAATGACCTACTTACTGTCCCCTAAACATGCCTTTGTGCCTTACTCATGACATTACTCTTGCCTGGAATATCTTCCCTGCTTTATCTCCACCCTTCAGTTTGGTTTAGTGTTGGAAGCAAAGCAAAATCTGAGGAAGTTGGAATGATTTCCAGGATTGTCTTTTGCTAATTGAAAGGACTTCAGCCCAGGAAATAATCATTGTTGGTTCTCAGCTGGGAATTAGACTGCTTTGGGTATGGCCTAGATGGTCCATTGGATTCATTAATATGCTCATTATGCTCTCCTTAGACACTTGAAGCATGGGGTGCACTGTATGTCATCCATTGCTCTCTTAGGGAATTGCTTTTGGACTGTAGCATATGATCTCCTTTGGCATTAGGTTATGAGCAGACATACCATGAACAGCTTGGTTTGGGGTAAATGCCAGCATTTTGGATGCTGCTTTTCCGCTCTGTGGTCAAGCTAAACTTATCTCCTGGGGGTTCCAGACTTCTGCTTGCTGTCACCTCCTTCTCCATCACAGCTGTTTACTAAGCCTGATAGAGAGAAAGCAGGGCGTGCTCTGAAGCCCTGGAGAGAAGATGTCTGATATTCATAGACTCCAGAATTTCAGACAAGCTGTGAATTTTGAGGGGGTCTCCTTCTAAACAGCATGCTGTCAGCTTCAGAGACTTCTGTCTTCTCAGTCCACTTCTCTTCCCTTTTCCTCTCTCAAAGGGGATAGAGATTTTGGAAAGAGTAGTCATATTTTGGGGGACTAAATTTAACATTCACTACATTCTTCCCTCCAGTTGTGCTTTGTTTATGACTTAGTATTTAATTTTGTGTCTCTTGTACCTGGACTCCTATGAAAATTCCAATAAAGAAAAAATGATTAAAAATGGATTGACCATAGAAGCAGAGGCTGCTTTGTATTTCCCCTGGAGTCAGGTTCAGCATCCAAATGAGAAGGGGAGGCCAAGGCCCATCATATTGGGATTTTAAACAGACTCAGTGGGAATAACTCGTGTTGCCTCCATAAATACAAAACAGGAAATCTTAAATGGAGTTTTTCTCAGTGGTTAAAAAAATCCAATATGAGATTATAGCTCTGATCATAACTTAATTTTTCATTTCCATTTGAACTTTAATTTTACTTAAATTTTCTTCTGACAAATCTCTGAAGGAATATTTAAGTGACATGGCATAACGTTGGCAGATTATTCATATATCAACCCTTAGGCGACCAAGGAAAGCTTCATCATCTCGAAGTGAGTTTTATTGGAATCCGTAGCTCAAAAAAATATTGCTTTCTGACAGCCCCTGTGCAGGAGAATTTAAAGGCTTAAGTTTCTGGAGAATTTACACATCTGTAGCATTCTCTCCTACACCTCTTCAGAACATTAAATCAAGAGGCTCATGGGCTCTACTCTTGTGGAAAGATGTTAAAATAAATAATCCTCCTATATTTATCTCCTGATGTGTGTGTGTGTGTGTGTGTGTGTGTGTGTGTGTGTGGTGTTGTAATTGTGGGACTGGAGATTACTTGCTTGTTTCTTTTCAGTCCAATTGGGACACTGCTTGACAAGTAGCTGGTGATGTTCCTTAGCCCATGTATCACCAAAGAAACTGAGACATGGCAGCCCTAGTGTCCTGAAACTTGTAGTCAGATAATGATTTAGGATTAATGGTTTCTTTTGGATGATTAAAAAAAAAAATTGTAACCACTAGGTGTCAGAGTGGAGGCTAGGGTGACTGACAATTCTCTTTTCTTGTCTTTCCCTCCTAAAGGATCAATGTGGAGGTGGGACTTTCTTCTTTACTCCCTCCTAGTTCTCCCATTTCTTCATTTGGTTATTGGCTAGAAAGAAAACTTAATTTGAGCCTCTGACATGGGCTCTCCTAGTAAGCCATACTTTGGGTAAGCATCTAAATTGGATCCCAACATCCTAAGGTGGAACTTAACCACCTCATTCCTTTAGGGTAAATTCAAGTGAATTCTGAAATTTATATGTTAAGGTTGTGCTTGTTGGGAGAAATATTAAACAGCTCAATAATTTTTTAGGTAGGCATATAGCTAGAAGTATGCTGGTATATGTTTAACAACCAGCTCTTTGTACTTATGACCCTCTCAAGTTCTGTCTGCCTTATTAACATTTTATCCACCATTTTCTTAAGTCAAGATAATTGTCAAATTGTCAAAAAGTCAAAACAATAAATCAAGTTCTAATTTGTAGTATTTGCCAATTTGCAAGCTCACTCTAACAATTTAACAATGTATTTTTACAGATAAGTTCTGATATGGACCTAGGATATCACTGTATATCATCCTTAAAACTGGAAGGGGAACTTCCAGCTCTCACAATCTCAGAGTTGTCCAATAAAACATGGCCCCCACAGACCACTATTAAAGGCATATATACAAATGCATATCCTGGCCAACCAGCTTTTATAAAGAGGGAGGAAAAGTCACTATAAAGAAAGTGATTTAGCACAATAGTGAAATTCGAGTGGAGACAGGTCAGATCACCTCCCTCTTTGTAGGTTATGATCAGAGCCTAAGACATAATCAACAGCTGCTCAAGCAGTCTCTCTTCTCCTGTTTGCTTTATAAGGTCCTTAGGACTGACCTGGTCTATATGGGATGTTATTTATTTGTTTTTTAATTTTGCCTACCTTTCCAATGACTCCTAACTCTTCCTCATAATAGATTAATAAGAGCTAGCATTCATTCAGTGTCCTGAAAGTCTTAGTGAATTTTAAAGTGAAAGCAGAAAAGTCTACTAAATTTTAAACTTTATCTTAAAACTGTATTTGGGACATCCTGTTTAGCACTTTATGGTATGTGAAATACTTTTACAGATGTCATCTTATTTGGTTCTTGCAACAACTCTGTGAGGTAGTTGCTATTATTACTTGTATTTCATCGATGAGAAAACTAAAACTGAGAGGTGAAGGATTGCATCAGTTCAGTCAGTTCATTTTCAATTGTGTGACCTCTTTGTAACCTTATTTGAAGTTTTCTTGGCAAAGATACTGGAGTGGCTTGTCATTTCCCTCTCCAGCTCATTTTACAAATGAGAAAACTGAGGCAAACAGGATTAAGTGACTTGCCCAGGATCACAGAGCCAGCCAGTATCAGAGGCAGGATTTGAATTTGTCTTCCTGACTCAAAGTCTAGTAGATCTGTAGGGTCTACTTGGACTCTAAAATGGCAAGTAACTTCTTGAAGGTCTCTGGATAAAAACAACTTCTGCTTTATTGCAAAATGCTGAACCAAAAAACCTATTAACTTGTATTTGCTCCCTAGCTATTAGTTCATTTTTGTTTTAAAATTCATTGATAGGGCAGCTAGGTGGTGCAGTGAATAGAGCACCAGCCTTGAAGTCAAGAGGAGCTGAGTTCAAATCTGGCCTCATACACTTAACACTTTCTAGCTGTGTGACCCTGGGCAAGTCACTTAACCCCAACTGCCTCTGCAAATAAATAAATAAAACTCACTGATGTGATAATTCTCCCAGTGTTCAAATTCTGTCATCTTGCTAGTCACAAGTGAAAGGACTGGGTTTGGGACTCACTCCAGATAATGACACTGTTGCATTGTGTCCTGAAATCTTAAGATCATAAATCTAAAGTTGAGAAGAATCTTAGAGACTATTTAATTAAAACTTCTCATTTTACAGTTGGGGAAACTGAGATCAAAGGTTATTTAACAACTAGTGTGAGGGCACAGAGGGAGTATTAGGGAAGGATTTGAGTGCTCTGATTCCAGAGCTTAGGAACAGATGTCAATTCACACAGACTTTTAAAACAGTTTTCCCTAATTTACTTTTATTTCTCCTTTCTGTATAAAATACTTTAAATAAAATAATTACAAGCAGATAATTTTGCTTTGAAATAAAAGTTTTATCCCATTATCTCTATTTTTTTTTGCCTTAAAGGTAAAAAAAAAAACCTATTGTGTCAATGCAGTGAGGCCCTTAAAATTATTCTTAAATTTCAGTTCTAGTGCTCCTTAACCCCTAGTGCTCTACACTCCTAATTCACTAGAGGATCAGGCCATTTTAGAATGCAAATCAATATTATATTAATGCTCCTGAGCTTACTCATCTCTGCCAGTTTGAGTGATTTGCCTTTGGCAACCTACATAGGAAACAATTCCCTCAAAGTAATGGCTACATCTATGGCTTTAACTAGGCCATGGAGAAAGAACTTCCACTTGCAAACCTCCCTAGGAAAAATGTATAATTGATCAAAAAAACAACAACATGATGACCATGTTTGCCCATGTATGCCTTATTCTGCATACTAAGTCTACTCTGTTTTTGGCAGAGGTGAAAGGGAAGGACCCATGCTGTTTGTCATTAGGCTTCTGAAATTATGACTACAATGTTTAGAGTTTTGTCATCCTTTGTTGTGTGTATGTATGTGTGCTTAACATTATTGTGATCATTGAAGAAATTCTTTCCAGTTTAACTTATTTTTGAGAAAACTGGCAAGGTAGTGGATAGAGCACTAATGCAGAAGCTGCCTTAGACACTAATTAACTGTATGATACTGGGCAAATAACTCCCCTCAGCCGGTGTCGTCATTTGTAAAAGGAGAATAATAATAATAATAGCATTTATTTTATAGTTATTATGAGGGTTGTTATGAGTTTCAAATGAGGTAATATATGGAAAATACTTTTTGAACATTAAAGCACCACATTAATGTTAACTGTCATCATCATCATCAATAGTGATAATAATAATTTCTTCACCCAATATCAGATTATAGAAGTTGTGGCTGGTCTTCATTAGGCTGTATGTAAAGTTTAGGGAAATATATTCTTTCAGAGTTATCATACCTATTTCAGAGCCTACATAGCTCATCATCTGCCTTATTCCCAGTACCTGGAGTTGAAGTGGCTCTTGTATTTACTGTATGATGCTGAAAGTATGGGAGGATCATAAAGAAGGCTAGAGATGGGGACAGGGCTAGGTACGCAATATAGGATTTCTAAAAGTCTAAGAATTAATAGCTATATAATCTTGGACAATTTCCTCAAGCTCTCTAAGCCTTAATTTTCTCATCTGTAAAATGAGATGATAATACTTGCTTACCTCTTAGAGCTGTTTTGAGAGTTAAATGAGATAATAGATTAGTAAAGCATTTGGTAACTGAAAAGTACTATATACATTTATGGTCTATCATTTTCTTATTGTCTTAGTATATAAAGAGCAGATTTTAGAGGCAGGAAGATGTAGGTTTAATTCTCATCTCTGATACACATACTGTCTGTATGATCCTAGGTAAGTCACTTAATTTCTTAGTGTAATCGGTAGCTGTTGAGAAGGTGCTGACCTCCATTGGTAGCGTGATTTCCCAATCCAGAGCTCATTATCCCAATGAAATCACAGGTTTAATCCCAATTTTTATCCTATTTTGTTAATGATTCTGATTCTGATCCTCCCTATTCAGTTTTGCTCTTTGAAGGGATTGCTGCAGTGTGTTCTGGGAGAAAGAAAGGGCTACTTGAGTGGGCTGACATTGAGGGACGATTACCCAGCAAGAAGTCAAAATTGGTAGCACTTCCTGGTGCTGTTTTGGCCACTTCAGTTTTTTTAGCTAATAGAGGCACAATGCGCTTTGAAGTCTGAGTGGGACCTTCCTACTTGCTGTGCTTAATTACAGAAGCTGGGGTTAACACTAACATCTGAGCCCTCCCTTACATTGACTTGTATCAGGAGCTTCAACTTGGCAGGAATTTTTCCTGTATCTCTAGAATGCTTACACTTTGGGCCCTCCAGAGAGCTTGCTTTCAACGGTTATGACTGATGAGCTGGACGATTGGTAAACAATGTGGTCTTATTTATTCCTTTCAAATCTGCTCCCAAGATGTTTCCTATGACTCGTTTAAAGACTGCTTTAACTTATGGATAGAAAAGAAAAAAACACCTCCCTCCCTTTCCATAAAACCTGCAGGCAGAAGCCTGATGCTGAGATATGTGGGTTTTTTATTGATTGTTTCTTCTCCATATTCCTCCATGAGGAATCCTCAGATGTGGTTTGTGTTGTTACTGTTGTTCAGTCTTCTTTCAGTCATATCTGACTCCTCATGACCCCATTTGGGTTTTTTTGGCAAAAATAATGGAGTAGTTTGCCATTTGCTTCTCCATTTCACTTTACAGATGAGAAAACCAAGGCAAAAATAGTTAAGTGTTTTGCCTGGTGTCACACAGCTAGTCTGAGGTCACATTTGAACTCAGCAAGATTAAATCTTCCCACTGCACCACCTAGCTGCCCCTCACATGGTTATTTCTCCTCAAGTTTGTGACATTGTTCTCTTTTGGGAAGCTGGGCAGTAGAATATTTGCTTTAAAGAAGGTTATAAGAGTAGGGGACTACAGCAGACTTACAATGATTATGATTGTTATTAATAATAATAATAATAATAATACCTTTTTAGTAGCTTTGAAATGCAGTTTTTTGGGGAAATACACATTCTTTAATGTTTATAAAACATCTCACATATATTATCTCATTTCAGCCTTATACTAAACTTGTGAAGCAGACATTATTATCTTCCCTATTTTACAGATGACAGAATAGATTGAAAGACATTAAAGTTCTTACCCAAGGTCACACAACTGAAAGTTTCTGAGGAGAATTGAACTTGGGTCTCCAGGCCTGGAATCAGAAAGACCTCTGTAAAAAACATTCTGCCTCAGACCCTTAATAGCTGTGTGTCGCCCTGGGCAAGTCTTATTTCTATTTCTGTTTGCCTCAGTTTCCCCGTCTCTAAATTGACCTGGAGAGGAAAATGGCAAATGACTCTGGTATCTTTGCCAAAAACCCTAAATGGGCTCATGAAAACTCAGACATGACTGAAATGATTGAACACCTAACTCCCCGACTATAAGTCCAGCACTCTAATCTAGTGTGCTATTGTTAACATGGCTATTTCACTATCTTAATCATTTAGTTGTTCTGGGAACTTCCTCAGTCCCTGACACTGTACTCCCTTATTATTCATGTGTGGCTATGGATGATCCTATATCTAGGGCTGGAAGGGACCTTGGAGACTGTTTTATCCATTCTTTTATTTTACAGATGAAGAAAGTGAAGTTTGGAGAGGTTAAGTGACTTAGCTAAGTTCTAATAGGAAATATTTATTAGAGATGGAATCTGAATTGAGTTTCTCTGACTCCAGTTAGTGCTCTTTCTATCTGCCTCTGTCTTTGGGTTCAGGCCTACTCATACTTGAAAACCAATTCTGATGGTAAGATAGTGAATGAAAAATTCCTGGAAAATACATCCTTTTGTTAGAAATCAGGCTCTCGGTACTCAGAGGTGCAGTTGTTTCTTAGACCTCTTGTCACCCAGATTGTATGGCTTACACTTTCCAATTCTTGTTGTCTCTCTCTTAGCTGAGCCTCTGAACTTTTGGCTGCACAGTCTCCTAATCTGAGGCTTCCTATCTTTTTTGCCTCCCTGCCTAGACTCTAGACCAATGCCTTTTCCTTTATGGCTTAACCAACTTACCTGAATGAAACCTTCTTGCTTTTCCAGACCCCTAGTAGCTACTTTTTCCCTTGCCCACTTTTTTTTTTACTTCTTTTGAATTGACATCTTTAATCTGACTTACAGTATCTGCCACTTCGCTACATATTTTTTTCACAAATTCTTGACTCTTTTGGTCATATTTTTGTCTTTGTTCCATAGGTTCATAGAATTTAATGTAATCACCTCTCCTCCCATCATTTAATTTTACAATTGAGAAAACTGAGAAAGAGAAGTTAAATGATTTACTCAAGCTTGAAATGTCAGAGGTAGGGTCTGAACCCAACTCTTCTGAGTCTAGAGTCAGCCCCCTTCCCTCTGTATCATTTAAGTGACAGTTGGGAGGTTGCTGAACATCTGTAATAATATAAATAGTAGTGCAAACAAAGGTGCATGACTTGGAAGGAACAGAAAGAGGCAAATGAATTTGAAATCCAATCTAACATCTCCAATATAAAGGATCTTCCTTTGGGAGATACTACTAGTTATGATTTTTAATGTGTTGAACTCAAGAAACTAATGTTGAAGTTCATAATACATCAATTAAAGTTTTTAGGGTCATCATATTTTGAAGCAAAAAACCAAAAACCTTTTACCTTTAATATCGTTTTCAACTTTCATGAGAAAATGTGTGTGAACCCATTCATCCCTTTCCAGTTTCTTCTTCTTTTCTATTGTGTCTTCAGAAACTCTTATCCAATAATTCAGAAACTTCATCTCTTTTACTTTTTAAATTTTCTTATACTCCTGGAAACTTAGATCTCTTTGGAAGACACTATTCTTCCTTAGCCTCCTACTCCAATGCAGGATCTTTTTTTCTCATATGACCTTTGCAAATCCCTATGCCTGGGATGATTTTTCTCATAGAATTTAACTTTCTTTCAGGGTCAGCTCAGGGGCTACTCACTGTGTGAAGCCCTTCTGTGCTTATTATCAATTTTTGTTACTTTCTCTTGCTTTTCTCTCCCTCTCTCCCTTCCTGCCTTCCTTTGCCCCTCCTTCCCTTCCTCTTTTCCTTCTTTCCTGCCTCCCTGTCTTCCTGTCTTCCTGCCTCCCTGCCTCTCTTCTTCCTTCTCTCCTTCCTTCCCTGTCTCCCTCTTTTCCTCCTTCCTTCCCTCCTCTTATAAAAAGCAGATAAAACAAATTTCTGTTCTAACACAGATTTTAAGGACCAGCATGTAATATGAAAGAATGACAAAGAAATCCACCAAATATTATAGTATACACAGGCTTGATTGGACCTATACTATAATGATTTTCCTGAAAGAGTATAGTGATTGAAAATTGATCTGAGTTCATTTTCAAGTGGGAGGGCTGTGTACAAAGGTCTATATAGTCCCTTTATTACTGAATTGTGAGGGAGCCTCAGATCACTTTTTTGAAGGAAGGAATTCAAAGTATTTTTGAGGTATTTGGAGACTGGAGGAGTAGATCACTAATTAAGGATGTCAGAGACCACTGTGCCTAGAGATGAATCACAGAATAGTATTAGAGCTGGAAAAAACCTCGTAAGTCAAGTAATGCAATCCGCCTATTTTTCAAATGAAGAAACTGAGACTTATAGAATTTGAGCAATTTAGCCCAAGTCATAAAAATAGCAAATATGCAATTTTAACTCAAATTCTCTCTGAATTTAGTGTATTTTATATGGCTCCATGCTAGAAAAATACATAGTTAAGATTAGAAGAAATCTGACTTTAGGCAAGCAAATACCATGAATAAATATTGCAAATATTGTCCTCCCATAATTAAACTTTCTCTTCTTCTAGATTGAGATATTTTGATTCTAAAAATTCCTCATCCTTACTCAATTGGAGGGAGACCTGGGAATCATTTTTAGACTGAGACTTAACGCTATTGTTATTGGTAAATCAACAAGTATTTAGGAACCCTTTCCCCAGTAGAATGCAAAATCTTTGAGGGAAGGACCTGTTTCCTTTTTTGCCTTTGTACCCCCAAGTGTCTAACACAGAGTAGGTATTAAAATCTTACAGTGTATCAGACACTTGATTGACACAAGGAAGGGTTCCCATTGTATCCATGAATTTGTTAGTTACAGCTATGTATTTCATTCCTCCATCTGTGATGCCTCTTTGTTGGATATATTCTCCGTACTACAGTATTCATATAACCACTGTAAATGCTAAATGTGCCAGGCACTGGGGATACAAAGAAAGGCAAAAATAAAATGGCTTCTACTCTTGAAGAACTCAGTCTAATGGGGGAAATATGGAAACAACTATTTATGAACAAGATGCATATATTATAGATTGGAGGTGGTTAATAGAGGGAGGATGTTAGCATTAAGGAGGCCTCTGAGGGCTGGGTTATCAGCTTGCAGATTGCTGCAGTTTCCTATTATCAGGGAATGAAACAAGGCTTCAGTGCTGGGTTACAGGTATTGTTATTAGAAGTAGCTTCTTGCCTGGAGCAATCCTTAATTTTCCCATCCCACATGTGGAGTCTAAGCAAACCTTTGGCTTTCTGACTTGGTTTAGTGGAACAGAAAAAATAAAATTAGTATTTTTGCTTCCACTTAAGCTTCTTGGTAGAAAATGAAGTCTAGTCCTGGGGCTTAGTGGCAGAGTTGGTTACCATATTATTAAATTTCAGTAGTTCATCCTCCAGGCTAGACTCTGTTATCTTCTCTTTCATATTCTTGGTGCCTGGGTAGCTGGTGTGACTGTAGGGACCCATAACCCCTGGGTTCATGCTTTCTACTCTGGTTCATTCCTGGAGGCATCTGTGGAGGTAGCCAGATGCACAGTACTATCTGACTTCTCTTTAATCAGTTTCATGTCCTCCTGGTGCTCATTTACTTTCAGAAGCTTTTCACAATCTTGCATTTCATTTAGAGGTAAAATGTGAGTTGCATTTCTCTTCTTGCTCCTATGATTCTTTGATTTAATGGGAGTTTCTATTTTTTTTTCTTCTTTTGCTTTGGGGCTCCTTGTGTGACATGCTATTCAAAGCCCAATCTTCACCCAGAGGTTGCCCTCTCTATGCACCCCATCCTCTGGTACTTAAGAAGGACAGATCTTGCTCCTTGGGCTGTGATACTTCCAGAGGAAGAAAACCTCCAGAGATAAATAGTATGAATGAATTATAACTGTGGAAGGAGAATTTTGATGGTAGGGCTTAGGGAGAGAGGAGTAAAGATGAAGACAGCTTTGAGAATTTTGGGAAGCCATGCCAGGAAATTGTGTACAGAAGTCTAGGAGAACTATTGGGCAATACCACGGTTCCTAATGGTTCATTCTGCTTGACCTGCTATTTCTGGCAAGAGGGAATGGGACATGAGGCAAGAGGGAAAGTCATAGAATCAGGTCTAGTGCTATAGAGTACCTTAGGAATTTATCCAGTATATTTCCTTCATCATGACTTGTTTAGTGTTATACAGGCAGCATGTAGCAAACCCAGGGTTTGATCTCAAGTCTTGTGACTGAAAGGCAGCATAGTAAAACAGAATGCTGGACTTGCTGCCAAGAACTGGGTTCGAGTGTTGTTCTTAACATTGCTAACTGTGGGAAGATGGACAAGTCATACAATTTTTCTCTGATTCAGTTACCTTTTTAAAATGTAATGTTTGTGGGTATTACTGTGGAAGGTAGAGCTTGCTAGATGGTACTTGATCCTCACTGTTTTCCTCTTCTCTTCTGGACAGGTTGAAACTATATGCATCCTGAATCTTGTGTATCTTCACTCTGAAAATGAAGCCAGCCACTCTCTTTTTAGACTCTTTTTAAGCCAATTAGCTTGCTTTCAGCCTAAAGGCAATATAATGGCTTTCAGGTCTCCATAGTCCCTTTCTATTTTAGGGGATTTAAGTGAGATGAAGTGCCAATGCAATCACAATAGCTCTGAACCCCAAGTCAAGAAAATTCTCAACATTTAGACAGAGGTTTGGCCAAGCTACTTTAAATATCGTATATTTTCAGATAACTTTCATTTACTTCATTCACCATTTTCTTGGCATGGACTAAGTGAAGGAAAATTGGGGAAAAAGTAGACTTTTGAGGATTTCCTTAGCCCTTGATCAGATGATTATAATTAGCCACTTTGTTCTCAGTTTTTTGTTCTAAGATGCCTGCAGGATTTAAAAAACACACCTCAATATCTCCCTTCTCTGCTACAGCTTTGTGATCTCCCCTTTCTATCTCTCTCTTCCCCACCTCCAATTTTCCCATACTGCTACTTCTTTTCAGTTCAGTTCATTAAGGCCTGGTCTAGGCTGAGGATGCCATCTTCACCATTACTGCCATTTCTCAGCCCATTTAGTTGCCAATTATTCTTCTCAGTCTACTATATTGCACACTTGTGTGCATCTTTTTCAGAACCCCTGCATATGAATACAATCCACCTTCTGTAAAAGAGATAGTCCAAATTGCTCTTAGGATGAGGGGAAGTGTTTGTCCTTCTGAACTACAGATCTCAGCAGGCCAGTCAGTACTCAGTCAGCAAGCCTTTATTTGCTAAGCAGTGAGGATATAAAAAAGGCAGTTGCTCTCAAGGAGTTTACAGTCTAAAGGGGGAGACAACATGTAAAACATTTGTCTGAATAAGATATAAATAGGATAAATAGTCATAATAAACAGAGGGAAGATAGTATAATTATGCTATATATATAAAGATAGGAGGACCATCTGATCTCAGACACTTAACACTTCCTAGCTGTGTGACCCTGGGCAAGTCACTTAACCCCAATTGCCTCAGGAAAAAAATAGTATAATTAAGTGGGGTTGGGCAAGGCTTCTTGAAGAAGGTGAAACACTAGTTGAGTTTGAAGGAATTGGGGAAGCTAAGATAGGGAAGCTCTAGTACATGTAAATTGATATTGCCTCCAGAATCCCTTAGACTGCTAATTCTGTACTTTTTTCTCTCCAAGTTTAATTCTTTTCCCTACTGTTCTATGAGACATCAAAGGTCCTGGAGAGTCAAGACTTGATTGGGCAGATTGTGATTGTCCTTCATAGATCTGATCTGTCTAATTGGATAGATTGTACTATCTAGTTGTGTACACAGGAGACTCAGGCTATTAATGACAACCCAGGACCTAAATTCTTTGACTTATTGAAAACTGGTGATTTTCAGTGTACTGTGAATGACTCTGTAACTATCCTGGAATAGTTCTGTCAGTGTTAATGATTGGGAGGACTGCTACCTGAAGTCAACACAGGTGGTTTCACAAGGTTGCTCCTGTCTCTTAGGTACAATGAAATAGGAAATAACCAGGTTTCTTTGAGAAGTTGATGCTGTCTGCCAGGATTTTGACTTTCTGGGAAACCTGGAATGACAGTGAGAATCTGAACTTTACATGAAGAGCTGTGACTCCACTGACTGACTATGTTGAAAATCACTTGTCTTCATTGACTAGGTAGTACCTAATTGTGACAGATTCTTGGATCACTGAGTGATTTAGAGGTTTGACCAAGATCCCTCACCAAAGAGAATCCAGTGCAAGTGATGAATTCAATGTGCAAAATGAGGCATATGTTTTTGGATAGTGCCAGTGAGGGAATTTGTTTTGCTTGACTAGGCATATATTATCATTATAAGGGTTTTCTCTTTTCTTTTCTCACTGAGAGGAAAGGGGAGAGGTGAAAGGGAAAGAAAATTCTTCTTAATTGGAAAAAATTAATTAAAAATAATTAATCTTCATTTCATAAAAATAGAGTTTCTTATCTACTTTTGTGTTGTCTGTCTTGGATTCTTTTGGCAGTCAAGTGAAGCCAACAGACTTCTCAGAATAATGTTTTTGAATCAATAAAATAAAATATGTAGGATTATAAAAGAAACCAATCATATTGAAAATAGCTGTCAAAAGATTTTTTTTAAAGAGTACAGGTTTCGATCCCTTGAATTAGAGGAATGAGATTATGTTGAGTTCTATATCCATAGCATATTTGAAATAGTCTTTTCTCCAGAAAAGGCCTCTGTCGGATTCAGATCAGTAAGTTCTCTAAGAGGACTTAGGATCATGGAGATTGAGCTGTCAGGTATTTCACAAACTATCTGCTCTAAGCCCTTTATTTTATAGATGAGACTAAGACTCATTGAGGTTTTGACTTGATCTTGTTCAAACAAGTTGGATGCATAAGAAGTAAGATTTAAATCTGGAACTTCTGATTTTAGTCAGGCCCTTTGAACATTTCAGATGGCCCTGTTGCATCTCCACTCTGCCAATAATTTTAACTTGATTGGTTTATTGGTTGATAATATTTTTTAAAAAGTGTGGATCTTTTGGAATGTTAAGTTAGAAATAACTTTCCTACACTAGAAAAGGCTATAGGGTATGAAGGAGAAGGGGATAAACATTATTAACCACCTGCTATTTGCAAATATGATCCCATATGATACAATAACATTAGGAAGCTGATGCTATTAGGATTTCCATTTACAGATGAGAAAATTAAGGCTGTCAATTAAATAATTTGTCCTGAGTTACATAGCTAGTTAATGTCTGAGGCAAGATTTGAACTCGGGTATTCCTGCCTTCAGCCTCAGAACTCTATCCATGTGCTACCTCACTGCCTCTGTGAGAAAGACTAAAGCCTACATGACTATGGAAAAAGGGATGAATGTCATCTGTCCAGGTGAAATTTTTTAAATTAGGATGAACTAACTAATTAGGATGAATTAATTTGAAAGGAAGAGTGATTCAATAGATAAAGCACTGGACTTGGAGTCAAAGGACCTGCTTTCATATCTTGGCTCTTTTGATTACTGTGTGGCCTTGAGCAAATCACTTCATCTCACTTCTCTGGGCCTCAGTTTCCTCATCTGTAAAACCCGTGGCTTGGAGTAGATGGTCTTTAAGATCCCTTCCATTTTAAATCTATGATCCTATATTTTGCAAGTGATTTATTCAAGTCTGAACATGCTATGAATCAATGTGTCTTAGAATCTTAGCAAACAGGTTTTAAAGAAGCTGTACTGAGTCCTTTGTCTTAACTCCCACGCTGTCCATCAGGCTGGGACTTCCAGCAGATCTGAGACTGCAGCAAGCAGAATCCATGTGGCTGCTGCCTGTGCTGTCTTGGCCCCTGGAGGACCTGGGCTGCTGCTGCTACTTGCTCACGTGCTAGGTATTCCTATGCTGTTCACTCCCACTTGGAGGGGTGGAAACTAGAGAGGATAAGACCCAATTACTGTTGGTATTTGTTTAGCAGGGACCCCATTTGTTAAGTACAGTAAGAGAACTTGCAGGCAATTAATTTAAGGTCTCTTTAATTTACCATGCCAATAAGCACTTTACTCAAGAATCCTCTTTAGTGAGGTAATTGGAAAGTACTACAAACTGAGTCTTAGATCTGTAGTTTTCTTCTTCTCCCTTATGGGCTGCATTGAGGTAGAAGCCCTTTAATCCTTTCCTCTGTAGTATTATGTTGGACTTCATGGAGCAGGACATTCTGGGATTTGGGTTCTAGGAGCTGTCCAAGGCTTCGGACATGGTCAGAATTGTTGAAGTTAAGCTTTGAGCATGAACCATGACAGATAGTACAAGTCAGGTTTCAGGCAAAGGTGGGCTAAATTTGTAAGAAACTAAGTGATAAAAAAGTTGGATTTTAAATTAGTATTGCAAATTCTTCTTCCCAGCCTAAAAATCTTCTCTTTTCAGGCTGTCTTTGTTATGTGAAAGGGGGACTGGGAAAAAGGATTGAGAGGCATCTTGGGGACTAATGCAGACACCAAGAATTTTCCCAAATCACTACAAAGCTCACGTTATTCTCCTTCAGGATGGTTAGGACTACTTTGCTGAAGAGAAAGATATTCTTGAGTGGTAGGGCCAATAAAACTTGGATAAAGCATTGCAGAGTGCTTTAATGCCTGGTCTCTGTAGTTTAGGGATTCTTAATCTTTTTTTTGTGTGTGTGTGTCATGGACACCCTTTGTCACTCTGGTGAAGCTTTTAGACACCTTTTCAGAATAATATTTTAAACACACAAAATAAAATAATAGGAATCCCAGTTCATGAACACCTCAAAATATATTTATAGACCCTTGAGGTAACAACTCCTGCTGTACTCTGGATCTGTTTCTTATGTATATAAAGATATGACCTTGCTTCTTAAAATCTGTTAATTGCAAGTACTCTCCTTCCTCACTCTAAGAAATGTAAATGCATTAATATTACTTGCTATGGAATACATACATGCAAACATAATTGTACATAGTTTTATTAGTATTAGAAAGTTATTCTCCCTTTCCCCATACTGTTTCTATTCCCACCCTCTTCAACCCTATGGAATTTAAGTATTTGACATATGGAATCCCAAGAGGGAAAAAGAGAAGACTATTCATAGATAACTCTCTGAGGTATTTGATTCCTTACTTGAGATACTAACTGAAGACCTTTCTCTTGACACTTGCCAGTTAATTGCCATGCCTCTCATAAATCCTTTGTTTTTAATCCTTAAAATCCAATGCAATCTCCCTTTTTCCTAATAACCCCCAAAGTTCCTATCTTGGGTCAGATGACTCCAGATAAGACTCTCTAACCTCCTACCCTCCATGTTGCTGATTTTGAATAAATCAGAGGACATTCAACTCTCCTACTTTCATTCCCCTCACCCAATTCCTGTGCTCTGAGATCCTGAAGCATAGATCTGAAAGCAGAAATAACAGATAACAACTTGATCTACCAATCACCATCCTGGGATTTCTGAAAATGAGGGCATATCTCTGACATATCTCAAAAATAGGACTTTTTTATTTGAAAGGAAAATTTGAGAATCCTTCTCTGAATTTGTCATATAATAATCATCAGTTTAAAATAATCAATTCCCATATGGATTTGGAGGACTGCCACTCCTATCTTCAGCCCTCCTGAGACTGTGGTTGGCTATATGTAATATCCTTTAATAAATATTTTTTGGTTTCAAAAGTCTTGTGCATGAATTTGCTTTCCCCCTCCACAATGTAGTTCTAAATCCATTATTTGGAAAAAAAATAGTTGTTACCAAAGGAGGGAATTGTAATAGTTAGGAGAAACAGATCAAGTATCTTTTTAAAAAATTCCTTTAACTCACTTTCAATGGTCAGGGAGGGCTCTTACCTATCCTCTTACCATTCTAGGTTGGATCAAAAAGTCCTCCCCTCCCACCCTTACTTAGCTGCAGGTGGAAAGTTGAGAGCCTTGAGGAGACAATGCTTCTTTGGGATTTATTTAAAACCCTATAAAGAAAACTATAGTTCCAGAAAGAATATAGCTCTCTAAAAGACATATTCTGTTTGACTTGAGAGTCTAGAGAAAGCTTTCTATATGTCTCTGTGCCCTTGGGTCAAGAAAAAAAAAAGATTAATAAAACTTAAGAGGTGGAGCTTGAATGATATGAATTCAGCAGAATGCATAGGAAACACTTAGGAACTTCAGTTGAACAGTAGTAGCTCAGAATGAGCCAGTGATGTGATGTAGTTGCCCTAATAACAATCTTGAATACTTGAAAATCACTATGATTTTGCTGGTATGGGCACTTTTTTCATGAACTCAGATTATAATCCTTTCTTGCCTTAATATGTTTCATGAGTTGGTATGGTTAAAAAATTCATTCCTTGATGGCCAGCCCTTCAGGGATGAACCTCTTCAGATGGAGCGAGCTAGTGTAAGAATGATAGCAGGCTCAACTATGAACTCTATCCATTTTGGTAGGATGTGCCAGGGGATTCTGTTTTCTTGGGCATAAACTTTGGAAAGGATGATGAAAATTCCAAAAAGACTTTTATGGTGAAATGCAATATTAGGTTGTATAATGATTAGCAGGAAGGTCAGAAGGCATAATGGATGGAAGGCTAGCCATGGGAGACCAAGATTCGAGTCTTGCCTCAGGGTGTGTGACTATGGGAAAGTCATAACCTCTAAATGTGGCAGGTGGTTCTAGGACTATAAATAAGAGATGCGATGCCATTCTACATCAGTGGAAGAAATTTCTGCTTCAGGGAGATTTGCACAGATGAAATTACAGGTTTGTGATTCAAACAGTGTGCTCTTCCTTTTTCTCTCTTCCCTTTCCCATACCTTCCCCAAAGCAGAATAAGGAACATAATAGTCTTAGTCATCTGGATAGACAAGGCTTAGAGTATTGTGGTCAATTAAGGGTGACATATTGAAAAATTGTACTGTAATACATAAAATGTGGGAGATAATGATGGTGGAACTTAAAATGTATTCTTTCCATTTACACTGTTGCAGGCATCATGTACTAGTGTACACATCATACATTGTATTCAGACTTTGCTTTACTTTGTATTAGTTCATACATTTCTTTCTAAGTTTCTCTGTATTCATCATGTTTTTTGTTTCCTACAATGCAATAAGATTTTATTACATTCATATTCCATAATTTGAAACCATATGAGAAGGGTGATTTTGATGGTGGGAGAATTTGTAACCATGCAGTATGAGGAATGGTTGAAAGGAGGTACAGTGAAAATAATAATGTTTTGGGCATCCGAGGACCTAGGTTCAAAATGCAGGTCTACCATTGTAACCTATGTGATTTGGACAAATTACTTGCTCTCTGTAGGCCTTGGTTTTGTTATTGGTAAAATGAAAGGATTGGACTAGATGAACTCTGAGGTTTGGATGTAAGAAATATTACAGTTTTGCTTATGTTCTTCCTGTTCATTTCTGGTCTAATTCATTTTCTATCTGTAGTATTTGAATACAAGATATGCCCTGATGGACCACTTCTATGGATGATCCAATCCAAATGCGTGACAAAATCTTGACAACAGCCATTATTCATCCATTTTGTTTTCCTGAATAGATGCCAGATTCTTTAGAGTGATTATGAACCTTATTTATAAGACTCTGCATTTCTAAGGCCTGATGAAGTCAGAATAATACCATCTTCAAGCAGAAGAATTTGGAAGACAGCTATAGAAAATTGCTCTTCCTTATGGACCTTGAACAAAATATTCCTGAAAGTAGAGAATACCTTTGGCAAGTGTGTCACTCTTTTGTATGCTTCTCAATGTTAAAAATGAGAAAATTATCAAAGGACTATTATCTCTGTTGTAAGATCTCTCAAGATCCATATGATTTTGATATAGGAGGAAAGGCTTTAGAATAGTTTTGTTATGCTAGTTCAAATTCTTTTTTTTTATAACCAAGAAACAGTAAGCACAATGATATATTGTATTCTACATCTTTTTGTCAGTTATATTGATAGCACTTATCATAGTGTCTGGAACACAGTAGGAGTTTAATAAATAGTAATTCTTGGATTATTGATTATTAAGGTGTGGTCTGCTATAGGATCTCATTTACAAAAAAACTTATTCCCTCCTCAGATCTTCCTCAAAAGTGCCCTTGATGCATGAGAAAAATATTTTATAAACACTTTGTAGAGATAGGAAAGTAGGAATATGGGTTGATAGTTACAGATAGTTAAAGTTCTTTTTTGGGGGGGAAATAATAATAGTATTTATTCCTCCCATCTCCATTTTGTCTTATATCCTTTTAGATATCTTGGGTATTAATTTTTCAGTGCTCTGTAAACACCATCTCTAGAATGTCTCTCTTCTATGAGTGTTTGATCTAATCCTGGCATTCTTTCCAGATTTTGTTTTTATTATTATTTTTTAAATGACTTTTCTGCTCCTTGATGTAGCACATTTGGGATTAGAATGTAGAGTCCAAAATGGATGACTCTACTGTCATTGATGGAAAAATGAATTTGTAAAAAATTATTATAGGTCTTTCCTATTTTTTTATCTGATGTTTATCCTTCCAGTTTCATCCTTAAATGCCCTTTGAAAGATTTTGCTTATTTGGGTTTCCTGCCAAGCTTTCTGTAAAATTTTTCCCCTCTGATGTTTCTTACTGTTTTATGAGATAAGAATGCTCATATTGTTCCACCATTAACTTTGGGGTAGTTAATCCACTCAGTTTTGGAATGCTGCCCCAGGCTTGGGTTCTTCTGATCCAGAGGTGAAAAAAAAACTCACCTAACCTATTATATATAGTCCATACCAGACTTTGCATCCCCAGGAAGCCAGGGCCTAACTGAGCATCTGCCTTTGTTCTCCCTATCCCTAAATCCCCTGCCCCTTGGAATATGTAGGAAATATGTCCAATCCCATTTCTATGAGAGATTATCTCCCTGGTTTTAGAATTTCATTCTGAGGCTGAGCTATGAGGATTGTTAGGTGAGTGATTGTGGCAAACCCACCAAGCTCATTATATTTAGTCAATGTCCTCTACTGCCTTCAATCATATTTCATATTGTCTTGATCCCCAGTCAATCACCATAAAATCACTTCATACTCTTGAAATGGAACCATTAATCAAATCAATGCTATTATTTCTACAAGAAAGGGCACACCAATCACCTGCCTTATGGCTCCAGTTACACTTAATCTCTATGACTTCTTAGATCAAAATCCCCTCCCCTAGCCATCATCCCTTTTTGTGTTGTATTTCCCTATTAAAATATAAACTTTTTGAAGGGAAGGGTTATTTGAATATTTGTATCCTCAGAACTTAGCACATAGTAGGAACTTAATTGGTGTTCTTTCCATTTATTCATAAGATTTTGCAAATGATTTTATTTTCTAAATTGGTGATATCCTTGATTGAAATATCTTTAACCTTTTCAAGGAGATCCGTGTTTGATTGTGAAGGCCCCTTTGTTGTCTCTTTCAGGGGACTTTTCTTGTAAAGCCCCTTCCAACACTGTGATCAATCTGAGGCATCAGGACTCTTCTGCACTTTTTGCTTGGTTTTTAGTGAAAGGAGAGTTTAAGGAGAGACTGGATCCTTTAACACCTTAATCCAATAGTTAGACTTCCAGGTCTTCTTAATCCCTCCAATTGGGCTTAGCACTGTTAACATTCATTCATTCATTCATCATTTATATATTCATCTATCTGCTTATCTATTTCTATTATGAAAAATGTACTGAGAAAAAACAGAACAAAATGAAAAATAGGTGTTATTTTCAAGAAGTAGATTATAATATTTATTCAATCAGCAAATAAAAGAAAATTTTAGATTGGTGAGAGCACTAAAAATGAGTGGTAGGATCAGGAAAGACTTCTTGTATAGAAGGAGGCATCTTTGCTGAGCCTTTAAGAGAACCAAGAGATCAAGTGAGAAGGGAGTGCTTTGCTAAGGCCTAAGAGATAAAAGAGGGCAAACTAAGGGATGTTGGTTGGATTGGAACTTAGCATGTGTAAAAGTTGGCAAAGTAATATAAATATAAAAAGGTAGGCAGGATGAAGTCTACAAGGCCTTTAAAAATCAAGCTCAGGATTTGGGATTTTATCTTAGACTAGAGGCATTATTAATTCATCAAAGATTCCTAAGTGGAGGATAATAGGGTCAGGCCTTTAGAAAGATTGTTTCGGCACTGTGTGAAGGATGGACTGGGAAGGGAAATCAATTAGGAGACTTTTACAGATAGTCCAGGTGAGAGATGGTAAAGGCCTGAACTGGGGTGGGGGCTTTGACAGTGGAGAGAAGAGGGCAAATGAAAGAGATGTTGTAAAGATAAAAATGATATATAAGATTTGACAACTAAATGGAGTGAGATAAAGGGGGAGGGAAGGAGTAAAGGATGATATGAATATTGTAAACCTGAATGAAAGGAACCTCACTGTTAATGACATAGTACCCCAGGATGCCTTACTTCAAGTCTTATCCAGAAGTGGCACAATGTATTAGTACTTAACTAATGTATGGTAAGGTACCTTTTGTGTTGTAGATATATTGCTAATCTTAAATGGCAGTGGGAATGTGAACATGAGGAAGGGGACCCTCAGATTTCCCCATGGGGTCAAGTCCCACCATCTGAAGTAAATCACTCAGCATTTTAAAAGTTGGCTGGAGGTATAATCAGCAGAGGGGAATCAATAGGAAACCCTGAAAAGGATGAGGTCTCTGCTATTTGCTTGTGTTTTATGAGAACTCTGACCCATCAGTTTCCTCTCTTTATGATGCCATCAGAATTGCTGCATGTTGACTTTCCTAACTTTGGTTTGTCTCCATCCAGGCTTTGTTCTGGACCTGGGGAGAAATGAGAGGTTGTCCATAATCAGACATTGAGAGTTTTGTTGGTTTTGTTCTTTGGCTTCAGGGAAAGATGTAGTGAACATTCCTCTCTCTAAATGACTGAGGACTGAACACATTTTAGATATCTGAAAGCTCTGTACAATGGAGAGGTGACCAAAAATATATTTTCTATAGCCTTCAACTCCCTAGGAGTTCTGTGGCTAGAGGGGAGAAATGTGTTCCAGTTATCTTTGTAGGGGTAGATTCAGTAAAATGTGATTTTGCAACATGACTTGTATAGCCCTCTTTAAAAACTCAGGGGCTCTAAGACTATTAGAAAGATATATAAAAAGCCATACCCCTCATCTTTTTTTCAGACTCCTGCTGCTCTCAGTATTTTTGTATGATGGAAAATTTAAGTGGTGAACATGTTTGGGCTCAGAATAGCTTAGGGATGACTTGTTACTTCAGTATTTTCTTTCTGTATTTATGATAGAAATAAGGAAAGAGAATACTGACCTTGTTCTCATCTGTGATTACCTAGATTGGATAAATCAAGATGGAGAAACTGTAATGGTAGGCTCTTGAATGAGAACTTAGTTTTTTTCTTCTCTTTTTAGGTTTCATCCAAATATTTTTTCAATAGTATTTTATTTTTCCAAATACATGTAAAGATAGTTTTCAACATTCATTTTTGTAAGACTGTCTGTTCTAAATTTTTCTCCCTCTCTCCCTTACTTCCTCTTTCTCAAGAGAGCAAGTAATCTGATATAGGTTAAATATGTGCAATTATTTTAAACATATTTCCATATTTGTCATGTTATGCAAGAAAAATCAGACCAAAAGGGAAAAAAACACAAAAAATTAAAAAAAAAACAAATAGCAAGCAAAAAGGTGAAAATATTATGCTTTGATCCACATTCAAGCTCCATCATTTTTTCTCTGGATGTGATTGGCATTTTTCATCCCAAACCTATTTCTTCCAAATATTCTTAGTTCTGGTCAGATGTAACAGATCCCCAAACTCAACTTTGGGTGTAAGTGGTATGTATGTCTGCTATTAGTAGTATATCTATTTGTTTATGCAATGCATGTAAGATACTTTGCAAATCTGCAAATACTATATTTTGCTGTTGTCATTATTTCAGTCATGTCCAGCTCCTTTTTATCCCCTTTGGGGTTTTCTTGACAAAGATACTGGAGTGTTTAACTATATCTTTTTCCAAAAAAACTAAATAGATATTAGTTATAATTATAGAGGCAGTCAGATGGAGTATTTCATAGAGTGATATAGAATCATGAAGATCTAGGGCCATATTCTGTCTCAGTTACTTATTTGATGTGAGACCCTGGCCAAATCACTCAACCACTCTCAGATTCAGTTTTCTCACTGCAAAATGGAGATGATAAAAATATTACCAATTTCACAGGATTGTTGTGGGGATCCATTAAGATAATACATGTGCTTTGTAAACCTTAAAACATTATTACTATGCAATGAAAGGAGTTGACTAGCCTCTTGACTGATCTTGCCTCTAGTTTCTCCTCTCTACAATCCATTTTTCAAAGAGATGCCAAAATAACCTTCCTGTGACACATCTGACTACAAAAATCCCTTGCTCAATAATCTTAAATGGTTCCCTATTGCCTTAGAAAACAGAAACTTCTTAGTTTGAATTTTAGGGCTTTCTACAGACTGTTTTTATTCCAGTCTTATTTCATGGTGATCTTCTTAATGTACTCTATCCAGACTAAACTTAACTATCGTCTCTTTCATTCATTTGCCAATTCCTTCCTGAAATGTACTTTCTCCTTATTTTTGTTTTTCAGCATCCCTTTCTTCAGTCAGGTAAGCCTTTCCTGATAACACTCCTCCATTCCCAGTTGAATGTTCTTTCCCTCTTCAAATTTTCCAGCAATAGTTTGGAATACCTATTTGTTTCCATCACATCTTCTTCCATAGGATACTTAATTGTGTATAGTTTATATTGATCCTAGTAGATTTTAAAACCCCTTGAGATTGGAGAAGTTGTTACTTTTCATTTTAATCCCACAGACCCAGAACAGTATCTTGCTTATGATGGAATAACATATAATAATGTTGGTGAAATGAATGAATATGTTTATATAAGAATCCTTCCAGTTCTGTGATTATATGAATTCTATTAGCTTTGGGGGAAGAACATTATTGTAGTAATAAAAGTACCTATCCTATGAGCAGGAGAAAAATCAAGAAGGGAATAATTGCAGAAAAAATTCTGGATGAATCTAAAGAGAAAGTCAAATGTGTTTGTAATGCAAATATGTTCAAAGACCAATCACTGATATTTGGGGTTGCATACCTTAGAGAGTATATCAGATGGAAGAGGCATTATTTTCTCTTGGTCTATTGGCCTTGCAGGTTAAAGTATTTTAGATCTTACTGAGCTGCATTTTCTATGAAAGAAGAAATATTTTTATTTGCCTTCATTTTTCAAAATGTACCATATCCCTCTCTTGATGGAGAATTCTAAACTCCGGGATGGTTACTGATGTTTTGTAGTCCTTAATGCTGCTAGAATGATTCTTGTCTCTAGCATTAAGAAGTTTGGAGGACATTGGAAATATCCATGCTCAGCCGGATTTAATCCCTCACTCTCTATTGTCCCTTTGCAGCTTATGTGTAATTGAACACTTTAGTCTTCAGAATCTTATCTATCTTTCAAAGTCCATCTTCTTGGGAAGCCTTGTGTGACTAACCCCAAGCCCTACTGATTTCTCCTATTTGCTGACATTTTATGGTACTTATGGTTTAACACTTAATTGTTCAGCATCTTCTATTATTTTCCAATTGTTTCAAATGTGTTAGCTTTGAAGGCAGGGACCATATCTTGTATGTGGTTATACCCTTCACAACATCTAACAGAGCAGGACTCTGAAAGTTCAGTGAATTTCTTTGGGTTTTATTAGTAAGTAGAAATAAGAATTAAGGTTTCTGAAGTTAGGGACCTCATTTGACCTAAATATTGCAAGATGATGGTATCAAAGAGAAAGTCAGGTGATTCTTGGGTACTCTGTCAGTGTGGAGTGAATGGAAATAGGCTTTGAGGATCCTATTATTGTGAAATCATTTGCAAACTAGAGACATTGGAAGGTCATGAAAACATGTTCTTTTGGGTACTGCTGGTGCTGTCCTTGAAATGTCTTCTATTGCCATCTTTCTTTCCAATTATGTTCTGAATGTCCCTCTAATTATAGACTCCTATTATTCAAAATATTATTTCTTTTCCTTTTAGTGGGCATCAGTTACATCAGTTGTATAAACTAGATGCTCATATCCTACTTTTGTAAGGGTTAATGTGATCCAAGAATTATGATCCAACTATATGAAAAACCATGGAGATAGAAAACCAAAATGAGAAACAATTCTTGCCCTCAAGAAGCATATTTTCCTGGGAGATGGGGAGATCCATCATACAAATAGGTAAGTATATTCTTTAAAGGCAACTAATTTTGCTAAGTGATAAGAGTGCTAGATGAGGAATCAGAAAGCCCAGACAGTGACTAGCTGTGTGATTCTGGGATAGTCATTCAATGTCTGTGCATTCATTTGTTCATCTGTAAAATAGAGGGGGGGAAGTAGGAGGAGGGTTCAGACTTGAAAGTCCCAAGCTTCCTTTCAGCCCTAAATCTATGATCCTACAATTAAATTTTTTTCAATATTTTTTATTTTTCAACATTAATTTTTGTGAGACTTTGCGTTCCAAATTTTTCTCCCTATCTTCCTTCCCCCACAAGATAGCAAACAATCTAATATAGATTAAATATGTGCAATTCTTTTTAAACATTTTCTCATTGTCATGTTGTGCTTGAAAAATCAGACCAAAAGGAAAAAAAAACATGAGAAAGAAAAAAAACAAACAAACAAAAAGGTGAAAATACTATGCTTCAATCCACAATCAGGTCTCTATAGTTCTCTCTCTAGATGTAGATGGCATTTTTCAGCCAAAATTTATTGTAATTGCCTTGATTCATCTTCTTGTTGAGAAGAGCCAAGTCCAACACAGTTGATCATCACATAATCTTGTTATTACTGTGCACAATGCTCTCCTGGTTTTGCTCACTTCACTCAATATCAGTTCATGAAGTCTCTCCAGGCTTTTCTGAAATCAGCCTGCTCACATGATTCTACAGTTGAGGAGGAAGCAGGTAGCTCAGGGGATAGAACATTGAACCTGTAGTCAGAAACACAAATCCAGCCTCTGATACTTCCTAACTGTATGTTTCTGGCCAAGTCACTTAATCTCTGATACCTGACAAAGTGGATCTTTTGGAGAAGGAAATGGCAAACAATTCCAGTATCTCGACCAAGAAAATTCCAAATGGGGTCATGACTGAAAATAAGTGAACAATAAGAATTGAAGAGGGAGAACTAAACTGAAATGGGAAATGTTTATCCTAGAATATGATGCATGAACTGAATCTTACTGAGAAGGTAGATTCAATGAGGTAGATATGAGAAAGCCTCTAAGACTGGGGCATTGAAAGGAGGTTAGTTTGACTGGAGAGGTTGGAATTTGTAAAGGGGATACTTGTAAAATTAGAATGGAGTCAGGTTGTGAAGGGCTTTAAAGTCCAAGCAGAAGGGTTTTCATTTATCCTGTGCATGATGGGGAGCCATTAAGTTATATTGCTAGATTTGTGCTTTAGGAAGATTATTTTGGTAGTTGTTTGGAAGACAGGAGAAGGGAGATACCAAAAGTTGACATGCCGATTAGAAGGTTGTGACAATAATCCAGGTGAGAGGGGATAAAGTTTTGGAATGGGCTAGTATCTGAGTGAGTGGGAAGAAGTGGGAGCAATGTGAGATATAGAAACAGAATTAACAAAACTTGGCAACCAATTGCATATGGAAGGCGAGGGTTAGCAAAGAATCAAGGATGATGATGAGGTTGCAACCTTGGTTACCAGAAGGAGGATTGTGCTCACCACAGAAATCACCTTCCTTGGCCTTCTCCTATCTTAGCTGATACTGTCACCTGAGGAGATGCTAACAGCTGGGAAAACATGACACTTGCCTTCTCTGCTTTGCTTTGGCCCTCTGCCATATGTGGTATAATGTCAACTTAAAGGCCATGCGCTCATCAAGGGCCTTTTTTTTATACCTTGTTTATTTTTAATTGTTTAGGTCCCCTGACATTGGGAACATCTGGCCCCCCACATAAACAGGCTCCTCTCGTCTCTTCAGCATCACAGACTTTCTGCAGACACACTGTTCTGTGCACCTTCCAAAGCAGCAGATTAATTAGACATTTCAGAGAAGATGGACTTTTTAAGCACTAGCTTCATTAGCATGTGTGTGCTGGAAGCCCCAGCAAAGTAAAATGTGCTTATTTGTATGTTAATAAGCTAACCCAAGCCCTCTGGAGCCCAGATGAGCTTTGCAGTTTTCTCAACTATGCTTGGAAAATTCCCTATTTGAAAAAATCATTTACACTCAACAGTGTGACTAACGCAGACTTGCGGAGAAGCTTTACAAAAATCTGTCAGCCTACAGCATGATCCATGTTTACAGATGTCGTAGAGATGGTGGCAAGGAGTGTCAGTGATGAGAAAAAGTAGAGACTCTGGTTGAATGGCTCTGGTTGAATGGACTGATTGTAAAGTAATGCTTAGCTCAGTGTTATATTATGTATTAGCATCATACCTTTGTATTATATCTATCTATATATATGTATATTATATATATAAAATTATATAAATTTTGACAGTTAATAATAATCCCTTATATTTTTATAGTATATTAGAACATTCAAATACTTCACAAATAGACTCTTTGTTTTGATCTTTCACTAATAACTTTTTGTAGTATGTTATTAAGACCAGTGCATGTAGAATATGCTAAAGGCCAGTGATCTTTCTAGGCCTCTTTTTAGCAATGGACGATGGTGTGGAAGGACTGAACCCAATATTGTGCTGGTAAACCTTGAACAGTTGGCTCCCCCTTCTCCTGCATATATAATATGCACTTAAATTTAATATACATAATTAACATTTTCTCCATCACTTAAGTCTATACAATCAATAAAACAATAAAATAAGGTCTAATTTGGAGCATTTTCTGATTTCCTAAGTCTAAATGTTCACACTGAAAATTTAACAAGTGACTTTTGCAAATTGTTTAAAGATGACTCCAGCACATACCTTGTTGAAACCTCATTGAAAAAATAATTTTGTATATACATATATACATACACACAAAAATTTTACTTGAAAGGGAACTAGGAAGCACATAGGCTATTGGGGGTGGGTGGAAAATTTCTAGTTCAGTGAAATCCCTAAGAATGATCCTAAAGATGGGAGACACACAAGCATTCTTGCAAAGAGCACAGAAAGGATTTAAAATCTGAGGCAAGGGGCAACTAGGTGGTACAGTGGATAGAGCACCACTCCTGAATTCAGGAAGACCTGAGTTCAAAACTGGTCTTAGATACTTCCTAACTGTGTGACCCTGGGCAAGTCACTTAACCCCAATTGCTTGGGCAAAAAAAAAAATCTGAAGTAGAGTGGTACAATGGATGGAGTCAGAAATATTTGGATTCAGACATTGGCATGCTGCTTAGTGCTTCTGAGCTTCAGTTTCTTAAGTTTTGGAGTGGTCATAATGATAGTACTTATTCTACAGGGTAGCTGTGATGATCAAATGTGATCATAAAATCTTTTATTTAGAATAGGAAAGGAACTCAGAGTTTCAACTCATCCCCAACCACTCTACCTATTTTACAGATGAGGAAACCAAGGTCCAGGAAGGTAAATCCCTTTGGTCACACAGGCAGTAAGTGGCTGAGCTGGGATCTGATGCTTTAGAAGATAATGCACTTGAAATACTTGATGAAATTTAAGTGCTATAAAAATGTGAACTGTTATTATTATTACTAATTAATATCTCTCCTGAGTTAAACAGGACTCTCATCCAACTTCCAGTAAGAGCAGAAGAGTTTTGTGGAACAACAGTCCAATTCTCTGCCTCAGAATGAAAAAGGGCAGTGGCCAGAAATCTCAGAAGTTCATCCCACAGCTGATTGAATAGGTCTGATCTCATGTTATACTCTTTGCCATCATTTGGCTCCTCCCATCTAAGAGTTGGGGGCAACAGGCACTCCAAGTTGTGTGAAATCTGAAGATCACTGGAGGAGTATCTTTTTTTTTTTTTTTTTTGCTGAGGCAATTGGGGTTAAGTGACTTGCCCAGGGTCACACAACTAGGAAATGTTAAGTGTCTGAGACCAGATTTGAACTCAGGTCCTCCTGACTTCAGGGCTGGTGCTCTATCCACTGCGCCACCTAGCTGCCCCAGGAGTATCTCTTTTCAAGAGATTAGTCAGTGTAGGGTTCTGCCCAATTAACAACAAAAATTCTTTTACTCAGTTCAGTTATGTGATTACTGTGGTTGTCTCACTACTGTGGTCCACGTTTCTATACCTTTCCTCACACCTTCCAGACATACATATATAGATACACTCAATTTTAAGCAGCTAGTAGGTAAGTTGATAATTATACTTCTATTAAAGTTGGTTAAGTAGTTTGGTTCTAAAATATGTCTTTCTCTCTCTCTCTCTCTATATATATATATATACACATATGTGTGTGTGTGTGTGCGTGCTTTTTTGTTCACTAATTGCTTTCTTTGTATCTTTGTATCTTTAATTTGGCTGTAAGCTTCTTATGGGAAGAGACCCTATTTTAATTTTTTTTGTTTCCTGTTGTATCTAGTCCAGTGTTAGCTGTTTTAAGTAGTAAAACATGAGGTTGGAATATTAATAGTATATTTAGGGAACAAAGAACAAATCATTTTGTTGGGGGGACAATTCCTAGAAAAGAATAGTAGGAGATTGGTTTGGAAAGGTGAAATAAATTGTCCATTGGAGGGCTTGAATGCCTGACTAAGAAGTTGGAACTTTACTCTTGGATAATAGGAAGACCATTGAGTAGAAAAGTATATTTAAGAATGAGAATGACCCATTGAATGGTTAATAGAGATTGATGCTACCCTCTTCTTCCCATGCCCTTTGATTTCTCAGGGATAGGGATATTCTGTAAATACTTGATAAGTGATTGGCTTGCACTCTTAGAATGATTATCTATTTTTGTGGGCTCTAGGAATGTAATGACTTGAAAGACTGTGACCAATGACTCATTTGTAAACTTATGATGCAATGTGACCTAGTATTTTGGTGAACTCAGTGGTTTCATTAAGCTATTTTCCAGAAAATTCATGGAATTAGAACTTGAAGGAACTTTAAAGCTATCTGAGCATGCCTATGGTGAGATTGGATTATCAGTATTAAAAATACAGCAGTAGTGGTGAAAGGTCATAGGAATCAGGTTGTATGTATGGATAGATGTTACATGTCACTTTATGTTTAAATAGGGTCTCAAACCATGCAAATTTCATGGATGTCTAAATAGTCTACCAACTATGTTTGGGAAGAGAAAGTGAGGATGGAGACATAAGAAATCTGACTGGGCCAAAAATAATGTGATTCCAACCAGTTTCCTTGCTATGTCTTTAGCTAAGTAACTTTAGCTAAGTGGTTTCGCCTCTCTGGGGCTCAGTTATCTCCTCTGTAATGGGAATGATAAAATTTGACCTACTAGTTTCTCAGGGACACTTTGAGGATCAAATTAGCTAGCTCATTTAATCAACATGCCTTTATTAAACTTAACTGTTTGCCCAAGTGCTAGGTGAAACAAAGAAATAATGCCTTCTTTGTCCTTGAGAAGCATATAGAGGGCAGAGCTCTGGACCTAGTCAAGGAAATTTGAGTTCAAATTCAGCCTTAGATATTTACTAGTTCTGTGATTCTGGGCAAGGCACTTAACCTTAGTTTGCTTCAATTTCTTTATCTTTAAAATGAGGACAATAATAGTACCTAACTCTCACAGTGAGGATCAAATGAGATAATTGTAAAGCACTATAAATACCTAAATTAACTGTAAAGGCTATATGAAGAAAGACACTATCCTCATCTAGAGAAAAAACTGATAAATAAAAGTGTGTATAGAATAATTTTATATATATGTGTATGTATGTATGTATATATATATACATACATACACATACCTATTTGTATTTTATGATAGCCATTCTCTAGGGTGGAGAAGAGAAGAAAAAAAGAAATTTACATGATAATTTTATTATGTATTTTAAAGGAATAGCAAGTTGTACATAATAGATTTTCAATTTCATGTGCAATCATCTTTTTTTTTATTATACTATGTTATGGAAATGCTTGTTTTATTCCATAAATTTAAAAAAGTTAAAATAAAAATTTAAAAAGCACTTAGCATAGTTCCTAGCACATAGTAAGTGCTATAAACCATAGCTATTATTATTATTGTTATTGGAAAATAACATGGCTGAATATAAATACATGTAAAATATATATGGGGTTAGCACTAGCAGCTCAGAGGGTTAGCAAGGACATTGTATAGGAAGTAGGGTTTGAGCTGAGTTTGGAAGTATAGAGGACAGCCTGCCCAAAGGAATGGAGTTGAGGCGAAGGGACTCTGGAAAAAAAGTACCATGTAAATGTGCTATTATTATTCAATAACTAGGCACAGAAGTCACTGAGTGATTGTGTACCTTTAGAAAACAGCATGGAAAAAATGACCTATAGAAACAAAGGTAAATTCAATGTTGCCTGCTCTTTGAATTCTAGCTCCAGTAAACTTACCCTAGTATAAACATAGACTATCAGGAGGTAGGGAAAATTAAGTGTAGTGAATAGAGCATCAGGTCTGGAGTCAGGAAGACCTGTCAATTTAAATTTTGCCTCATGCATTTATTAGCTGAGTGATATTGGACAAATCACTATAACCCTATTTGCCTCAGTTTACTCATCTTTAAAATGATTTAGAGAAGGAAATGGCCAACTATTCCAGTATCATTATCGAGAAAACCCCGAAGTCCAGACGAGTCAGATACAACTGAAAAAATGGACTAATGGTATCAGAAGATCACTGTGTCTGTTGGATTGGATACATCTCTAGAATGGGTGAGTAGGAGGAAGAACCAGAAAAATTTTACTTGAGTACTTGGCCAGCATAGAAACAGATACAGGGAAGATTAGCAAAGTTGTAAGATTCTAAAGTAGGACCAGTTGGAAAACAGAGGAAGTTTAGCTGGGTCTGAAGGCCCAGCTAGAAGGCAGGGAGGGATTCTCTTCATGCTGCCAGAGGTGGAGGGAATGGGATCCTATAAGAAAAAGACAATAGCCAAGTAGCCTAATCCCAGCCAGTCCATGGCATAAAATAGAATGATTTCTCCCATGCTCAGTCAACAGGTGGGCTCTAAAATGAAGGAAATGATCTGAGCTGTCTAAAGCTGGATACAATTAAGGAACATTCACTGGTTTAATTGAAGTCTTAACATGAGCTGTTTATGAAACGCTCAGATCTGAACTCTGCAGCTGCAAGCATTTAATTTTAAGATTTAAAGATAAATAACTGCTGCTTGCCTAACAGGTTGCTGTGACTGAATAGTGAATATTCTCTGTGCTTGGAAGGAATGGGGCTTTTTTTAGCTTTGGTCTCTCTTTCTTTGATAGCTGAGTAGGGTGCCTGCACTAGCCCTCAGTAGTCAAGCTGCCCTACTTTGCTAAAGGAGAAGAGCTTTATGCCTAATTAAAACAAAATTAAAATGAAATCCAAAATGATAATTCCCCTTTCCCATGGCTAATAAACAATGACAGCCTCATTAATGGTTTGAACAAAGGCTAATTAGAGATAGATGTAGAAGAGACCTCCAAGGTCATCTGGTCCAAAGCCCTCATCTTACAGATGGAAAGACTGACATACACAGTTGGTTACATGACTTACCTAAGGTTAGCCAGATAGTAAATAGTAGAGCCAAGGATTTGAATTCAAGCCCTCTAATTCTAAGCCTTGTGCTCTCTGTACTATTCCAAGTGTCTCCCCCAATCTCCAAGTAACCGACTTTTTTTTTTATCATCTCGGAGTTGTCTAGGAGAAAGCCTATAGACTGGTCAATCTGTCTTATTTTTAGCCAATGTGTATGATATTCTCTGGGCAGTTAGGTGATATAGCTGAAAGAGTACCTGGCCTATAGTCAGGAAAACCTGAGTTCAAATCCAACATAAGACACTCGCTAGATGTGTGATTCTGGGCAAGTCACTAAATCTCTGTTTGCCTGTCAAAATAGATCCACTGGAGAAGAAAATGGCAAACTACTCCAGTATCTTTGCTAAGAAAACCTCAAACGAGGGTCAATAAAACTTGAAATCAATTGAAACACCCAAACAACATCAAAAAGATTTTCTCTATGGCACTAGTTTCCAATGGAAGCCATAACCTGATTCCAAGGAGAATGTGATCAACTGATTAGAGGATGGAAAGATGGGTCACATAACACCCTCTCCTTCATAACACAGCCAAACCTACCCTTATGGCCTCTGATTTCTCCACCTTCCATTGTACAGTCTTCTACATTGTAAAAGTAATAATGGCTTCTCAGGGTATTAATACCTAACCATTGCCAGGATCATCATAGCTGCAAATGCATAGGTATCTCTGAGAAAATTCCCCTCTTCTCCAATATACTCACCTCTTTGATCACTTCTTGGCTGTAGCAGATATACCTCAGAGGGCAGGTTCTATATTTCAGAGTAGTGACCAGTTAATCATCATCATCATCATCATCATCATCATCATCATCATCATCATCATCAT